>BSAI01000038.1:355363-400394 GCA_036245035.1 Adrianichthys oophorus
ATATTGACCTGCAGAAGAACAGGAGCACAAAGAGCCGACGACACACCTTATCACCTGAACCAATTACTGCCCGTCTGTCAGACCCCCACCGTGAGACAGCTGGAGGGGGGGGGGCTACAGCCAGACTCGTTTCCTTCATTTGGTGATTCTCAGCAGAGAACTGATGGTGGTGAAAGATTAAGGCTGTTTCCTGTTTTCTCTGAGCTGCTTATGTAACAGAAATGCTCCTGATGCTGAAGATGGACACCCCGCCCTCCCCCGGATGACTCCTCCTCTGTCTTTTAAAACGTTTGGACAACTAAACACAGTTGCAGAATTTCTGCAGAACCCAAACTCAGATGGAATTCATTAAGACCTGTGCTCCAGCAGGTCAGGTCACATGATCCTGCTGTTCTGGAGCTCCTCTGAACCCTTCAGGATACGTCAGCTCTAAACCAAGCTGAAAAGAGTCAGAGACGTCTGAATACTCCTCAAGAGAAGCAGCTCTTGTGAGGTTGTGAGACACAGGTGGATGTGATGACAAAGATCAAAGACCGTCCAACATCCTTAATCCCTCCAGATTTACTGTGGAAGACAGTGAGAAACAAGGAAGCTCCACAGAGGGAAGAGAGTTTGACTCTGTAACATCAAATCTTAGCAGGTCCACCTCCTCTTTGCAAAGTGAACTTCTTTCTTTGGCTTCTTGGATCCTCAGCAGAACTTTAAAGTAGTTTTTTTGTGTGTGAGACTGTTGGTGCAGAGCAAGCCTTCCCATCATCTTTTTTTAACATGCTCTCCCACGATGTTCCAGCCCCTCACATTTGTGAGGAGCTGGAAGCTAGTGGATCTATTTGCCTGATCTATATGTCTGCAAGTGGATGCATCAGAATGGAGCGGAGAAGGGAGCTTGTGGCCCACCCACCATCAATTCAACAAGCTGATTCAAACAGCATTTTTTTTTGTCTGCTCCTGATTTACAATGAGTTATTCCATTTTAAGCTTGATTTTCTTCATATATGTCCTCCATCATCAGAAGAATGCCACAAGAACATATTAAAAACACAGTTTTCAAAGTCAGTGCTTCATCTTTTCGGGTTGGTCCTCATTTTCTGGTAAAGCTGCGACAATCCAGAACACATGCGCCAAGCACATCTCAAATGTTTATCTGTTCATGGATGACGCTGGAGAACACAGTCCCTCTGTGGATTTCTAGACTCTAATCACAGCTTTCAAAGCTGTGATGCGGGGTTATCATGCGCGCTTGCACGTCGCCAGAGTGGATTTACGAAGCTTATCATTGTTGCTAATTGAACAGAGCAGCTTCATGAGACATGTCAGTATGCAGAGACAATCAGAGGGGGGGGGGGGCAGACAGAGGTGTGAAGATCAAAGAGGAGAGGCTGCTGCTGCTGCACCGTCAAGTTTTTAAACAAGCTCCAGCATCCAGCATTGGACGCCTGCTTTCCATCGCCCAGTGTGGTGAGGAGACCAGCTGCAGATGTTGGCTGGTGTTTCCACGCCGCACACCCCCTGACAGCAGCAGCACCTAATCCTGTTTTAAATGATTCAACTAATTACATTTGCAAGGAAATAAAAGGCAATTTAGTTTCCCCCAAACCCAATGGAGGGTTTCTGATTAGATCACTGTTAAGCTGGGTTCACTGCAGCTTTACCGCCTGAACTTTGATCTGATGGAGTTTTTATGGGGCACCATCAGGAATTACCACATCCTCCAAAACATGACAGGAGATGAGATGAGATTTTTTTTTGGTTTGCTGGTCCTTTCAGAACAACACCATAAATGAGAAGAATGGAGATCCCTTCCTGGTTTAGAGTGTATTGAAAGAAAGTACCACTCTCTGTTGTTTCTAGCTCTGTGGGGGCCCTGGGCACTGAAGTGCGTACCTAAACAGAACCATGGTGAGAATAAAAGGTAGAGCTCTTAAATCACAAGATTAACCCAATAATGGAATCCAAATAATTTATGATAATAAGAAGAAACACAAACACAAAAAGGTGCCTCGGCTATGGGGTCCATATGACCCCACCCTTCCATTGAGTTATCTGTCCCATGACAAAGGTGATGTCTGCCAGGGACACCAGTGAATTTATTTACTTTTCTAAGTTCAGGGTGCTGTCCTGTGGGTTCCAGATGACTCCACTCCCAACGCTGACATGCCTAGGATAGCACTAGGGATTAAGGAGTTTCTTGTCCTAAAAAAATCATAAAAATTGCAGATAGACAGAATCAGAGATGCTGACGCATACAACAGAGGTCACATTTGCCAAACAAGCAACTGACGATGATCGAACCTAAAGTGTGACCTCTGGTTGTGTCAGCACACAGTTTATAAAATGTACACAATGTAAAATGCTTAAAATCTCCTGCTTCAAAAGAGGGTGATTGATCATCAACAAGCAGGTAAAGCCTCCGAAAACAATGATCTTTTACTTGTAGAGCTGTTAAAACAATAGCATTATATTGAAAAGGATGAAAATGAACCAAACTACCTTCTTTTTAATTATCAGAAGTTGCAGGAATTTGTAATTTTCTGTGAAAAATTGTTATTTTGAGGTTCTGGAATGATTAAATTTATTGTTAACTCAGTTTAATTTGTGAGCACAAAACACATCAACAGTAAGAGCAGCAGAACTGTAAAGACTTTTATACCTGCAGTATTACTCCAAGAACACAGAGATGCTGATATACAGCCATGAGAAACAAACATTGTCTTTCTGCACTCTAAATGGTCCGGGTGAATACTCTATTCTGATTGGCTGCTGGGTATTCCAGAAGAAGTTCCGGTCACAGTGTTCTAAATGTGCAGGCTTCTTCAAAACAAACTTTTCCTTCATGCTCTGGTCAAAAACAAGCGGTAAGAGGTGAACTTTCTCTCTGAACTGATGCTTTACTGAACCTATCGTGACAATCAGCATATCTTTGCTTGGTCCGCTGCAGTCGAGGTCAGCAACACATTGACTTGTTACCATGACAACGGGCCACATTACATATCAAATAGTCTCCCTTTTGTGAAAAAGTGATCTAAACCTAAAAAATAACAAGAATAAAGTGCTAAAAATCTATTGAATATTTATGTCTTTTGCAAATGACCGTGTTTTAAGCAGGATTGTGCCCAATGAAGAATTTGCAGCACGCCATGGAAGCCTGAACCGGCAGAAGACGGTTGCTTCGCAGAGTGTGATTAATCAGTGTTAATATATATTAATGTGTGAATTTTTTGTATTAATCGCGTGCGCTAACGCGTTAGCGTTGACAGCCCTAGTAAAAACACATCTAGAGTGAAATCTAGTTCTCACATATCAAAATGTTTTTAAGAAATTAGTTTAAAAGAGATCTTACATGAGCAGAGCCACGTATGAGGTTGATACGCATTTGTTTATTGACCCAAGATCATGTGATCTTTTTGTAAAATCAGGGGGATTTGGAAAACAACAGTATTAGGTCATTTTGGTCTATGAGAACAGTGAATGGAGTGAGGGAGGGTGTTACTTTGAGGTGGCTTTGTAACTCCCACACACCTGAAATTACCTGGTGTGTGGGAGTTTGATAACCATTGACTGAATGAACTAAATTCAGACGCCATTTTTGCGAGATACGGATACCACCATTTGGAGCTAGATGAGGATAGTAAGCAGTGATTGGTCTGAGTTGGTCTGAACCAAAGTTTCTTTAGCAACTACTGTCGCCAATCAGGCGTGAGCTTGTTGGAAGGCCAAACCCCTTCCACTTGAGAGTGGGCTCTGGATAATCTGTCAATCAAACATTTTGATTGCTGAATGTAAGAACACATACTTTAACTGAGAAACCTGATTGGCCAGTTTACTATCTGAATTACTTTTAATAAAGAAAATGATCAAGATAAGGATCACCAAGAATATGTTGAAAAAGTAATCAGAGCAAGAATACGTATTCTGACAAATAGAATGACTGCGTAATAACTGTTTATTTCTCTATAGTAGGTTTGGGGATTTTGGCTTCTTGGAGCTGGTGGGTACTTCCTGTTTGGAACGCCAGGGGCACAGGTCCCTTCAGTCCAGTTCTCATATACAGTCAATGAATAAAACTTTTCAATCATTGAAAAAAAAACAACACAAAGCATACAGTAAGTAGCCAGCAACCACCTTGCTGCCTACATTAATAGGGTAAAGTCCATCAGATCTGTGTAAAGCCATCAATTCATTTGACATCAATACCAGTTTAGTTCTGCACATGGTTATTGGGGTTGATGGAGCAAGTCCTGCGTGTCCAATGTGACCTGTTCAGGGTGTAACCTGCCTAGATAGCAGCTCACACCCTGGAAAGTTTGCCAGTCCATCACAGTACCACGCTCTGCCTTAAGGGACAATTCACCAATTCACCAATCAGCCTGTGAAGCATGTTTTCAGACTGTGGAATGAAACTGAAGAAAATTCACACTGGCTAACCAGCCGGAATCTGAACCAAGCGAGGCGAAAGAGCTGATGACCATACTACCACACAGCTCTGTGAAAAGAAGCACTGTTCCAAAAAAGAATTATCCACTAAACCAACCCTGTAGACTTGGCATGCCGACTACAGTCAGATGGGAAAACTCTGGATCCTGCTGAAGTGGCCAGCTTCAGACTAAGAAGTCTGGACATTTAGTCAGAGATAAAAACAGAAGTTCACCTTGAAATTAGAAGTCAGAAAGATTAAAAGAAAATATACTGCTCATCCCTTTTACTGGAATGTAGTCATTTTCTGTTTTATTGAATCTTATCAGTTTTCCTTTTAAACAAACGGGTATTTTCTGCTCATTTTTACCATTTCTTTGGAAATTTCTGTTTGTGATTTATTTTTGGGCCAATTAGTGTTTTCTGCTAACATGTTTGCTCCTTTTCAAGAACTTCATTAAAGCGCTCCTTTTCTGTATCTGTCTGCTCCAGTCTGCCTTTCTTCTTTTTAGCAGCCCTAAAAAATGAGAGGCATGTTGAAAGTTTCGTGGTTCATTAGAGGGACAAAGTTTTCTCTCTTTAAGAAAACTGATGACAGCAACCACAGTAACGAATGATCCAGTCCTGCAGTGTTTTTAGCGTCAACCATGTCTTGGGATTATTTGCTTTGCGTCCTCTGTGGGCGTGGGGCTGAAAGTTTGGCGTTTTGGTTTACAGGTTTGTGGAACACATGGTTTGTGAGTTGCTTTTTTAAGTTCCATATGGTTTGGGAATTGTGTGTTCACTTACAGGGGTGGTGTCTATGAAGATGAAAACGCTGCAGTGGCAGGTTTGATGGCAGTTGGAGGTTTGGTGGGTCCTGCCCAGCCTGCACATGCTTTAAAATGCTGTTGTTTTGAAATCAAACAGAAGCCTGCAGCTTATTCAGAACTTTGCTGCTTGGGTTCACAGTCTGTTTGTTTAATGTGTTGCAAACAGGGTTGGGAGTTACAGGTATTGTGATTACACTAATGTTGCTAATGCTTCTAATGTGTAGCGTGTTACTAACAAGTTCTGGAGTTACTGTGAACACATTTAATAAAGTCTGATTGACTGGAAAACTTATCTCTGACTCTTTCGTCTCACTTAATGTGGCTGATGGTTTCTTATATATGACATAAGTCTGAAATTAGACCATTCATTGACTGCTCCCAATAATCCAGTATGCCCTATAATGCAGAAAATAAAGTACATTGTCCATATTTTCTTACCAAAAACAGCAAAAAAATAGCACTTTGGGGTGGAGTATGAAAACAGCTTACTCCACCCCTGTGGTGAACGTCCAGCTGTAGACTCCTTGATGTTGCAGGATGGGCATCAAGCCCCCCTGTGGTTCATTCAGTGTGGGTCTTTTAAGCCACCCACAGATCTAGTCTATTAGTGAAATGCGGGCCTTTGAGGCAGAAAGAGTGAAGAAAATCTTTAATTACAACTTCCTTATGTTACTCCCCCCCGCCCTTCCGCTGCAGTTATGTGAGGAAGCAGAAGAAGACGGGGTGGGAGGTGCAGGCGGCCTATTCAGGCTGCCGATTAGAAGCTGCCTTCAGAGAAGCGAGCTGCGGAACAAATCCATCGCAGAGTCAAGAGCTTGGCATATAAGGGGGGGGGGGCAAAGCATTGGGATTCTGCAGCTGCTCATCTGCAGCCAGACTCAAAGTCCCACCACCAACAGCTCCTGGGTGTCGGGTGAGAGGGGAGCTGAGAGGTTATCCAAGAAGTGATGGAGAGTGACAGACTGGAGGAGCCTGCGGCCCCCCAAGTAAGACGCATCCCCACCAATTTTTGGGTCAGGGTTAAGTAAAAAGCAGCTGTGAGAGAGAGAGAGAGTGTGTGTGTGTGGGGTGGGGTGGGGGGGTGGGGTTTAACCAAAAAGGGTTTGTATGTCATACTATCAAACTCCCACAACTCTGAGGAAGAGGAGGAGCTCCAGAAACTTTGACCATTTGTTGAGAAGAAGAGGAGGAGTCAGCCCTAAAGCTGATGAAGGTTGTTGATGCTTGTTGAAAGGAGGTGAAGAAGGAGGAGATCACCTGCAGACACATGCGCTCCCCCTGACTCTCCACGTGCACGCTCACACCTCGCTCTTCATCTCCTCTCCATCTGCTTCACTTCGCAGATCCTCATGCCACCGGAGCTCCTCCTGTTGAAACACGGTCCGTGACAGCTGCCGCCGCCATCTTCTTCTTGTTTATGGTGACAGCATGTGCATGTGCACGTGCACGTGTGAAGATGGCTCCAAGGTGTTAAGATCTACTTGTATTTATAGATGCTCCGCAGTTAGAAACTGAAACCTGAACCCTCTATTCAAAAGATAGAAGTTTTAGTTTAGTACTTCTGTTGAATTTCAATGATTGTAATTGTTTTGCTTTTCCTTGTTCTGACTTCCCTCGGGGCAAAAATGAACCAAATTTGCTATAACGTGGCAAAATACATCCTCTCAAGTTTCACCTGATCAATGTTCTTTTGTGTATCGTCCCTTGTTTTAAATAAACTATTTAAACTTTCTTCCTGGAGGGTTCAGAAGAACTTTATAAGGAAGGGAATCAGGTGATATTTTGCTGCTTTTGTACGCAACCACAACCTTCAACGTGTTCACTTTCTCCTTTCTCTCCTATCTCAAAGGTATGTTTTTGAACACACCAAAGGTTTCTAAAGTTATCTGAAGGTGGGCATCATGACTAATCAACCCCCCCTCCCCATACATATGTGAAATGCATCTCCAATCCGCTAACAGTTGTTATTAAGAGACCCATCCAGGGTGTACCTGAATGTGCTTTTCTGTTGGGTTGCTGAATCTCTCCATGTTCAGGTTGTCTGCGTAGGTGTTTGTCGGGAGGTTCACACCTGTGCACTAACTCCTCTGGGTTTTATATTTCTTGGAACCTGTCATAGTGAGTTTTGTTCTAATATGCTATGCCCGTGGATGGGCTGTGCGCATTGACTGTGTAAGAGAACCGGACTAAATGAGTGTGATGTCACCCAAATGAAATTGGTTTACTTCCAGCTCCAATCAAATTAAGTCAATTTAATCACCATTTTTTTCACAGTACAGTCACACTCTTGTTGGAGCGAGATGACACCAGTAAGCAGGGATTGGTCTGAGTCATTGTTTCTATGACAACCACTCTCCCCAATCAGGAACGAGCTTGTTAGGAGAATCTGTCAATCAAACATTTGAAACGTTCAACATGAGACTACATATTTTTACTGATGTATCTAATTGGTCAGTTCACAACTGCAGAAAATATATCAGGAAAACATGCAAAGCGAAGTATTGTTTGTGTGTTCAGGACAGACAGGCACATTCAAGGGTATCGGGACTCTTTAGTGACTCTACAGACCTCATTTACTAAGATCCCAATCAAGAGCAAAAAATTTTGTTTTCACAACAGATAACTGGCATGAAGTACCAATATGAATGTGGCCATCCCGTTTTGGTCGTCAGAATCAAGTGTGTGAGGTCAGAGATGTTTATTGATTTATCCAGGCCATGAAGTTGGAATGCTCATACCTTCATGGGGAAACTCTGCAGCTTATCAGCCTGTATCTGCATTGATGACTGTTGCAGAAAAGGTCTACGATGTGGTACAGACCAAACGGGAAAAGTTCTCAATGATAGCTGCCCCATAGACCAGCAGAAAGAGCGTGGAGGGGCTAAGGGGGATGGAGTAGAAGAATGGACTGTGCACAGAAGAAGCATCCGAGGTAAACTGTGATGTTGGAACACTGTCACTCCAGAATCTTTACATGAGGAGAAAAGATCGTTCACTTTGTCCCCTTTGATTAATGTTTCCTCTTTTAAACAGTGACAGTAGACATTTGTGTTCTTAGAAACACCTGTATTATATTTACATCAAAGGCAAACGCCAAAAATTGATTCTACGTACTATTTTTTAACAGATTTGATTGTAAGTCACGCCCAACTTTCTTCTGTCTACAGTGGAGTTTGTTTTTTCTTCCTACACACTTGTAGGAATTCATGCTCTCGGTGTTTACTTCCCACTGTGTCCTTCCTAGTATTTCCACGGTGAATCTGGATGGTTTCCTTCACTTTCTTAGACCCTGAGAAGTTGATAAATACCTAATCATACAAATTCACCAATGGATGCAGGGAAACAGGCAGGCCCCTTGTTTCAGCTGGTTAAGAATAATATTTCACTCAGAAAATTTTATAAAAACAGAATTCTCAAGATTATTTTTTTTCTGTTTTCAGCCACATTTAGAAGGAGAAGGCAAACATTTTTACAGCAACCTTACATGTCTTACTTTTCTTTTTGACTGAGATCCCATTGTTAAAAGCGTTTCCATAACTTATAAATCTGCTTCCTTTACATCTTCCTCTTGGAAAATGAAAAAGAAGTCAATGAACATTAGAAACTACAATATTTAGACAAAACTTTCTTTTTTCTTTAACTATCTCTTGTCATGTCTTTTTTCTTTGGGAAAAAAGCTGGTCTTTTGAAAAATAGAAAGTAAAAAAAAAAAATCAACAAAAAAACTAGTTAATTTCATCCTTCCAGGAGATCGAAGATCAACTTTGTGGTCATTTCAGGTGACCTTTGGCCGTGTTTCTTGGACACTTGGGTAAAAAGAGGGACAGAGCTGTCTACCGATCACTACCTGGAGGTGGAGAGCTTCAAACAGGTACTGAGGGAGACCATGTTCTCCACCTCCATTGTCTCTGCTGCTGTTCAGAGCTGTGGTCTCTATTGCCTGTCGTGGCGGCAACCCCCGAACCCGGTGGTGGACACCGGAAGTAAGGGATGCAGAAGAAGGAGTGCTATCAGGTCTGGCTGGCTTGTGGGACTCCAGAGGCAGCTGACAGGGATCGGCAGTCTAAGCGAGCTGCGGTTCAGGCTGTTGTGGAGGCAAAAATCCACTCCTGGGAGGAGTTCGGGGAGGCCATGGAGAAGGACTATCGGTTGGCCTTGCAGAGATTCTGGCAAACCATCCAGCGCCTCAGGAGGGGAAAGCAGTTTTCTACAAGCACAGGTGGGGAGCTGCTGACTTCAACTGGGGACATTGTTGGGTATTGGAAGAAATACTTCGAGGCTCTCCTCAATCCCGCTGACACGCCTTCTCTTGTAGAAGCAGAGGTTGGGGACTTTGGAGTGGGGTGGAATCAACTAGCCCTGAAAATGGATGGCGCTGGAGCGTCGGGCCCATACTGAACCAAACCCATAAAGAGTGCATCTTACGCTTTTGATCCACTTTAACTATGTCCTTATATTTTTGTATATTCTGTTGGTTCACATGCTCAGTTCCAGGACATTTCTTTGATAAGTTTCAAATCATTTACAGTTTGAAATATTTTGATATCTGCAATGCCGCTCCACAACCCCCTAGCCGGCAGGTCTGAGCACGCTCACAGAAAGTTTGAATCAAACGTAATTCTGAAGGGAACAATGTTTGAAAAGAAGGCGCCTGCCGCCCCAAAGTTGCACTCATAAACATTCTGTCGGGACCTGAATGCACAGACTCGGCAGAGAAAAGGACCCCTTCTTGAACTCACCCCCCAAGTGTGAGTTGAACTTCCACTTCGGAGTGACCTAAATCTTAGTTTGGGTCTTTGTGAGCTGGAGGTGCTGATGTAACACGTGTTTACAGATGAACACTCACTCATCAGACAAGCAACAGCCACCCCCCCTACTGAGGAAATGACAAGCAGCGCACAAAGGCTGTAAGTGTTTGCCTCACTTGTGGCAATAAAAAGTGTTGATAGGAACCTACATGCGTAACTTAGCAACCAGGTAGAGGGGGCAGAGGGTAAACCTGGCTGCTCTGCTGGGGAGGGAACAAAGATCGGAAAGTCCAGACAGGAGGCTGATCCTCTGAGATGGATGTTTCAGTAAACACCTAAACCCAGAGAGAAAGACCAGCAGAGCCGAACAGCCACAACCACAATGACAAAAAGACAAGCACAAGTTTTAAAGCCCACAGTAAAGGTTAAAACATTATGAACAATGAAAACAGAATAAATAAGGAATAACAACAAAACCAACAACAATGGCTGCTGTTTCAGAGCCCCCTGTGGGTGGAGATCTACTGCCTCATGTGCAGGAGTTTAGGTACATCGGGGTCTTGTTCACAAACAAGAGATAGATGGAGCGTAAGATTGACAGCTGGATACGTGCAACTAAGCTTTGGGTCATGAATGAAAGGATAAAGATCTTGTATACAAGCGTCTGAAGTGAGTTTCTTCTCTTGGTGATAGGATCAGAAGCTTGGTCACACAGGAGGTGGTTGGAGTAGAGTCGGTGCTTTTTTCAAATGCCTGCTGTCTGCCTCCTTGGAGAGGCTTTTTGGGCATGTCCCACTGGGCAGAGGCCCCAGGGAAGACTCAGGACACTCTAGAGCAGGGGCCTGCAACCTTTAGCAGTAAAAGAACCATTTGGGTCAGTTTCTTAAAACTTAGTCGGAGCCGCCAGGTCTTCTTTTACTCTTTAGGAATCTGATACTGCTTTCCATCCCTTACATTTTTATTTGACTTTTTTTATATCCACACGGTGGCTTCAGAACTTCAAGTTGCAGACCCCCACTCTAGGGGGACTCGGCTGGCCTGGGAGCACCTTGATGTTCCCCCAGCAGAACTAGAGGACATTTCTATGGACAGGAAGGTCTGGACATCTCTACGGAAACCGCTGCCTCCATGACCTGGTTCAGGATAAGCTGGAGAAGATGAATGGATGACTGGTACAGCTGATGTTCACTTTTCTGCTTTGTCCGTCATGCTTTGCCCTCATCACCAAAATGCAACTGTTTGTCTTTCCAGTCAATTTATGTCAAGTCCAGTACAAACTCAGCTTCAGCTCCAGAGTTATAGTGTTACAATTCATGTTATGTACTCAGACACAATTACGTGAACTACGGTGGCCCTGAAGTGCAAATCACATCAAGAAACAGTCAATGGAAAAAACATTAAATATCACAAAAAGCAAAATATTTGAAAAGAAAACAACATTAAGAAGAAATCAAAACACAATTCCACAAAAAAAATTAAATGATATAAAAATGAAACATTTCAGAAAACACAAGTCATTTCCAGAAATCAAAATGAAATGTTTAAAAAATAAAGAAAAAGAAGAAACCGAAGGAAGAAACTGAAATTGTGTTTTGGTTTCTAAAATGTAATGTTGTTTTTTTGTTATTTGTGTGATTTGAACTTCAGGGACACCGTAGTGAACAGTTCTGAACAGTTCGGTTGCAGAGATGGTCCAGAAACTATCCCAAATTTCCCAAAGCTGTTAGAGTTTAAGCCCATCAACCCCACATGCAAGAGATGTCAGTGAATCCTGAAAAGCTATTGAACCAGAGAAGATATTTGCAGATCTGTTTTGAAATCATGTTCATGTTCTAAGCGCTTCCAGTTTGCAGCATGACGGTGGTGGTGGGGAGTTTAAACCTGAAGGACAGCCTCACAGAAACAGAGATGTTGACCCAGTTTTGAGTTTTCTGATGCAACAATGATAAAATGTAAAAACTTAAAACATTTCCCTGAAGCTCGTCCGGCCTGTCTGAGTCTTCCTCACCTGCAGCTGCAGACACAAGACATCTACAGGCTTGAAGAAATCACTTGTTTCTGCTAAGACTGAGGTCAGAGCTGCAGGCAGGGGCTGGGAGGATGCAGAAAGCCCCGCTCCCTCCATGGATTCTCCTGCTGATAAAACTCTGTGAACCTGGTTTACTTAAAGTCCCACTCCAATCATCTTTTGATCGATTGTTGAAGCATTCCCAGTAGTATTTTAATTACGATTATGATGTTTTTTGTCAAAATCAAAAAACGCTGTGTCGTTTTTTTAGGACATAGTTTCCAAAGGAAGGCAGGATATCATTAGACAAAGCCCACCCCCACTTTCAATTGTGCTCATAAGTTTACAAACCATGGAAGAAATTATGATTTCTTGGTCATTTTTCATTGAATATGAATGATAACACAAAAACTTTTCCACTTGGTTGGGTAAAGACATTTACTGTCAAAAATTCTGTTAACCCTTTTTAAACCATGACAGCAGACACTTCCCAAATGACCCAGGTCAAACGTTTACATAACCTGATGGCTTTGTTCTGAGAACATGGTTACAAGATGATACAAAAGGGATTAAATGGCAGCTAAAGATAACCATCCTGTCATCAATGTCTTGGAGTTTCTGGGCTTCCAACAGACCCTCACATCTTCATCCAGTGCTGCACTAACGTTTCTAGATACCGAGTCATGGGGAAAGCTGAAGAGCTGTCTCAAGATCTATGGGAAAAGGTAACTGAACTGTACAAAACAGGAAAGGGATATAAGGAGATATCCAAGGAATTGAGAATGCCAGTCAGCAGTGTTTGGAGTTTGATCAAAAATTGGAAAGTGAGGGGTCTGTTGAAACCAAACCATGGTCACAAAAATCTCTGCTACAACTGCCAGAAAAATCATTAGAGATGCAAAGAAAAACACACAAAAAAACTTCAGCTGTGATCCAGGACTCAGAAAAACTGGTGGGGATGTTTCAAAATGTACAACAAGGAGGCACCTAAAGAAAAATTGGCTGTATGGCTGAGTCACCAAAACAAAGTCTTGTTTCATGCAAATGTCATCAAAAAAAGCTAGCTTACAATATTCCATACAGCACAAACAAAAAACTTCTGGACCAAAGTCATTTGGAGTGATGAGACCAAGATTGAACTTTTTGACCTCAGCCATAAACTGGAGAGGAATCAACAAGGTCTATGATGAAAATAACACTTTCTTACTGTAAAGCACAGAGGTGGATCACTAATGGTTTGGGAATGTGTGAACTACAAAGGCACAAGAAACTTGATGGCAAGATGAATGCAGCACGTTATCAGAAGATACTGGAGGAAACACTCTTCAGCTCAGAGGCTGTGCAGGGAATGCTCTTGGATATTTCAACATGACAACGGTCCAAAACACAAGGCCAAGTCCACCTGTCATTGGTTCCAACAGAATAAGGTGAAAGTTCTGGAGCGGCCGTCTCAGTCTCTGACCTCAGTATTATTGATCCACTCCGGGAGATCTCAAACGAGCAGTTCAAGCAAGACAGTCCAAGAATTTAAAGGAACTTGAGGTTTCTTTAAGAAGAATGGACTGCTTTACCCCTAGAGAAAATAAAGAACCTCATCCACAACGACAACAATAGACTTCAAGCGGTTATTGAGCCAATACAAGGTATTAAGAACTGGGAGTGTAAACTTTTTATTTGTGTAACTTGCAAAGTTTCTGTTGTCATTATGATTTTTTTAAAAATGGTAACACTGTTGCTTAACAACAAAGGACTTAGTCACATCGCTAACAATGAGTGTGTTATGGTTTACCACTTGTGTTTTTGGTTTGTGGATTTTTCTTTATTCTATCAGCTGTGTCTTCTCCTGGAGGCCCAGCCCCTGGGTTCTCCTGGAGATATCTGCAGCTGGTTTGAGTTATCACGTTTGTCATCATTTCAGGAGCTGTTCTCTGTTGAAGTGTGTGATGTTCTGTTTTTGAGGTTTTGCCTTCTGCCTGGTTCATGAAATGTTTTGGCCGTGTTGTGAGTCCTTCCTGCATCTGGGTTTTAAGCTGCTCGTCTAACAGTTTCAGAGTGGGGAAACGTTTTGACTTATTGTTCATATTCTCTGAAAAGTAGCTTAGTTAGGGTTAATTAATCATCATTTTTTCTGGGATATGTAAACTTATAAGCACAACTGTACACACTGTATTTGGCAGAGCTGGTATGCCAGGTTCTAACCGGACCATCCAGGTACAGTTGGACATACTAAGGGCAGAGTGGGAACCGAGCCTGTGATTTTCCAATCAGAGGTGGACCGCTCTGCCTCTTCAAACAAGATGAGCAAACTAAATCAGGCCCTTATCAAAAACAGAATCAAACCTGGGTACTGCTGTTCATGCAGGCCCACTGTTAGAGGATCAGGACAACAGATCCCTGAAAGGGAGGGGCCTCATTTCTGCAACTGTGAGGAACATGGCGTACAGATCGCACGCATCTGTAAAAGTGTTTTGTTCTTTCCCTTAAACGTCTCTGATTCTCCTGTGGAAAATCGTGCTCTGTTTGATGCACCGTTCCACTGTAGAATGACTGTGTGTAAATGGGTTTGTTTTCCACACATTCTGGTATGCTGTAATTCTCCAATTTGGTCTCTGTGATATTTGTGTGTAAAGTTTTCAGAAATGAGTCTCCACAGCCTTCAGGCTGACCTGGAACACTGTGACTGAAGGTTGAGCATCTCTGAAGTAAACATGTCTGCCCCCTCAAACTCCCTGCAGGGGGGTGAGACCCACAGATGTGGACTCCTCTACTCCATCTGGAGATCACAGCTGCTGGATCACATGCTTCATGTTTTTGAGGGGGGGGGGGGGTTCCAGATCATGTTTTCTGGACTTTTCAACAACAGCTGATCCAATGTAGTTTTTTTAATTTATATTTTTTACTTTGTGATTCATCAGACCATCTTTAGCAGCAGCAGATACAGAAACAGGTACAGCTGATGTCAGACCACCATCATCTCTCATTTCATTGTTGAGAAGCAAACAGGAAGAACTGGACTGGGACTTTGGATCCTGAGCCTTTAGAGTTTCACCAGCAAGAAGAACCTGCTCTGGAAGCAAATCTGCAGCAACACTGACACCTGCTGGTTCAGTTCCTACAGTGCATCTGTCTGAGCATCATGTTCAAAATATGCTGAACTTTACTGATCCACAGAAGCTTTAATATCACAATCTAAAAGGAATACTTTACAAAGATAACGGGGAAAAGTTCAACTAAAAGTTCCTAAAAAATTTTAAAAAATAGGAAAAGTAGATGCTACCGCATCACTTCCTCTTTGTCTAATCAATTTGTGGCACAAAATGGTGTGAATAACAAGAAAACATGCAGTGTTTGAAAAGATGACTGTTCAGCTTTACACAGATCTTTGTAGCATTCAACCCACTTTGGTACAACAAAGTCAGCTTCATGAAATGAATACAAAGAGCTGAAAACAGCTGGGGAGAGGCATGAGTGCAGGCCAGGGAAGCTGGACTTATAAAAACGTGCTTTCGACATAAGATTTATAACATGCAGCCCTGTAAGTCATTGTAATGATGCTTTAAAAATTGCATTAATAGAAGTTTGAAAACAAAAACATGTTACAAACTGTCAAATGTAAACTCCTGTGCTGCATGTTGTCATTTTTAGTCAGTTCTTTGCCATCAGTGTTTCACAACAACAGTTCCTTTTATTATTTAGACTCACAACAATTACAGTCATTAATGAGTGGTTCAAATAAAAACATGATGCATTTATAGTAAAGATTGAGACTGTTGGAAAGCATGAACAGGGACTTTTCTATTGTGTCAATACATATTGTAAGATTTTTTTTTTAAATTTGACTGAACACTGAAAATTATACATGGTGGGGTTTCAAACCTTTAAAATTATATTTTAGACAGTTTCTTGGATCAGCAGTAACCAGCAGTTAGTATAAGCACTAACTTTGAGCATGACAGCCACAGTGTTTACAGCTATGGGGTAGATTCCTGTTTTGATGACAGAGTCTTCATAAAACGGCACAAACACATGAGCAGTGCTCTATGTTGAACCTTTATGAACAGCAGATAGAACAGTGTCATGAATTATTCGGCAAAGATCGTCCTGCTGTCCCTCACTGCTCACGTTTTTCCCAATGACCATCCCAATGGTTAGATGATGGAACATTAAATGATCTCTACATTTTTACTTTGGTCAGCACTTGCTTGATTTCAGAATGACAGGAAGTTGTCTGAGAAAAACAGTTTTCATGCAGTGCTCAGCATAAATGACTACACCCTCTTTAAAAAGTACTAATTTAATCAGTAGCGTGATGAACAAAAGGAAAATGTCCAAACTTTCCACTAGGATGAGTTTTATTGATTATTTATTTAACTCCAAAACAGGAAATGAAGGTGAATATGTAACTTGGATAACAAAATTTTCTGTTTTGCTTAGGTTGGTAGAAGTAAAAATGAATCCATCCTGCATCAAAAACTACTACATCTAGTATTTTGTATGAGCACTGTGATTCTTACGGACAGCACCAAGTCTTCCAGGCATGGAATAAACAAGTTGGCGACACATTGCAGCACCAGTCTTTTTCCATTCTTCCAGAATAACCTGTTTTAGGGCCTGGATGCTGGATGGAGAGTGATGCTCAACGTGTTGCTTCAGAATTCCCCACAGGTGTTCCATTGGATTCAGGTCTGGAGACATCCTGTTCTTCTTCAGAAACGCAACAGCAGCTTTCCATGTGTGTTTTGGATCATTGTCATGTTGGAAAAGTGAACGATGACCAAGTGCACGGAGCGATGGCAGCATCTTCTCCTTCAGTATAGAGCAGTACATTGATGAGGTCATGATACAATGGAATGCAGCTCCCCAACACCAGCAGCACTCATGCAGCCCCACATAAGGACACTACCACCACCATGTTTCACTGTAGGCACCATGCATTTTTCTTTGAAATCCTCGCCTTTGTGACGCCATACGTTTTAAAAGCTTTAGTTCCAAAAACAGTGATCTTTGTCTCATTACTCCAGAGTATAGAGAACCAGTAGTCTTCCTCTTTTTCAGCATTGGCCCTAGTAAATTCTATATGTGCTTTTTTATGCATGGACTTTAGGAGAGGCTTCCTTCATGGACGATACCCATGCATGCCTTTCCTCTGCTGTGTTTGTGCCGTATAGTGTCACAGGAAACGGTTACTCCAGTTTGGCTTTCTGCTGCTTTAGCTAACTACAATGAACTTGAATGGAGATTATCTTCAACCGTTCTCATCAGAAGACGCTCCTGTCGAGATGTTAACTTCTGTGGACGGCCTGGACGTCTCTGTAAGACGGTTGCACTTCCATCTTTCTTACATTTTTAGAAAGTATTTTGACTGATATGTAAAGCTTTGCTGATCGTCTTGTAGCCCTCACCTTTTTGTGTAAAGAAATGATTTCTGACAGCATGAAATGGGAAGGGCTTTTCTTTGTTAAGAAATGCTCTTTTATAGTCCCCAGTGTCCTGGACACAGCTTAAATGAATCTTTAGACTCAGCTGTGGTTGAATGCCTGTTCATTAGAATTTCATAGTCTTAAGTGTGTTCCTAAGACTATACTTGGACTGAACTCATTTTTGCAACAAGGGCTTGAATGAATTAGTTGGGAAAAATAACTTTTTTGAGTGTCCAAGTTAACAAATCTTGTGTGCAATCAATGGCCCACATTTGTGGGAGTGTTTTGTAGAATAATATCTCATAGAAAATGTTGATTCTGAAAGGATACTAAAGGTAAATGTAGTGGGGTGTACTCATTCATGCTGAGCAACGTAGGTGATAAACTGGACTGGGACAGCAGCTTCTGTGCAGTACTGTGAAATTTTTTTTATTTTGAATGGTCCCTGCGTGTTATCATGTCTTTAAAGTTCTAGTGTTCCTAGAACATTAGAACATTTAAAATAAGCAAATACAATTTAAGGAACAAACAAAATAAGGACACTAACTAGTGACAGTTCATACAGAAAAGGCTGTTCTAAACAGATGAGAATATCTTTATGTATAATTGATCAGAAGTATGAAGGAAATTCTTCTCTGCTGAACTTCCACTCCCTTCAAACGAAAATTAACATCTTCAAACTATTTTACCAGTTAAAACAGCTGAACCTATGGATGTATCCCAACCCATTGGGCTACATGTGTGCTGGTTTCATGCCTCTAGAGTTTAGTTTGTTCTAACAAATGCAAGTTAAAAACTAGATTTTGGATGAACAGAAGCTTTCTAATGTAACTGCAGGGATAGGAGAGTTGAGTAAAGTTTGTCTCAGAGTTGGGGCTTTAGGTTTGAAAAGATTTGCCCCACAACTTTGAAAGGGAGGTTTATGATGCATCCACTTGTAAACATCAAGATCCATTAATGTCTTCGTTGGCATCTGGCTCAAAACTGTACAACTGGATAGCTTTAATATTGCCTGCCATTTTTGTGGAGGGGCTGTAAGCTAGCGGGAAAGAGTGTAAACACAGGGATGATGGGAAATGAGTGCAGGCTTACTCCTTGCCAACAGTCCCGCCCATAACTCAGAGGTGAATTTCTAATGAACTCTTGACGCTCGGCAGAAACTATGTCTTTGAAAGCGACACAGATTTTTTTTAAGCTAAAAAATGGCATAATCATAATTAAAAGACCACTGGGAGATAGATAGAAAATGACCGGAGTGGAATTTTAACATTTTAAAAGTTAAATGAGTTCAATCTGCGAAAAGAGTAGAAGAATTTTTGGATGTCCAAGAGTGCACGCAAGAAAAAGGGAAACAAGAGAAACTCAAGTAGTAAATGTGCAAAGTGTGAATGCTGTATGCTAAGCATGCTGGAGCTGTTTTAGAGGGGAAAAAAACAGCTGAAACACTTTGTCTGGAGGCTCGCTTGCTCAATACAAAAACTAGCAACGTTTTCTGAGACGTCTCTGACCCTGGACATAGGTGGCGCTCTGAGCCGCCACCTGTCCGGCCTATGCAGGGAGCCAGTCCTGCATGCGTCACAGCGCGGCTGGCCAATAGGGGACATCTGCACGAGAGTTTGGCGGTCGCTGCGAGGGCGCTACAACTTTCTGCTGTTGATACAAAAAAATAAAGCTGGACGAAACTGCAAATTTATTGATCGCCCAGAAAGAAGATGGAGAACCAGAGCCAGGTAACTTCCGCGCGCCTGCTTTGGTTTGCCCGCGTCATCAAAGAAACATAAAACGCTGGAAAGCTCTGTGAAGTTTCGCAGCTGTGGGCGCGCGGCACTCAACCGCCACCCAGGTGTTTGTGTGCCGAGGGCGCGGCGCTTTTGGAATTATTAAATTGCTTTTGTTTGTTCGCCAACTAATGTGCGTAGTAACGAGTTACACACATTTAGTTACACGAACGTAAGAGACATAAAGTAGTTTCGCTGCGCCATACATTTGACTTCGATTTGAGTAGGAGCGTGATGAGACACCGCCATTTCTGATGGGGACATTCATTAATGTGTTTTTTATCAGGCTTAAGCGAAAACATTGGAACAATGCTGGCAGGTAGATGGTTTAAAACGGTAATTATCAGGATCGCTGCTGCTGCCCCGCTATGACCCCATTCCGTTAGACATAAAATAGAAATCCAATCTAGTCACACTGCTACTCAACACCTGAGGTAGGCCTTTTTTTGTTGTTGTTTTGAGGAAATGTTTGGATGACTACCTCCAGAAAGATCCTCAATGTACTTGGTTACAAAATGCTAAACTCATTTTCCTTTCATTCACGATGTTTATCCTCTGGTTTCTCCTTGGTGTTTGTTTTTGTTTACTTTTAAGAGGACAGTTTGTAAGGTCTAAGCATGGTTATACTGCTTGATTTCAAACAAAAGCTTGAAGATGACAAACCAGCATTTAACTTTCACTTCTACTCAAGTAAACTAATAATATTTTAGATTAAAGCCACTCTGAAGTACAATTTTCAGGTACTCTACTCACCTCTGTAAACATGTGATTGCTCCTGCCTTCAAGAGGAGTCAAACCCCCCACTGTTGAACTGTTGTGCACCCCAGAGAACCCCCCCATCTTTGGCCAGTTGTGTTTAATCAATGCAACAATCTTCTTAAACTGTAGCTAAAGAGAAAGTAAACCGGGTTCTTTAATCTAAGGGTGGGCAGACTTTTTGACTCGAGTCACAAAGGGTCATAAGATTCGTCAGAAAGGCCAGACCAGGAGCAGATGTGTGCCGTGGTTTGGTCATCCACCTCGTAGGAGACGAAAATAACATGGAATTTGGGCAAAAACATGCTTTAACTTTGATTGAAAACTAATACATATATTTTTAAACAGAACATTTTGGAGGGTTTGCTTTTTTGTCGTCTTATTTTAGTGTCAATTGCACCAATGGGTTGATGTCCCTCAGGGAGAAATGCTGTGTTTGTGTGGTTTTTAATTGTTAGAAAAATTACTGTCTGACATGGAAAACACACATGAACGTCAGAAAAACAACAAATCTTCCAACACCACTCAAATGCTGAATAACTTTCTGAAACTAAACAAAGGTCAGTGTATTTTTAGTGCACGGTCTATGGGGAAACAGGAGATTTACAGATAAAAAAACAATAAGGTCATCCTAATAATTTGTTCTAGTTTGGTGGGCCACATAAATAGATTGCCCACCCCTGCTTTAAACATTGATCAAAAACTTTGTGACCTCTTCGTCAGAAGAATCTGCTCTTAGGTCTGCATTGGCCCAGCAAAAAAAAAAAAGGCCAGTGTAAGATTTTGAAGATTTCTTTTTTGCTAAAACACAGTCAGATTGGTGATTATTTTCAACTGAAAAGGTTTTCTCTGAGTAAACTTTTGCAGTTCAGTTTTACTTTGATGTAAATATTTTTTTTCAGATTGTTTGATTCTGATAAAGCTCTGAAACAACTCTGATAAACTAACTTCTTTTCTCTGATTCTTAAATTAAATATAATTTCAATCAGAAAGCTGATTCTAAACAGTCCTCGGAACAAAGGCAGCACCACAGTATCAGCTAAACCAGAGAATGTCTAGAATGGGGATGCTAGGTCTTTTTTCCCCTTCTAAATTAAACGACAATAATGAGGACCGTTGGGTGTGCCACCCTAACATTTAAGAGGAACCCCCTTGACCTTCAGGGGTAAGTCTCACCTCCAGCATTGCTCCACTAAAGTCACGTTGGGGTTTTATTTTGAAAACCATCATCTTTTCTAAACAGATTCTTTCAGGCTATGTCCAGAGTTAGAGGGGGAGGCGGGTAGTTTTTCTGAAAAGGACCTTGAATGGAGAAGACGAGGATTAAGCTGCTAACTGTTATGATGAAGAAGATCATCATCAGTGATCCAAAAGAACAAGTGATCAGTTATCGACTCTTAAATGAAGGCTGCAGTGCCTTCTTCAGGCAGCTGTCAGAAGGAGCAGGTATGTGTTATTTTCTTCCTGCTCACCAGAATCTTCTCCCCCCTTTCCCCCAGGTGATGAACTTGGAGCGGGTCCAGGCCTTTCAGGCCTGGCTGAAGTCCACCAACACCAAACTGATCCAGGTTAACGGCCAGAGGAAGTATGGAGGACCCCCTGAAGGTGAGAGGCCAGTCTGATCACAGAGAGGAAGCTCAGGGTACATGCTGGAGTGGGTTGGAGGGAGTACTGAACCAGAACTCTGGTTCCTCCAGCAATGTCTGCTTGGGCCAGCAGGACACAAATGAGGGTCAGTTAACTGCTACCTTTTCTGCATTTCATGGTCAGTGTGGGACGGTCCCACGCCTGGGGCACGCTGTGAGGTCTTCATCAGCCAGATCCCGCGGGATGTCTATGAGGACCTGCTGATCCCCCTCTTCAGCTCGGTGGGGGCGCTCTGGGAGTTCCGTCTAATGATGAACTTCAGCGGTCAGAACCGTGGCTTCGCTTACGCCAAATACGGCACGGTCGCCATCGCCACTGACGCCATCCACCAGCTGCATGGCCACATGCTGTGGCCCGGGGCCCGCCTCAGTGTGCGCTTCAGCATCGAGAAGCGCCACCTCTGCATCCAGAACCTGCCGGCCTCCAGCCGACAGGAGGAGCTGCTGCAGGTATCACACCACCCCACATGGGTTCGAGTCATGACTGTGGCTGGCCCATTGCTAATCCTGAAATAGTGTCCAGTGGTGTCCAAAGCCTGGTTCCTCTGCACACTGATGCTATTGTTAAGAATCCTAATGCTGTCACCGGGGATCAGGTTCTGAAAGACGACCCTAAAGCTTTTAACAGGGTTGCGCCTCCAGATTTAAAAAATCTGAACTTGGGTGAAGTAGACGTGTCGTGTCAACCAATCAGGGATTTGGCTTTGGGCACGTAACGTGTTCAGTGACACAATCAGCTGGTGGAGTCCAATACCAACAACATCGTTCCCCTGAACTTTGTGAAATGTTTTTCTTTTTTCATCGAGACAACAATAAGAAGATCGTCTAACAATAATCTTGTTTGTATTTTTCCCTCCTCGGACTAAGTTGCAAGACAACAAATCGTCAAACTGTCAGTCCTCTGAAAGCGGCCGTCATCCAGATGCAGCTCCTGCATTAGGTGGTGAAGCTCACCATACTGGGAGAGTCTGAATGATCTCATGAACCCAGACATGGAGACATGTTTACTGATGCTTTTGTAGAGCTGTTTGAAACAATAAACCTGAGTCATCCATGCATTGCAAATGAGATACAGTGCTCAGCATAAGTGATTACACCCCACCACATTTCAGGAAACCTTTAGTGTCCTTTCTACACTCTGGAGGGATGAGACAAACATCACTGTTTTTGAACTAATGGTTTTATTTCACTGTGACAGTTTTATTTAAACAGTTTATGGTTTTCAGGATGTTTTGCATAGTACCTGTGTTTGGAGAACATCGCCTGTCCTGAAACCAAAGTATCTCCAAAAAACTGACATTAGGGGGGTAACAGATCACAAAATCTACGGTTCGGATTGTTTAAAGGTTTAAGAGTCACGGTTAGGATCATTTCTCGGAACAGTAAAAAGGGGAAGAAAAAGGAAAACTAACTAGATTAAAGTTAAAGTTTTAAAATATATATTTTTTATAAAACATATATCATGTCCTTCAACACACAAACATGTATACTTATATATATTTATAAAAACAAAACACTAATTTGATCTCAGGAAATTCCTATATAAAAAAAATACATAAAAAACAAATAAAAAAATGTTAGTATAAACAAATGTGCATCATTGGGTGCTGCATCTTTAAAATAAATAAGATGGATGAAAGAATTTACAACTTTAAATTCTTCAGTGTTCCCTGCTGCTGCAATAAACTCCACCCCCCCTCACTGAGCATACGCAGCAGCCGGGTTTTTTTTTTCCCCACAGAACAGAAATCCATAAACCAAGAAAACTTTTGGATAGCGTGGAAAGACGTGGAAAACATGTTTACCGATGTTTTTTGTAGCAAAATAAATAAACCCGATCTCTCACCATCCGCGTTATATGAGTTAAACTCCTCCCACACGCGGCGGGAGGATCCGCAGTACCACCTGTGTGGCGAGTGATCCTATCCGTTAAACCCCTGACCGACGTGCTTTTTTTTCGCCACGAGCACATCCTCTGAGGTGTTGCTCTCAGCCATCACAAGTCTTGCTCGGTCACATGTCAAGGAAAAACGTTTTTTCATACTCCCACACCACATAGAAGGCGTTCCTCTAGCATTAAAGGGTTCCAGTGATTGGTTAATGACACAAAGAGCTCCATACCATTGGTTTAATGTTTAAAAGGCTTTATTTGATTTGTTACTTCAACCTACAAAGAGATAGTTTAACATTGTGTGCAACCGGAGACCACTTACCGGCCTTGTTTCCATACTTTTGTGACACCGCTCTGGGCTGATACGGAGATGACAGTACATTTTTGGTCCATTGTGCAGGCCTAATGGAAAGCTACTGTTGCATTTCTGAATAAGAACAGAATGAATGGTCAAGTATGTCTCCTGACCTGAATCCAATCCAACACCTGTGGGGAATTCTGAAGCAACAAGTTGAGCATCACTCTCCATCCAGCATCCAGGCCCAAAAAGAGGTTATTCTGGAAGAATGGAAAAAGACTGGTGCTGCAATGTGTCGCCAACTTGTTCATTCCATGCCTGGAAGACTTGGTGCTGTCCGTAAAAATCGCAGTGCTCATACAAAATACTAGATGTAGTAGTTTTTGATGCAGGATGGATTCATTTTTACTTCAACCGATTTGAGTAAAACAGAAGATTTTGTGATCTAAGTTACATTATTCACTGTGATTTCATGTTTTGGAGTTAAATAAGTGTTCAATAAAACTTATCCTTGTGGCAAGTTTGGAAAATTTCCTTTTGTTCATCACGCTACTGATTAAATTAGTACTTTTTAAAGAGAGTGTAGTCATTTATGCTGAGCACTGTGTACACAGACACTGTCCCATGTAGAGATCAGCCTTAAAACATTTGGCGGTAGGTCTTCCCACTACTTCTTTTTTTTTTTAATAGTTGCTGCCTAACCTAACCTAACCTAAAAGATCTGAAAATTTTTCAAAGACTATGAATACACTGTTCTGATGATGAAACAAAAACTAAGTTTAAATATATTTTTTCAAGTGACAAATTCTTTAAATGCAATGCATTGTGGTTTATATTCACTAGTCTAGTGAGGATGCATGGACGCTGGTTTTTGGCTAAGACTTTTGGGAAATTTCTAGGGCACTGGGTTTTGGAATTTTGGATTTGTAGATACAGACCCCCTGACAAAACGGAGTATGTGCTACATAGTGCACTCAATGGTGAGTAGTGAGGGAATTCAGACACAATATCTTTCACTAGAAGTTGCTGCCAGCAGAGCCCAGATTCTTCCTTGGATTTCCTTCATCGTGCTCACTTTCCTCCTGACCGGCACACGCGTCACATTTGACTTCTGACCGCGTCCTCTGAGCTTTTCTGTAGAGTGGAACATCTTATAATTTTTCATCTTACTTTCCATGGTAGCCACTGGAACTTCAAAATATTCAAATATGTCCTTACATTCTTAATTTGACTTGTCTTTTTCTGACCGGTCTTCGGACAGCTCCTTTGGAGAGGGTCATGACCACAAGCCAGCTTCTTCTTTTTGTTTTAGCTGGTTCTTCCCACCTTTCCCACACCTCCACCTCCTTGTGTGTGCCCACCTCCCTCATTTTACAGGCCTCTGCTACTCATTTTCTTTATACTTTCAACAAGCTGGTGTCACTCAAAACTGTAGCTGCTTTATTTATTCTATATTTGACTTTTTATTCTTAAAATAAACTTGACTGGAGGAAAAGTTTTAAAGTACTTATTTTATGCTGCTCATTAATGTTTAGTTTTTACTAAATGGGAGATGATAAAAATATATAATTGTACATGCATTACTCACAATAAGTTAGGGATATTGATAATTTCAATATTCTATGGGTATAAAAAGATGAATTTGCCACTGAGTCATACCAAGTTCATCATTCAAACAGTCATGAACGCACAATGATGATTAACAAATTAACCAGTCACTGCACATTCTTACCTCAGAGACATCACAGAACAATCATCATCCTCCAACTACACCAGCACACCTCCAACTTTCTGTTCATGGATGATAACGCTTCATCACATGGTACCAGAATTGTCACAGCTGGACTCCAGGAAGTGGGAGTCCCTCATGTGTGATGACCAAATCAAATCAAACTTTATTTCTATAGCACTTTTCCTATGAAGCATAACACAAAGTGCTTTACATTAAAATAAAACAGATGAAAAAACAAGCACAACCATAAAAATGTAGACCCATCCCCCCCCCCCAACACACACATGCAATCCACCCAACCCCTTTCACAACAACTCCCTCCCCCTTAACTGATGGAACCCATTGGGAAACAGGCTGAGCAAGGAGAAAGTTAGTTGGTGGACCCATTATAGTTGGGACCTCTTCCTCTGTGGACAACCACATAGTCAGTCTAATGCAGCATCACAGGCGAGGACCCAGCCCCACCACAGCAAGGTGGCGAGGCAGGTCCCCATCTAGAGCTGCAATAGCTGAACCGTAGCTGACCCAGAGGGAGAGGACCCAGCCGAGGAGGCACTGGATTTAAAAATAATAAAATATAAATCTAAAATTAAAATGGAACAGTTGATAAAAGCAACAAGCAATAAAACATGAGAATAAAAAATATTCAAATAAGCTATAAATAATCCGACGTAAAATCATAAAACATGATAAAAAATTATAAAAACAGGATAAATTAACATGATAAAAACTAACTAAAAGCTAATTTAAAAAGATAGGTCTTGAGCCTTTTCTTAAAAACCTCTATGTTCTCTGCGGTCCTCAGGTCCTCCGGCAGACTGTTCCATAGACGGGGGCCATAGTATTGAAAAGATGCCTCTCCATAATTTTTGGTTTTCATAGTTGGAATGATCAATAGACCAGTGCCAGAGGATCTCAGGGTCCGCGAGGGTTCATATTTAACTAAAAGATCAGATAAATAAGAAGGCGCAAGACCATTCAGACAAGAGAGAGAATTGGGCGGACCCTAGCCAAATTTCTAAGACCAGCAGTGATCCCTGACCTGAACCCCATAGAGCACGTCTGGAACCAGCAGAACCAGAGACGGGATGATCAGACCCCTAAGTGGCCTGCATGAACTGCATGTAGCTCTAGTGGAAGAATGGATCACATTACCTCAGAACAACATCCTGAAGAGCAGGAGATGTCAAGCTGCCATTGCTGCAAATGGTGGAAATACCCGCTATTGACATGATCAAGTTTTGTTTTTTGGGGCTATTTGCATGATTGTCTTCATTTTTAGGGCAATAAATATCAAACTAATGAAAATGTGTTTCTCATCATTCATTAATAACTTCAAAGGGAACTTTGATGTACTTCATTAAAGTTCAGACCAAATAGAAAAAAGCACTCAGGTAAATAACAATACCCATAACTTATTGTGAGCAGTTTCCTTCATATTCTTTCTTGATTAGATCTTAGACCAATGAAGCCTTCTTTATGTTTCTGTAAACGGCTGCAGTAAGTAGGTATAAGGATGACTCCCCACTTTAAGAAGACTTGCGGTGATAACAACTGAAAATACACATTTTTAAATTTGTATTTAAATTCTTTGATTGGAGGAAATCTGCTTCGGCTGGATGATCCGATGTAGCACACAGTGTCTTATAGGAACTCAGAATGACCTCTGTCAACAGTAAAAACCAGGATTGGATTTTTGAAAAGGTATTTCATTTCCTCTTTATATTTCCATGTTTATAACATTGGACATTATACATAAAAAGCAGAGCGGTGTTTTTCTAAAGGGTGAAGTAAGATTTTGCAGCTCCTTCAGGGTTTGGTCTGTGTGAATGACTTTTTGTGTGGAAGCAGGTGCAAACACCTGATCTTCTGACAGCTGTCCTCATGACCCCCCCTTCCAGGTGCTGCGTATGTTGTCCGAGGGTGTGGAGAGTGTTGCCTTGAAGGCCGGCCCTGGCATAGAGGGGGTGTCCGCCGTTGTTGCTTTCTCTTCTCATCACGCAGCCTCCATGGCCAAGAAGGTTCTGGGAGAAGGTAGGAGACAGCTGTTGTTTGTCCTTACAGGCTGAACTCAGCTTCTATCTTCCATGCATTTGTTTACTCGTTTACTCATTGTCATATTTGGGTATATGTCCACAATCATATGCATTAATTTTTCTATTAAGATATCTGTTTGGTTCTTCATTAGACAATCTCAATTTTAAAAATGTAAAAACTACTTGACCCCACTCCCAACTCTCGTTTAAAACATCTACCTCCATGTGAAAGGAGGTGATCAGTTTTCATCACACATACTTGTTTTTGTTTATTTTCCTTTTTTCTTTCATTGTTGAGTTGATATTTTTCCAGTTGATCGTTTTTGTTGCATTTACTAATAATATATCAAGTGCATTTCCTTGTTCCCTCTGTCAGTCTCATTTTTTTCATTATGATAAACACAGGATAGCGTTACTTGAAATTGAGAACGTT
Organism: Adrianichthys oophorus; assembly: GCA_036245035.1. Lineage (NCBI taxonomy): Eukaryota > Metazoa > Chordata > Actinopteri > Beloniformes > Adrianichthyidae > Adrianichthys > Adrianichthys oophorus. The sequence goes on from BSAI01000038.1 coordinate 383,335, forward strand.
CACCGACGCTTTACCTTGAAGACTTATGTATTACATGTGACAGTATTGCAAACGGTTCATTTAGTTTATGTACTTACAATCCAACATGATTCTGCATTTTAGAGTCATAGTTACATTGCGTTAAGTGAATTTTTACTAGTTCTGTTAATTGATTGAAAAATTAATCAGATTAATTACACTTTTGGATTGTGATTAATCTGATTAGTCACAATGTTTTACTGGCTACATTTCTTTTTGACAAAATGCAGCATTATGGGTGTAAGTGAACATCTAAAAAACAAGTTCCGGTCACATCGCCCAAATGTTCTATATCACTGCGCAGCCTTTTTTAAACAAACTTTTTGCTTCATCTTCTGAACTAAAACAAAAGGTAAGAGGTGAACTTTCCCTCTGAACTGATGCTTTATTGAACCTTATTGAACCGATCAGCACATGTCGCTTTCCTTTGCCGCCGCAGTCGAGGTCAGCGACGCTTTGTTGTGTTACCGTGACAACGATCCGCACCACCAATCAAGTAGTCTGCTTTTTGTGAGAAAGCGATCTAAACTGAAAAAGCAACAAGAATAAAGAACTAAAAATGGATTGAATATTTATTCATTTTGTTAGTGACCGTGGTATAAGTGGGATAATGCTTAACAAAGTGCATTTTCAGAAAACAACGCACGTCATGGAAGCCTGAACCGCCCGACGCAAGAAGGTCGCTTCTGACGTGTTATTAATTTGCGTTAATAAATATGAATGCATTAAAATGTAACGTTAATGTTGACAGCCCTCATTTTTACTGTACTAGATTTATAAGAATGCGAACTGTAACCTTGGACGTCACAAATATCCCTACTTGTATTTTCAGGAACAGATCTCGTGAGAATTCGACCTCGTTACTTACTGCCTCACTCTGCTGCAGGCTGCAAATCGTCATCCATGATTCCAGCCTGAGCTTCTGCTCCGGGTCTTCCCGTTCTTACATCTCCCTGTGGTTTCTTTCTCCAGGGTTCAAGAGGCAGTTCTGTTTGGACATCGCTATCAAGTGGCTTTCAGCAGAGAAACCCAAGCCGGACGAGCCCCCTCCTCCTCAGAGAGCCCCTAAAGGCCTGCTGCTGTCCCCCTTGAAGCACCTAGGCCAAACCTCCCCCCGGCTGCCCCCACGCCTGGCTTCTCCCACAATCCCCACAGCTTTCTGCAGAGCTGTGGGTGGGGCCCCCAAACAGCATGATGCTTATCTTAAATGCACTTCTTCTCCCCCCAGGGGACAAGTCATGTTTTCGGTCTCCCCGGTGCTGTTGCTGCAGAAGCTGAGTGAGGCAAGTGGGTGGGGGGATCCGCACTATGAGATGCTCTTCAGCCACACTGGTCCAGATGGATTTCTGTACTTCACCTACAACGTGCACGTCCCCGGGGCCCCCACCACCTTCAGAGGCTTCATCATGATTTTACCAGGACACTGCACCTCCACCATGCTGGAGGAGGCCAAGAGGGCTGCAGCCCAGCAGGTCCTGCAGAAGGTGTGCAGCAGCAGTTTGAGCGGCTGAGCGTTTTAATGCCCGAGTGTTTGTGTTCCTGCGTGTTTTAGTGTTAGGGTTGTTGCAGTGTGTTTGCATGCTTTTTTTTACTGTTCACTGTTCCTCGTTTGAAGTAAATGAGATTTAAAACAAACGTAGTCTTGTGTGTGCCCCCTCTACCAGACCTTCTATGAAGCGGCGTTTCATCACACATCCAGACACAATGAGAACCGCTCAAAAACAAAATAAACATGGAATATTAAAGAGTTTAATGCACAGATCTTATTTTCAAAGTGGTGCTAACGCAACAGCAAACAAGGCCTAAATCCACTCAGCCTGAGCAGCAGCAAACATCTCTGGACCAGACCAGCCATAGTACCTGCTGCAGTCAAAATAAAGGAAGAAACCTCCACCTCTGGTTCTTCAGTCCTTTTTTCATTCGTTTCTTTTTGAAGAAACTTCACTTCTGGCTGCAGATTCAGGAAGTACACAGACTCTTTGGACATGAGAGCTTTAATCAACACGTGCAGGAAACTCCCGAACCACGCAGGCAAGCATTTGCTCTGACTGTAGGAACGGCCTGAACTCCTTTCTGGACCGCAGCAGAACTGCTGAGGGCTCCAAAGGCGACCGGGGGGTGGGGGGATGCTGTACAAGACTGGAGATGGACAGCTGGGAGGAGTTAGGCTTCAGATGACCTTCTCTTGATCTCAGCGATGAGATCGGCTCTGGAGATGTCCACCTGTGGACAGACATGAGTTCAGTTCATGTGTTTGTGGTTCACCTCTTTTCCACACTGTTGTCCCTGAGAACTTAACGTCACCACCTCTTCCCCTCTGCTAACCAGCTTGCTTAGCGCCTTTAGTGGTTATATATTTAGTTATTGTTGATTTTCTAACTTCTGGAGAAGTATCTCTGAAGAAACGTGTGTAACGTCACAGTGGAACATTCACACATCCATGTGACGTGTGCCGTACCTCCTCTCTGGTCGACACCACGCGCAGTTTGACCACTCCATCCTTGAGCTCCTGTTCTCCCAGGATAGCCACCAGCGGAACGCCCCCCTCCTCGCAGTGCTGCAACTGGCTAAGCAGCTTTGGGTTCTTCTTGTACATGACCTCGGCCTGGACGCACAAACGCATCAAAGACTTGTTTACGTTTACTCTGCCTCCAGCGCCGGTTCAGCTCGGTGTCAGCATGAGAACCGGGCCGCACACAGGAAGAGCGACAGCATCTTCTGTGGGTGTAGCGGCAGAGGTTCTCGTGGGTCGCAGAGATGTCTCAGTGATGTTCCCCCCAAAGAGAAAGAAGATTCTGTCTTTAGATGTCTTCATAAAGCCCCATGTCCTCCCCCCACCCCCACACACACCTTAATGCCGGCGTTCCACAGCTCTGTGACCAGCCGCAGCCTCTCCTCCAGCAGGTTCTTCTGAGCAGACGCCACCATGACCTGGACCTCTGTGGTTCGGACCTTCTCTGCAGAGGCCTGGAGTGGAGAGGATTGGGAGTTCAAACACACCTGACTTTGGAGCATCTTCCTGCATGGGGGGGTGTCACCTCACCTCTGCCTTCTGCTCCATGATGGAGAAGATCCTCTCAATGCCAATGCTGACCCCCACACATGGCACCTTCCTGCCTTTGGGGTCAAACATGCCTACCAGCCCGTCATATCGCCCCCCGCCCGCCACACTGCCCACACCCACACTTTCCTCTGAGCTCGCTCCATTCTGGGAATCGTTGGCCAGCGGGGGCAGACCAGCCTGAGTCAGCACGGCCTCATAGATGATGCCGGTGTAATAATCCAGACCCCGGGCCAAACTCAGGTCAAACACCACCTGAGGAGCAGAAGGAAGCAGCTCAGCAGAGGGGCAGACAGCAGGTCTGTAGGAACCAGAGGAGCTGCAGCAGCACCTTGTCTGTGACCTGGAAGAGCTGCAGGTAGCTGAAGAGCAGCTTGATGTCCGATAGACCCGCGCAGGCCTGCTTACTCTGACACATCTTCTGGTCCTGCAGGAGGCGCTCTGCTAGGTCCATCCCACCTGCACCCAGCAGTAAAACGTCATCACTGAGAACAGGAAGGTTCCTCTGATGCTCTTCTCTACAGAAGAACTCCATGAAACGTGGTGACCCACCCCAAAAAACATTCTGTCAGGAAGGCTCACCCTGCATGCTCACATACTCCCCAATTTGATCTGCAGCTTCCTCTGAGAGGCCCTTCTCATTCACCATTTCCTTCTTCACATCTTCCCAGGACATCTGCAGGGAAGAGGAGAAGCATCAGGAGCTCTGTTCAGTTTGGTCATTTCACTATGAGGAGATCCCAGGTCAACACCGTCGGCCCCATCAGGACCTTCAGTGGAGGTACAGCGTTATGCTGTTTCACAGAGTTTAAATCTGGAGCTGGAGCAGTTCACACAGTGGAGGGATGACTACACATCCATGACTTTTCTTTGCACCTTATCCAGTTTGTCCACCGTGGAACAGATAGTGCGGAACTTCTCGTCTGGAACTCCACACACAGCAAACATGCCATCCAGGATGCGTCTGTCGTTGACCTGCGATGGAAGCAGGAGTTCAGGACGGGCGCTCTGTTGATCTGAACGTTCATCTGAATCCAGCCCCTCACCTTGATGCAGAACTCTCCGAGCTGCAGCTCACTGAGGATCTCATGCACGATCTTCAGGCACTCTGCGTCTGGGATCATGGCGTCATACTGACCTGCGATGTCAAAGTCCTGAAACACACGGGGGGGGGCGTGACCAACCGTCAGACCTGGACCGTCCCCGTCAGGAGCACGTGAGCACCTGAGGACCACTTACACACTGGTAAAACTCTCTGTAGCGACCACGGGTCATGGCTGGGTTGTCACGGCGATACACCTTAGCTATGTGATAGCGCTTGATGTTTGTGATCTTGTTCATGGCCAGGTGTCGTGCAAAGGGAACCTGAAGGGGGGAGGGTTAAGGAAAGCACAGAGCCGAGGTGGGGGCTGGAGATGTCAGAGCTCAGCTGCATGGGGCAGCGCTGCAGGATACAGTGAGGTCATATCTGAGGGACAGTAGCTCCCCTCCTTGATCTTTCAGGTCGTAGATGAGCTTGGAGTCTTCTCCGTACTTCCCCGTCAGCGTTTCCTACAAAAACATGCACGTGTCATTTCCTGTTTGAGAACAGCAGCGTCAGACAAGACGAACCATGCAAAGAACTGAAATACTCTTTAGAAAAACACTTTCACATCAGAAAACACTCAACAATAAACAACATTTATGCTGTAAAAAAAAAGAACTTCAGACTGATCCTCCTGCAATACAACTTTTGTGTTTTTATTTTCAGCAAATTAAACTTATTTTCTTGAAAAACAGATTGAAGATTCAGCTTTTGTAGAGAAACGGAAACCTACCTTCAGCTCAAAAACTGGGGTGTCGATGGTCTCTGCTCCATGGCGTTTGAAGCAGCTGACGATGGTGTTGAAGACCTTCTCTCTGATGGCCATCTGTTTGGGGTTGTAGTCTCGGGTTCCCTGTTAGACAACGATGACTTAGTCTTACAACCAAGAGACTGTTTGTCAACAAAGTCAGCTAACATAAACAAATGTTTATTTCAACCATATATGCTGGACGCAGGCTGGGAGATAAACTATAACTATCAATAATGCGTTATAAACTTTTCTCAATAGTAAAATGAGTCTATCGCAATAGACTTATTTCGAAGGGTCCGAAATTAACCCCCGCTAGTCGCGAGCATACAACTAGATGACAGTAAAGACATGTTCATAACATTTATAAATTACTTTTATGCAATTTCATTTTATTGAGAAAAAAAATCAGAAAATTTAAAAAAAAAAAAAGGAAAATGTCCAAGGTATTTCTGTGTAAAATGGTGTCAGAATTAAGCCAATAAAATATGTTTTTTTGTCTACCGGCCAACTTGGCCAGTGTCTCAAAAATTACATTTCCGCCCCTGTACGGAGGTATTTTAATTATTTAAAATCCAACAAAAAACAAATTAATATGCACTGTAAATTGTGCAGAAGGCATGTTCTTTCTAAAACTGGAAATCCCACCAACCTTTATATCACCTGAAGCAGTGTAACTGAGCATGCTCAATGTCAGACTGAAATAAACCAGAATTCTCCAGAAAAACAACAAAGTTCAGACCTTCACAGCAGCAACAATCTAAACTACGTTCTCTGAAATTCAGAGAATTAGATTTTAAGTCCCTAGCTTAGTCACAGGATGTTGACAAGAATGTTTGTAAACTTTGAAAACATTAGAATTTCTTTGTAGAATTCATGCTTTGTTTTTATCGATCAAGAATTTTAGTGTTCTGTTTTATTTATGTTCTCTTTTGGAACCTTGTTTTCAGTTTAGTTTGTAATATTTATGCCTTATTTTTGTTTTCTGGGGAAAAAACGGTTGCATCATGTTCCTTTCAGTACATCTGTTACGTGTAAAGTATGATAGGAAATGCATATTTGTGTAAACACAGAGTGTTCAAATTGGACAGATAGTTATTTGATTTATTTTTTATACACATCATTATCGGTCGATATGAAAAAACTATATTGTGATCTAAAAAAATTCACTATTGCCCAGCCCTACATCAGAGCTACGAAATATGAGCAGGTGACTGTCATAGAAATGACACAGTGATGCATCTCATCTCAAACATGATCTTTAACCACCTTCATGCAACAGCCTAGGAAGAAGTCCTGATGTTCTCATAGCACCTGCTTCCTGTTCAGTAACACCAGCACAGGCTGATCCAGCAGAACTCCTACCTTTGGTGTTTTGAGGACAAACTGGTGTTTTCCATCTTCTCCAAGCTGAGCCTTCAGCTGCAGCAGCTTAGCGACCTCCTCATCGATCTGCACAAAAACAAGGAGATGAACCAAAGATTCTTTTGCCGCTTCTGTGAGACTCTGCAGGATGCTCCGCTTACCTGAGCCACCGTCATCACAGATGCGGAATGCAAGAGGCGGGTCCGTGTGGCCGTCCGAGAAGCCCCAAGCACAAACCCCGCACAGACACAGGGCAGGGCCAGCATGTTGGTTCAACAAAAGATGGGAAGGCAGAAAAAAAAGAGCCCACAAAAAGACGAGTAAAAGTTCAGTTGTGCATCATGGGTCAGTGATACCCAGAGGTACCAATGGTCCAGACCGACCCAGCAACCCGGAGAAGAAGTCCACCGTTGGTGAAGCAGGAGATGATGAAGGGCGGGGTGAGCCGAACAGAACCGGGCCGAGCAGGAAGAACAGGAGAAAAGTGGTAAGCAACCCTAGCACTAGGGGGCGGGGCATGACGCATCATCATCACAGCAGGGAGGACAGAACATGAAATGCAGTAAGTCAATGAAACGCTCCAATTCAACACACTCACACACACAGACGGGAATACACTAAACACACACAGACTAGAAGACACACACACACAAACAGACAGCTAGAACAATTAAACTGGTATATTTTGTAAACAGGCAGTGTCCTGTAAGCACCATGACATTATTCTGTGCTGAGACATTTATGCACATCCACAGGTGACACCAGACCCACGTGGACTTGTCAGCCTCAGAAAACTACAGGTAAGGTCACCTTACCACTATTCCTGTGCAATGAACTGACGCATCGTTGGAAAATCAGTTGCGTTTATACGCATGCGGCGTGTCTACGTCATCAGTGTCGCACTAAAAATGACCGGCCAGAAAGTCATGCGCGTGCGCACCAGCGGCGTCAGAAAATATTCTCTCTCATTTTGGAGTCATGAAGAAAACTAATGATTAGATATAGAGCTGAATTTAATGTCCTCTATTGACCTTGTTAGTTTTGACCGGAAGCAGGTAGTGGGCCGCTCCCGGAGGGTCCCAGACAGGCTGCCGTTATGCTCGCGTGCGGCGCCTAAAAAAAGTGAAAGCGGTTCGCCCGCACGCGGCAGAACACGGCATCTTTAGCCGAATGACAGCTTGAAAGCAGCAATGTAACCAACCGGCATCCATCCACGAACCAGGCCCGGGTTTTTGCTTCATGCTCGCTGTGGACTGGAACCCCGGTTAAAGCTCCAGTCAGAAGTTTGAGCGGTGACGCGCGGCTCTCTGAGCCGGTCGTAAACGTGTCTGAGAGCGGCTGACCTGCTCCTTGCTCGCCTTCTCGGACTTCAACTTCCGGACCAGCTCCCCCTGGGCCTTAATGTGCTCCTGGATCTGCCCACGGTCCTCCATAGTCTCTCATCAAGCTGTTTTGAACACACCGAATGGAACCGCGAGTGTACAGTGTCTCTGCAACCTTAGCTAGGCGGATGACGAAGGCAGGAAGCGGAAACGAGCCTCACTTCCTCTTGGTATTTTCAAAACAAAAGTACAAATATCAACATTGATTTCTACTTGTTTGTGAGAAGATGTATATTTTAAAGCATGAGTTTTTATTTTTCTGTTAAACTTTGTAATTTTGTTTCTCTGTCCAGAATATGACGTCTGGAACTGCTCTGTCTCCTCAGGAAGGTCAGGACTTCAAGGTTCTGCTGGTTTCACAAAGTCGACAATAAACTGGGTCATTTTGTGTAAATGTTCTGGATGCCTTCCATGCTTCTCTCAGAGTTTCTCCCCCTCCCGTTCAGGTGGGACTTTAAACTTTTCTCAGAAAAAAGCTGTGTGACCTGTTATACATTCAAAGTTCAGATGTGTGTTTTTCAGCCGGGAATTACCAGGGCATAACCTCGTGCAGCTGTAAGATCTGAGGATTTTGAACTTTTAAGGAAGAAGAACAGCATTCTCCTGCTGAAACTACAGGTAAAAATCCACAGGAAAACCCGGCAGCTGTTTGTCTGGTTGATCCATTAATGGTGAAGATCTTTTTTTTTTTTTTTGCATTGGCTCCTATCCCATAGTGAGCTTCATGGTGGATTGGTGACCTGTCACTATCTGATTGCAGGCGCTTTAGGTTTGTCCCGCAGTCAGCATGGAGCTGTCACTTCCCCCTTCAGGACTGCATGCTGAGTATGCAGCGCTCTTCACCACTGACTGCCTCTACTTTCTGTGTGAGCTGATCTCCACCTTCGATGAGGATGTGGATCAGGTAAGAGATGCTGCCTGTTTCAGCACATTGAACTCGTGGATGTGCCCTGACACTTCCCCACTCCCGGCCTATCAGATCCTGCAGCTCAGAGCATCCAGAAAGGCCCAGCTTGATCTTTCTGGTAACCTCCCAGATTTCCTGGAGAGCACCGCGCACATCAGGGCAGACCCTTCCTGGCGGGTGCTGCCAGTGCCCCCCAGACTCCAGAAGAGACATGTGGATGTTGGAGACACGGCCCCCTGTGATACCCAGCGCTTCATCAGGGCCCTGGAGTCAACCGCACAAGGCATACAGGTTCCTCTCTTAACCTGCATAAAGAGTCAAACCCAAACGGATGTCCCCCTCCCTCCCACCTGAGAACTCTTGTGTTTCCACAGGTTGACTTTGATGATGGAAACTGCCCCACATTTTACAACCAGATCAAGGGCATCCATACCGTGGTACAGGTGGTGAGGAGCCAGCTGCCAGGTGAGTACCTGCCTCAACCTTCTGAGGGAGCTGGTAGGGGCTGGATCAGAGGACAACCAGCTCATGTTCACCACAGGTTTGCTGCTGTCCTTCCTCTTTGAGAACAGATGTTCCTCACATCTCTGAGGCCCCAGTGCTGATGCTGCGCCCCCGCGCCTGGAACATGGTGGAGCACAACATGATGGTAACCATGACTGACCTCCTAATGAGTTTACCAAAACTCCTCAAGTATAAATGCAGCCCAACTCGGTGAGAGAACTCCCACTTTTATTGGTGAAGGTTCCATTATGTGAAGAGTCACAACCAGAGATAATTAAGCATGCGGTGGAACCTCATCTTATTCTAAATTTCAGTCAGCACACACATCCATCCACATGATAGTGTGTGCAGGAGAGGAGAATCTTCCTCTTCCTCTAGAGGGTTCTTTGAGAGGAGAAGATCAGGAGTCTGACATGAGTCATGTTGATCATGGAGACTTTTAAGGACTGTTCAGCTCCTGACTTCAACTTGATCGTCTTTGTCTTCCTCAGGTGGGGGGGAAAGAGGCTCCCGGTCCCCTCTTTGACTTTGGGCTGCTCATGTTTCACTGTGGGATGACTCTGTTCCAAAACCAGAGTGGACCCTTCTTCTACCTGTCAAAAGTAACACGCACATGCACCCACAGACACACATGAATTCACTTGTACAAACGCTCACATATACAAAATTCTCTCTGCAATGCCACACATGCACTCACGTACACACAAACTTTCCCATCCTCATTTTTTATGTATATTCTATGAAACCTTTTAACCCATTCAAGAGTATTATTTTTGAGATTTTAGCTAACATCCTGCTTCAAAAGTCATCCAGATGTTTAAATGGCGTATTACTTATATAGCACTAACTTCATTGAAGGCCCAAGGCGCTTTACTCTCACGGTCCATTCACACATACGGTGGCTCCGCTGCTGAACACTGGCGCCAAACCTTCTATCAGAGGCAATGTGGGGTTCAGTGTCTTGCCCAAGGACACTTTGACACATGGGCGGGCAAGGTGGGAATTGAACCTGCAATCTTCAGATGAGAGGCAGATCGCCCTTTCCACTGCACCACGGCCGCCCCGTTTACATGCCAACACCACACAACAAAACAGGCCCTCTAGAAATAAATCAACAATTCTTAAAATTTGAAAACGTTCTTTAAATTAGTAAAAAATATCCCCCAGTGGGTTGAGAAAAAATGTCTGTCCACGGATTCTTATTTCAAGAAAAAAAATCTAGTCAATAAGACGTGTTTTTTCAAACGAAGATTATTTTACTATTGAAAAACTTTCTTGATAGTTTTTCTTGCGAGACAGAAAATCAGAATTATTCTTGGAACAGGAGTCCTTTTACTCTTAAGTTTCAGTTTCACAATGCAGTTTGACAAATTCCTTCATACACAACTGCACCGTTGTGCATAGCTTAAAGGAATTGTTGTCATTGTCTGCATAACCAGCAGATGTGTGTGTGTGTGGTGATGGATCAACAAAATGCGTTTGCTACGTCCAGTTTTTAAGGTTTCTGGAGGACTGGTCAGTCAGAAATGCAGTTTCCATGTGAACTCTGGTTTTGTCTTTAGCACTGCAATAAACATGATTCTGATTCAGGATCTGGGCTCAGTCTGAGAAAAGAAGAAAGGCCCTGCAGAGTATTCTGTAGAGTGCAGCAAAAACAAAGTCAACTTCTGCACCATAGTGGTGAAATGATGCAAACTCAGGCGTTCCTCGCCAGGTGGAGAGCTTCCTGGAGGCCAGACTTTGGAACAAGATCTTCCTGTGGACACAGCAGAAGGTGTGTCTGCATGTTTTTCTGTTTGGATTTTGCTGGATGACGCCGCAGTTTTTGGAGGTTTCATGAATCGTGCACGTGCAGCTGGGTCTTCCTGCTGGCAGCATCAAGGCCACGGTGCTGATCGAGAACGTACTGGCTGCCTTTGAGATGGATGAGATTCTGTTTGAGCTGCGAGAACATTCTGCTGGCCTCAACTGTGGCATCTGGGATTACTCCGCCTCCTTCGTTAACAAGTTTGGTGAGACACCCATGTGTGCCGGCTGTTGTAGGTTCTGAGGAAGACAGGTTGTAGTCTTCTCCAGAACAGCATGGAAGTCCCATAGAACCCGCTCATTTTAGATTCAGGATTTAAAATGTGTTTTTAATTAAGATAATGCTTTAAACCTCAATCTGACCAACTGACCCCCACACCCAAACCACAAGAGTTCAGATTGGTGTTTCCTGCAGGTCACCGCCGGGCTTTTCTCTTGCCCGATCGCAGTAAATATGTCAACATGGAAAAGCATTTCTTGCGTAGCTACATGGATCTGCTGGTGAAGACGTGCCATCGTCGGGGGGCTCTGGCCACGGGGGGCATGGCTGCTGCTCTGCTGCCACAGGATCACCTCTCCGGCCCCCGCAGGGATGTGCTAGCTACAGTGAGGAGGTGGGGGCTTGTTCAGCGTTCCTGCTGTGGTCAGGTTACACCTTATAAATGATTATTCTGACGCTGATCCACAGATAAATGAAGGTCTAGATTACCTTTGTGTTTCACGAAATACTCACAGGAAAGCTCTCAGACACTGATACTCATTAGACTGGATATTTCCATGGAAACCTGACTTTAATATGTTGGTGGTGATGTCACGTTATGTGAACTATGCTGCACAGAGGAAATCGTCATTTTCACACGTCATCCCCACCTTTTTCTCTTATGATGCTGCCGCTGACGGGGTCTGCTGGAGTTCCTTTTGAGCAACAGCATGTAAGGGAAAGATAAAAACCCCTGAGAGGTGTTCTTCTGCTGCCAGGTTGAAGTTGCTGGAGATCCGTGCGGGCGTGGATGGTTTCATGGTGTATGATCTGGATCTGGTTGGACCCATGCAGGAGGTGATCTTCAGATCTTCTCAAGTCTTCATCTCTGCCAGGACAGAGCCTTAATGCCGGGGTCTGCACAGCTCTTCCAGGTCCACACCGTGGGGGAAAACCAGCTGCATGTGCTGCGGGAGGACGTCTGTGTGACTGCAGAAGACCTGCTGTGCATGCCTGCGGTCAGCCCCCCCGACATTTACAGTCATTCACAGACACCTTTATTCAAATCCATCGTAAACAACGAGCAAAGCTGAGTCCAGATCTATGCTTAAGCTGTCAGAAAATGTTCTTTCACGTTTCCAAGAGTAGAAAACTCCATCAGGGAGGCAAGCATGCAAGATAGAGATCATCAGGCAAGGATGCAATGTACGTCTATAACTCAGTTAACTGTTTTCTCAGGGAGGGGTCACCGTTTTCGGTCTGAAGCACAACATCTCAGTTGGGATCCTCTTCATCAGTTCCTGGTTATCAGGTTAGAGCAGACCTGTCCTTCCCTGACCAGTGGAGCTCCAGATGTTGGCTGCAGGGATCTACCACAGGTGCATGGGGGTCAGATGAACTTTGTTTTTGCAGGTAAAGGACACTTCTTCTACAGAGGCCAAGTGGAAGACTCTGCCACAGCCGAGATCTCCAGGTCACAGGTGAGGACTGCTGTGCCTCTGCCACAGCCCTGAGTGACGCTCTGACCTGGGTCTGGTGCTGCAGGTGTGGCAGTGGATCCGCCATCAGACCTGGCTGGAGGACGGCAGCAGGGTGGTGAACAGACGCCTCGTGACAGAGATCATCCAGGAGCTGCTGGTGGAGCTAAGTGCTGCATGTCACTCTGTCAGGTGAGCAGGAGTTTCCTGCATGGACAAACCAAGATGGTGAAGATAAAGATTTGGGGTTTCTCCTGGAGCCTGTTATTTTAACTTTGATTAATAATGATAAGACAGAAAAAGTAAATGACAAGTTCTTTACAGTCACCTGATGAATGCAGAGGAGCTCAGCACTGCTCCCACAAAGATGAAGGCTGTTGAGATGATCTTTTGTGGTTTGAATCATCAAAAAGATGCAACAATGGAGGTTTCTGGAGAAAAAAGGAGGCACCATTGTTTCTGACCTCCTTGATGATGTTTTCACTTTCTTCTCCCTGTCTTTTTCAGGTCTGAGCAGAGGCTGAACACGGCGGCAGACATGTTCCTGGAGGTGGTTCTCCAGAGAAACTTCCCAGAGTTCCTTACCTCCTACCTGAACCAGGACCACACATTCCTGAGCTCGCAGAGCACTGAACCGGAGTCTGCTCTGCAGCGATCCAAACTGTGACGTCTCTCCTCCTCTTTGTGAACACGTCTGCTTTCTGTAGGCAGGACCAGTGGGGACCACCACCACCAGTCTGTTCGGTCCACCTGAGCTCTGCTGAGCAACAAAGAGATCTAACAGGATGGAGCAAAGTCAAGGGGACCAGTGACACCCATCTGCAGTTTCCACCCAGAGATAAGGAGACATCCCTCCATGAATTCGTGCAAAGACAGCCCCCCCATGTTCTTCTTCCGTGCTGACAGGTGGCCTGGAGTGCTGATGGATCTGATGCTGGGTCTCACCAGCTGATGTCATAACTGTTTTAGGAAAATTAATATTTTACTGTTTCTGAAGCTTTTTGGAAACCCATGAGCTTCGTTTTCTCTTTGTTTCCTTTGATGCCTTTGCGTCGGCTCCCAGATACAGGGCTGTAAGGCCACCCAAGGCGGTTACAGAAGCTTCTGTGTAATCCTCAGTCTCAATGCTGCCATGTTTACATTAAAAATTAAACCAACAATAAACTTTGATGCTGGTCCCAGTGAGGGTTTGAGCTCATTTGTTCATAAATCTATTTCTACACACACACACTCATTAATATATATAATCAATATATATATATATCATTCTAACATATGTTTATAAACTATTTCTGCATTTGCATGCATTTGTCAATACATTTATTATCTTATCTTTATTTTAATGTGTTTTCCATGTTTTGTCAAAAAGAAGCCAGTGGGTGGCATCTCGAGGTGTTGGTTTTCAAAATCACAGCCCTGCAGATGTTTTAAAATTCGTGCCAACAGGTTGAAAACCATGTCTTTAATCTTTCTCCAGTTTTGGTCACGCTCTGTTGCCAGATGTGTCATAAAGGAGGAGAAATTGGTCTCAAACTTTGAGAAGTCATGAAAGGCTGCAGGGATGTTGAAACAAAATATATTTCTGCATTATTCATCGTTGCTCTCAATAGCGTATGGGCAGAAAGTAAATTTAGAACCAATTTTACGTCAGTCAACCTTTTTTTTAACCAAAAAAAAAGGGAGAAAGTATCTGAGTATTTATACCAGCAATGTGCCAGCATTTAGTTTATAATGGCAGAAACTAAAGTTTTCTTATATATATATATATATATATATATATTTTTTTTTTCCTTGAACATAAGTGTGACACACAGTCAAACTCTGCAGGCTTTTAAAGTTTGACACTGTAGGTAAACACACTGGAGTCACGTGACGTAACTCCGTCCGGCCGCTCGACCTCTCAGTGCTCTGCACGTCAGGCCTGCAGGTGATGTAATCGATCCGTTGCGGCGGACAGAACGCTTGTTCTATCAAGATGACTTTGTCCCGGTTCTTTTCACGGGTCGGCTTCGTTAGCAAAGGTGAGAAAAGCAACCACAGAGAACTTGCAGGGGGTGGGTGCGCGCGCGCGTGGTCTGCGTGTTTTCACGGAAGCGCTGCAGTTCAGTCTGACCTTAGCTTAGCTTAGCTTAGTTTAGCACACAGGAACGCTCTCTGTTTGGATTCCGGGTGAAAACGTACCAGAACAGCGCGTTTAAACTCCACACGTTTTTGAAACCGCAGCTTTTAGGATGGAGGATTTCTCCTCTTCAGTTTCTAGTTTTGAGTTCTTCAGAACCGGGTCAGAACGAGGCTTTTCCAAACAGGGACAGGACTGGCAGCTGTTTACGGAGCACTGCAACAGTCTGAACAAACGCTAAATCAATGCTATGTTGTAAAGAAAACCTTTCAGGTGTTCTAATCTCAGATTCTGATTCCAGTTGGATCCAGATCTGCTTTCACAAGCACCAAGACTGACACCAGGAACCCCAATTGGTTGCGAGTGGGCCTAGCCTTCGGAAGCTCCACCTTCCTCTGGGCATTGGTAAGTTCAGGCTTCACATCTGCCACAGCTGATCAATCAGACCTGGGTCATGTTTGGATCATCTCCGCAGTCACATGTGCATGGCACAGTAATGGATTCATTCACGTGTACATTAGGTGCTGCTCAGTGCAGGGATCTGGTGGACTGCAGCCCGCCGGGCCAGGTCTGTCCAGTCCTCATGCTGTGCAGATGCTGACAGATTCTTTGGATCAAGGGTCTGTTTGTGAGCAGCTGAAAAGGAAGTCCCGTCCACTTCCTGAGGAAGAAGAGCCATTGCTGGGCCTTCTTCTTCAGGAGGGAGACTGTTTGAGTCCAGGAAAGGTCAGGAGGAAATGTAGAGACCTGGGATCTTTGATGCTGTTAACACACTCCAGCTCCTCTCCCACATGCATCTGAAGCTGAACTCTGGGTTTAACGTGGAGCCTTTGTTTTCTTGCCTGTTAAGTTTAATCTGGAATTCTGCTAAATGGTTCTTCTAGTTTGACTTGGACCATGAAGAGAATAGGTGGGCTTGGTTGAAAAGTTTGCTGTGACTGACATTAAGCCTTTTGTTCACAGCTATTCAAGCAGCACAGCACAGACGTGCACGAGTACAAAGTGAGGAATGGTCTTCAGTAGAGCAGCACGCCGGCAGCGGGGCGGGACGAGGATGCTGTCATTCACGGACGCTCTGCTTCCGCCTGGACTGTCTGTCTGTTTTCTTGTCGCACTCTGTCATATAAAATAAATCTTTCTTATATCACAAGCTGGACTCGTCTTGAACCTGTAACACCTCCTGAATCTCCGCTTCAGGAGGTGCAAAAATGTACAAAAATGTTGAAACCCGGTTGGTGAAAACAAGGTCACACGATTCATTATAATATCATCATCAAATAAATAATATGAATCTGCCTTTGAGCTGTCACAGTCTACTCAGCCATTCACTCACATTCATCGAATTCTCTGCTCTGCATCCTCCTCACTCACACCAACCACCCTCATGTCCTTCACCGCATCCATGACCCTCCTCTTTGGTCTTCCTTTACTCTGGCCGCTCTGACTTCTCATTAGGGCTGTCAACATGATCCTAACTCAAATCCAATCAGATTTGAGTATTCACCTGGACCATTGAAAGTGCATAAACACTGTTTCTTATGGCTGCATATCAAGCTCTTTGTGTTCTTGCAGTAATACTGCAGACATTAAAGTCTTTACAGTTCTACTCATCTTACTGTTGATGTGTTTCGTGCACACAAAACACATCAAATAAATAAAGTTAAAATAAAAATCTTTTAAAACCACTAATTAAAGAGGCGAGGACAGTTAAAAGACCTTCAGCTGTAATGAACGGTTTCATCCTGCACTTGAACAGTGTCAGAGTTGAAGTTGTCTAACATCATCAGGGAGAACGTTCCAGATCTTGGAAGCATGAAACTGAAACTTCCCCCTGTGTAGTCCTGCCTCTGCAGAAGATGTGTCTGTCCCTCAGCTTCGGAGCCCCACATGGTCCACAAGCAGAGACGTTCTAAAGACTGTCCCATTGAGCAACAGGAAGTCTGTGCAATGACTTGAGGACAGCATTGGTTGAACTTCCTGGTTTTAGTCAGGACTTAAGCAGCAGTGTCTGGATGAACTGCAGCAGCTTGACTGCGTCCAGAGGGCAGAGCGTCCAGCAGTCTGACCTGCTGGATGTGAAGGATGCTCTCTATTTATCCTGACTGTTAAAGTTCAAGTCAGAGTTACGCCTTCAGTTGAGAGTTCCTGAACAACATTCTGACGAGTAGACCCTATGCAAACCACTATGTGGAGGTTAAGGTTAGAGTATGATGGTGAGACACTACCCCACAGGTACATACTCTCCAGGTAAGAAGCACAGGAAGATGAGTCACTATAATCAGTAGACAGCAGCAGGAAACTCCCATCACCTGCATCATCACGCTTCAGAGGGGCCAGATCGGCCCCACCCCCCCCCCCCCCCCCCCCCCCCCCCCCCCCCCCGCCGCCC
>BSAI01000038.1:408987-481880 GCA_036245035.1 Adrianichthys oophorus
CACCAGAAGATGTTCCAACAGTAGATGGTGCACCAGAAGATGTTCCACCAGTAGATGTCACTCCAAAAGATGTTCCACCAGAAGATGCCATACCAGAGAATGTTTTACCAGAACCAAAATGTATTACATCAGCAAATGTTTCACCAATAGATGTCACTCCAACAGTAGATGTTACAACTGTGCCAGAAGTTGTCACAAAAGAAGACGTTACAACTGAAGATGTTGGACCAGAAAATGTTGCAATGGAAACTGTTACAACTGCAGATCTTGTGCCAGAAGTTGTTACAATTGAAGATGCTGCACCAGAAAATGACACACCCAAAGATGTTAAACCTTTCGACTCTGTTATTTTTGCTGACAAGACTGCAGCACCCGTAGAAGAAGTTGCTGAAGAAACTCTGGCCGTAGTGGAGCAGGAAGTGGCAACAGATTTGGTGGAGGAAAAAGTCTCTGCTGCAGTTGTGGACGAAGCTGAAACAGTTGCCTCTCCAGACTCTGTGCAGAGCCCAGGGGGCAGCAGGGAGTACATTGTGGTTGTTCTGGAGGGAACACCCAAGGAAGAGAAGAGGCCCAAAGTGCTGGGGGTAGGACCCATGACCGGACGGGTGATTCCAGATCCAGAAGAAGAGCGGACCCTCCCTTCTGAGGTAAATCTGATTTTTTAGGTCCACAGTTGCTGCAGAGACGTGAGTGTAACTGTCCCTCTGCTGCTCAGCATAGGAGACGTGTCCTTAAGGTGCAGATGGAGTGAACAGGTATTGGAAAGATCAGGACTGCCATTTAGTTTCAGATACACACATGTAGATGCAGGGCAACCCAACACTCATGATGTGTTTGCTGTTTCCTTTCATCGCAGTGAAAGAAGAGGACATGCATTTCCCTCCCCCCTGCCCCCTCCTGAGATCCCTCCAGTTTTCTGTGGTGATGAAGATGATGAGCCTTCTCCCTCACGGCTCTGTTCCTCACTGATGGAGCCCCTCATTACACTGTTATCCTTTATAAGTGGAGGAGTGGTTTCTTGCTGGGAATCACTTTTTATTCTGAAATCTTAAAACTGTAGCTCCTTTCTACCCTCAGTGTTTACCTCAGCAGACCAGCTGAGTCTTTTTAAACTGTGAAGCTTTCTCCGGTGTTTCTGACAGATGTGGGAGTTTGAGTCTGAGGGTGCGGATCCTTCCTCCTTCAGCGGTTCTGTTTTTGCTGCTCCTCTCTTTCACAGTCTCATGAAGATGAGACAGAATGTAGAAAACCTCAGTCCTCCTGTTTCTCAGACACTTCACCTCCTGTTTGTGGAAAACCTTATTTCAGTATTTTTTGTTGGACTGATGTCACTATTGCTTCTGAGCCAAAAGTGGGCGTGTCTTCAGCATCCTGTCTCACTTGCTCTTCTGTTCAGTGCTGGCAGTCAGATGATCTTCAGGGGACCACCTCAGTGTTGGAGCTTGTGTGGGCAGTTCTGTTCTGTGTCGGTCATCTTGGTGGGTCATAAACAGATTTGCTTGCTTTCACTGGTGGTGAGGGGGTTTCTTGTGTGAAATAAAAAGTTTAATCTGTGAAGACCTGTGTGTGTGTGTGTGTGTGTGTGTGTGTGTGTGTGTGTGTGTGTGTGAGCGCGCGCAGAACCGATTCAGGTGAACCTGCTTTCACCACAAGGTGGCCGTGGTGGGCTCCTGCAACTCCCCAGACCCTCCCCTGGAGGAAGTGGGTGTAACTAAAAGATGAAACTCTGAAATGAGTAATGACACTGAGGAGTCTGTGTTATTCAACTAGCCCCACCCCGAAAATATTTATTTGCAGAAATCAACTTATCCACGTAAAAAGTAACAAGACAGGAAAAACAACTGCAGCTCTGGAGAACACTGATGTATAATCTAAAAAAACAAATCAGATTAAGTTTTGATTGACAGCTGGTGGGTCTGATGACTCAGTTGGTTGAGGCTTCAATGATCAATAAAATTTAAGTTACAAATAGAAAAGGGACTAAGAACTTTGTGACTGAGTTTCTGCATGAAAACGATTATCAGAAAAAAAAAATGCTGACTCTGCTTTATTAGGTCCTGCAGTTAAAACAGTGTTCAGACATGTTCCCAGGATGCATCACTTTGGTGTGGACTCACTATGCCCATCAATATTCATTTTTACCTATGTTTTTTTTTTGCATTTGTTTTATTCAGAAGAATACACTTTTCTGGTGTCACGACCCAGCTAAAAATAAGACACACATTACCACAAGTGAACAAACAGAGCATTCATTTCACTTTGGTTCTCAAAATACAGACAAATACACCAAGGGCACAGATTTTCTTCTTCAAAGTCATATTTGACCCCTCATCAGCCTCCATGCTCACAGTTGTCCTCTCCAGACAGTGTCTCTTCCATGGCTGATACTATGAGGTGGTGTGAAATCTGCACAGGTGAGTCTCACTGCAGCTGTTTTTACACCTCTCCTGGAAGAGTAAAGGACACCATCCATGAGGAGAACCAGCTCTCTCTAGAAAAATATTTCTCTCTCATGAAAATGCATGACGGTTGAGTTTTATCTATTTTGGAGCTGTTGGTGTATTTTTGGCTGCAGGGAGGGTTTGAATTCTCATTTTGTTCTTGAGTTAAAAAACCTGCAGAGAAATTTTGTGATTGAAAACAAAACAGTGACTTTAGGTTCAGAAAAGTCTCATACAGTAGAGACCTTTATTTTCCAACTTCAAGCACATGTGTGTTCGTCAAACGTGGAAAAGTTTGAATCTTTTTTCTGATAACAGGACATAAGTTCCCATTCACATATCTGTGAAAATGATTGATTTAATTCATGAGGTCAAACTATGACTTATTTTATTAAACATTCAAACAGTACAAATCCTACAAGAACGTGAAATCTAGGTTTACTAAACTTATTTGCTTATTTGTTTAAAACTGATGTTACATGCTGACAATGGGCACAACCGCAAAAAAAGTGTAATTTTTTCGCAGTTTTTTTAATCTTTGCCCTCAATTTTTAAATCAACGATTCTTCTCCTTTCTTAACAAGAGCTGTACAAGGCTGTAAAACACTCACTTCTCAGTGAAACTTCAGCCTGGAAGCTGAGGTGGTTCTTGGACCAGGTGAGAAATGACCTGCACTATATGGAAGAAACAAAACACGAAAAACATGTTGAAGTTAACGTTAAAGAAGTGAGACAATGTCAGTTTTGTTTTAACTAATACACTACATTTGACAAACGATGCAAATGAGCAGTTCCGTTCATTTCAGCACCATGGACAACAGCACTTGTTTACTGCGAGCCGCCACAGCAGACACGTGACCACGGCACCTCTCCATCCTCGACTTCTTGCAAATCATCCTCAAAATTCGTGCGTGTTGTAATTACACTAAGATTGTTTTTTTTTTTTACTTTGCACTTATCTGCTCAGAAAATCTTTGAGAAAGATGTGGAAACTCTTCTTTGTTGTTTTAATTCTTTAAAAAGTTTTATCAAAAAATTTAGTCATTTAACGTTTAATTTGAACCAAATCGATAACGTGTTCACTTAAAACAAAGAAAACGCCAGTGTCCTAAATAATATTAATATTATGAAGATTTAATAAAACAAAACGGGTTTTTTTGTTTATCTGTTTCAAATTCAAATCAACGCGCGAGCCCAGCTCAAAGGGCGTGATGACGTCACCGCGCCCAAAGCGTTGACCGCCGCGTCGTTCGTAGCGCAGAAGCGACACCGGAAAGCTAACGAGTAGCCATAAACGAGCTGTACCCGAGTATTTCCCGCGGTGCTTGTGAAGTCCCTTGACGGTAAATCTCAGCACAGGAGGTCGGTAAGTGACCGCGGAGTGACTTACGGAACTGGGAGGATCGGTAGATCAGCGCTGCGCTAAACAAAAACCAAGCGTTGTCTGCATCGTTAACGCGGCTAACAGTAGCGCCCCTTGGGCCTATCCAGCACTGGCTCTGGAGCGGACCTTCTGCGGGCAAAAGTGTGACAAGGTGGGTTAAAGAAACTTTCTGAAGGGATTTCTGGTAGCTGTGAGACCCCCAGCACAATTACTGAGTGTTCTGGAGTCCCGCGCTTTTTCCCCTCGGTGCTGTGGAACTCTGAGCTAGCTGTTAGCTAGCCACAATTTCCCAAACACCTGAGCTGCAGCGGCGGTACCGCGGGAGAGGTCCACATCCGCCTCCCCAAGAATCCACAGGTAAAGTAGGAGTGCGCTCCCAGAAACGGGGTTAGAGTCTGCGTTGGAGCTGTGGTAAAAGCTAACACGTTAGCCGAAGCGGCGGGCGCACAGACGTGACATCCGGCTACAAACGTAAACACAGCGGCGTGAGGAAAACACGCCCGGACCTGCGCCTCGCGGCAATCCAGCGTCTTCGCGGTTTTTGCTCGGGCTGCGTGCGACCATGTTTACAGGAAACTGGCAAACACAAACGTCGCATATATTGCTTTTAAAAATGACTTAATTTAAAGAATGTAAATGAATATATAGTCTTCCTCTTGTTGTGTGTGTTTCACGGAAAATGTTCGTTCTCCTTTTTGATTCAAACTTTCTATTAAAAATCGAGTTTTACGTGTGAAATCAAACCCAACGATGGCGTGAAACTGCAGCTTTAACGTGCAGTGGGTTTGAACTGAACATTTCTGAGTTCTGAAGAAAACCAGCTGTTCTGCTGGTTCTTCTCATTTGTTTATTGGAAACTGAGCAGAAGACCCTATCAGTTCCTCTGCTGTCATGAACATGACAGTGGACACTGTTTACTCCTGCGCTGTTGTTCCATTAACCTAAATAAAAAAGCCAGTGCCTGTAAACACATTTTTCTGATGGTGTCAACACAATGGGTTTAGGATGACATTTTCTGAATGGAGTTTCCTCTCCAGAATCAATCTATGGAGTTGGGTTTATCTGAACGGGTCTGGATCTAAAGACCCATTCCGATGGAAATGGCTTTTTTTGTGTTTTTAACATGTTCTTGTACTTTTCTGATGATGAAATGCATATAAAAACAATTAAGCTAAAAATTACCTTTCAACTACCTTTCGACCAAGAAATGCGGTTTGAAAAAGCTTGTAGGTGTAGAATGCAAGTTACCATGGCTATCCACGAGCTCCCTGCTCCACTCCATTCTGATGCATTCACTTGCAGACAAATGGACGTCATTCACAGACGTCTTCATTTTCCTCGTCTAAGCTGGATCAAAACTGTACAGCTGGATAGCTCCGTTTTTGTTTGCCGTTTTTGCTGCACCACTAATGTTAGGTTAGGGTTGTGAGGAACTGTAAGCTAGTGGGAGAGCACGTAAACAGATGGAAGATGGGAAGTGCCCACATCTTGGAGGTGAATTTCTAATAAACTACAGAACTATTTCCTAGAAAAGGACACCTGTGTTTTGCTTTTGGATAAAAATGGCACAGTCTTAAATAAAGGACCACTGGGAACACTTGTACAACAGATCAAAAGATGATTGGAGTGAGACTTTAAATGCTAAGCAGTGCCGTGCCTCTACTGTCTGAATAAGTTCAAATGTGGTTGTGGTCATATTCTGGTGAAGATGGGTGTTGTTACTGATTAAGGATTTTGCAAGGACTGGGTGCAGCCTGACAGAGTGTGGCATCAAATCAAACACAGATTTCTGCCGTAAAACTCTGGGTTAACTTTCAGAACGGACCTGTTCAGCTGTGGGGCCTTGAAGTGACGGATACTAATGAACCTGCGACGTGTGTGCTGACATTTGCCCCGGTTTTGGCAGGAATGAGTGATGACCTCTGTGGTGGTGTCAGATGGAGGGGGGAGCATCGTGGAGTACGTCACTGTGGTGGTGGAAGGCCAGCAGGTAAGCCCAAGGAGCCACGAAAACTTCACTCTGGGTTTTCATCCTGGGTTGGTGTCCTGCTCTGCAGCTGTACAGTCAGTGAGGGAGGGGGGCAGTTAAGTCAAAAATCATGCTTTCATGCAAAAGCAAGTCCTTCACTGGTGGTGGTCTGTGATGGAAGAGAACAGGTGAGCTGCAGGAGTGCAGGTGAAAGCTGTGATGCACCGACACATCCCATAACTGCTGACTAAATACACAGAAATTGACTTTCATTTCCTCTTTTGTTGGATGAATAAAATTGGATTCTATTCTAAACGCATAATATTTGCAAATTCATGACATCACAATGTGTTGTGTCATGTTAAGCTACACAGGTGATCTGATTTTCTCTGGATCAGTGAGTGTCTGTTACAGGTAGTGGGTCTGTGCTGAACGCGTGTTCACGGGTGGGAGTGGGGTGGAGGTTTAAGGAAGGATGGTTGAATCTGATCGTTAAGCCCTTTCTTAAACACATTTTCAAAATCCTTTTCACAATATCCATGCAGACAAGCAGTGTCAGGTCAAAGTAGATCTTAAAAGATGTTCCATAGTTACGTTGGGGGTGAAGGCTTTGTCACAGTTGTGGAGTCGCAGTTCTGATCAGTTCTGGCCTGCAGATTGAGAGCTGGTGGATCCAGACTGAGCTTGAAACGCTTTGATTTAAAAAGTTCATTCTATTTCTATTTCCCAACCAAAGACAAAACGGAAAATGCTAAACCAAAAAAAAAAAAGGATAGAAATGAAAGGTCAGCAGAATCCCTGACTGTTTCTTTATTCAAGTCGTTGTCAGTCAGGAGCAGATGAAAAAATGAAGTTTTAAAAAGATTCTATTTGTTATGTGGAATATAAGCAGGGCGGGCCAAAGTCTTCCTTTTCCGCTCCATTCTGATGTATCCTTTTGCAGACAAATTTCTGAATTTTTGTTGCACCGATAATGTTAGGGTGGGGTTGTGAGGGGGACGGAGAGCGCTCAGCAACAGAGAGGAAGTAGTGGTGGAGTTTCTGTGCACCAATGTTCCACCCACAACTCAGCTGTGAATTTCTGATGAATTCCCGTCGCTCTGCAGAAACCATGTCCTAGAAAACGATACAGGTATTAAAAACCTGATGGACTTGTATAGTAACAATGTAGCTCTGAATTATCACAAATGCTGAATTCTGATTGGGTGATCTGAGTCTTTTTCCTTCATGAGACTTCAGATCGAACATTCAGACTCAGGAAAATCTCCCTGAAGCTGCAGACGAGAGACACTGACAGTGCTGCTCTGCCATGAAGAGCTGAATTCTGGGTAAGGATTGACTTAACCCTTCACTTTTCATCAGCAGCCCACTGAGGATGACAAGCGGGAGGAAGTTGAACAGCAGGAGGTGGAGACGGTGATCATGGAGGAGGAGGATGAGGCAGAGGGGGTGGTGGTGCAGGAGGACAACTGCCCGGCTGTCATTGTGGAGGAGGTGCCCAGCGCTCAGGTGGAGGAGTGCTATTCTGCACAGGTGCTGGTGTGTGAGGATGGGACATACCTGATGCAAGATGTAGCCGAGGAGCAGGAGGTGGTCACTGAGGTGGCTGAGACAGGTCAGTGCTTCACCTGTGTGTGCGCCCCCACCATTTCCAAAGAGATGTGTGATCTGACAGGCTATAATCTGCTCCCCCCCCAGTGGAAATGTCAGGACACGATTTAGTGTGTTTTGACAAAACCTTTGAGGCAGCTGAAGCTCTTCTGCACATGGAATCTCCAGGAGGACTTCACAATGAACGCAGCACAGGTGACATCTTCATACAAACAAGACACGTGTCACACATTCACACCGCAGTGTTCCCTCGCATCATCGTGGTTGACCTTTTTTTTAACAGCACATTACATTCTTTATTGTAATTGGCTGTTGAGCATGTCAATCATTGTGTCTTCTGTACTGAATGCGTTCTTTTTGATCCGGATCTGTTTTCTAAGGCGCGTAGTTTTCATGACAATGTATATACAACAATATGAAATGATCCGTTATTCAGACGCCATTCTTTTCTTTGACGTCCCTGTAATTCGGTCGGGGGAAGCTCTCCGTTGTTGAGGAAAGCGTACATTTGTGTAAACACGGAGTTCTACAATATTTAAATTGCTTAGACAGTTGTATGGAGGCAAAACCTTCAAAAAAGGTGATCAAATTCAAGTTGCCTAATTGGCGCAAAGTTGGGGACTAGCGTGAGTGGAGTCAGATTAGCTCATGCAGGGTACTGATCGGGTTTTCGGTACAGATTGCGTAGCGACAGCCTTAAATCATGAAAAATATAGATGACCACTTCATGGATTTCACCTATTGTGGTTTATTTTTAGAACATTGATAAATTAGATAAATACGACACGTAGGCTTTCAATACATTGTCATGGATGCAATGCAACACACAAACACATTAATACGACACACAAATCGATTTTTGCTGCTGTGTATATGACTGCAGGAGAGCTTTCTACAGAAGAAAGCAGACTTTGAGCAGCAGACCTCCTTTATTTAGGGTTTGGATTGACGTTAACTCGGCTCACAAACTTTTTATAAAGTCTATATTTTAAACAGGAAATAGGAGAATGGCTCATCTGTGCATGTTGGGGCTTGCATGATGTGCAACATGAAAAAAAATCATGAATTAAAAAAACAGTTTGTTTGACCAGTTTTTCTTGTCTTCACGTCTCCACGCTCAGCTCTGCTGCAGCTGTCATGCTTCTGAATCTCTCCTTAAAGTAACCCAGACCGATCGCTGTTCTTAAAGGTGTTTAATTATCTCAGAACAGCAGCTGTGAATCTGCAGAGTTGAGCTAAGGTGATCTGCAGATACAAACATTATTTTTTTTAGCATATTACTCTATAAATTGACAAATAAGGGTGTGACATCCCCTCGCCCCGAGGTGGGACCTTAGAATCAACAGAAAAGAAGCAAGGCTTCTAACATGGCTGGGCGATATATCAATACAATCGATTATTTAGAATGTTTTTTTTGGAAAATCTGGATTTTATTTTCCCAGCTCTCTGCTTTCTTGGACTTCCGCTGTTTGGAATAAGTCAGCACGTCTGTTTCTCACGAGGAGCAGACAGGAAAGCCGCAGCAAACAAAGAGGCTGAGGAAAAATAGAAAGTTTGCTGCATATGTGCAAGCGCAGGGAACACATAAAGGACCCCCGCTGCAGCTTCTAAACACTTTGTAGTAACACTTTGTAGTAACACTGTGTAGCGTTTAGCTTAGGCTGATGGAGCAGCAGGATGTGGCGGTTTTTAACAGATCCGAAGAGAAATGGAGGATAAACCGGAGACAGCGATGTTGTTACACACTGACGCTATCATGCTGCGACGCCACATGCTAATGCTATGCTAACGAGCTGTGCTTCTTGTCGCCAGTTTGTGACCACAAACTGGTTTAAAGTCAGAGAATGTTTTCACGGATGTGACGGATTAATACAACAAACTAAAATTCATGGGGACATTCCTACAAACTATATTTTCTAAAAACAATAACAGACATGAATCCAGGGGGGGCCTGTGTTTGTTTAACCATTTTATTGAAAGCTGATGGTGACATTTTCCCCGGTGAAGATCAGTTGAACCCGCTCACATTTAAACACATTCTCAGTCAAGGAGTACAGAATAGAACCTGAAACACAAAGTACTTGTAACTGTTCTTCAATATCGTCAGCTTTGGCTTTAAGTCTGTTCTGATCCTGCAGCAGACGATGTGATGATGGAGACTGTGGTGGAGGTGTCCACAGAGGTGGGGGCCATTGAGGAGGAGTCCTTCCCCATCCCTCCTGACTGTGAGCCAGCGGCCAAGAAGAAGAGAGGAGGTGAGTCTCCTTTACTTCATGGATGCTCCGCAGATGCTTTTTTTTCCCACTGTCAGAGCACCACCAACAGTCTGTTTATGTAACTGCAAAAAGCACCAGAGTCCCAGACACCCTCTGGCTCCACAAAAACAGAAGACCAATGTGCTCCTGTCTGGATTTTTCTCAGCCAATTCCAATTTTTTTGTTCTTGCTGCTGTGAACTGCACCATGACTGCCCTTTCACATAAAAAAGAGTAATGCAGTTTTCGTGTCAGTTTGCAAAGCTCCCAGAATGGCAGAATTGCTCAATTTTGTCATATTGGGATGGGCGGAGTCAACTCCAGTCAAACCCACCTCAGGCTTCATTTTTTTGCTCTCAGCGTATCAGAGGGATGCCAGAGCTCGTATGTGCGCAATTGAAGACGTGAAACCTGTGTAAAACATCCGACATTCTCAGGTTTCAGACGTAAACGACGTCACCAGTGTGGCGTTGATGAATGTTTTCTGTCAGAAGATCCTCGTCTCACGTGTGCTTGTTTCTACTCACTGCAGGGGGACGTAAACCAAAGACACATCAGCCGGCGTCCAATGGCTCCTACGACCTGGGGATCAAGAAAAGGCCGAGAGAGGGAAAAGGTCTGTGACCCCACCTCCTGTATGAGCTGTTCATGAGGCTGGGGCGTTTGATATGAACACATTGATCCTTCTCTTCCACTGAGTCTCACTGTATTCATTCAAACTCCTTTTAGTGCCATCTAGTGGTGAAAGCAGGACATTGGAGCACCTGGTTTCCTCAAATGTTGTAACTCTGGAGTCCTGCTTTAGTTGCATCATTTGTTCCTGGATTTGTGGCTCCTTGAATCTTTCCTGCACCATTCAAATCTCTGCAGTCTCCTGCTCACTCAGTTCTGTCCTGGTTTCTCCAGGAAACACCACGTACCTGTGGAGGTTTCTGCTGGAGCTGCTGCAGGACAAGAACACCTGCCCTCGCTACATCAAGTGGATGCAGAGGGACAAGGGCATCTTCAAGCTGGTGGACTCCAAGGCCGTGTCCAGACTGTGGGGGAAGCACAAAAACAAGCCGGATATGAACTATGAGACCATGGGCAGGGCCCTGAGGTCAGCTGTTCTGCAGCCTTCCTGCTCCCGCCGTGTGTCTGTGGGTCTGACCCTCTGTGTCCCTCCTTGTCTTTAGGTATTATTACCAACGCGGCATTCTTGCCAAGGTGGAGGGTCAGCGACTGGCCTACCAGTTCAAGGAGATGCCCAAGAACATTAGAGTGATCGAGGATGAGGAGGAAGGCGACGAGGCAGAGGATGGTGTGGTGTCGGGCCAGCACCTGGCTCACCAGCAGGGCCCTGTCAGCCTGACTGTCAGTTCCCCCTCAACCAGTCAGCCCCACCAGACCTTCGTCACCGTCATCCCCAGCAGCGCCGCCAGCAGGTTCGCCTCTTTCTGTGATAGACTTACTGCAGGAAGGATTGAAAGTAGAAGCAGGATTTTAAATGGTGGCATCTGTGCCAACAGTGGGTGGAGGGACTTTGTGGCTTGGTTCTGGTTCTGGTCTCACTGCATCTTCTCTCTGTTCTGCAGGCCCATCAGAGCCATGCCTGTGGTCATGACCAACTCTCTGGGTCAGGTGACATTAAACTCCTCCTCCGTCCTCACCACTGCCACAGGCGTCCCAGTAACGTTGGCCAACACCTCCGCCAGCGCCGCCCCCAAGCTGGTCATCCAGGCACTGCCCACCATGCTGCCTGCCGGATCCAAAACAGGCGAGAAGATAACCATCATCACCATCCCGGCCAACCAGCTGACCACACTCATGCAGCCTGGGCCCCCAGCTCAGGTCACGCAGCTCATCCAGGCCAAGCCAGTAACCACACACCTGGCACGGGCCGGTCTCAAACAGGCCATCGCCCCAAGTGTCCAGCTGGCGGCGGGTCGGTCAGCCCCGCAGCTCATTCTGGCCAAACCACCAGCGGTTGCCCAGCCATTGCCACAGCTCTCAGTGCAGGTAAACCGGCCCCAGTCCCCTCCAGTTAATGCCCCGGCCCCTTCTCCAGCGCCCCCCAGTTGTCAGCCTGCAGCAGCGCCCCTACAGGTGAAAGAAGAGCCTCAGCCCCCTTCAAGCCCACCAGCAGCACCAGTGGTAGTTTCTTTGTCCTGAGAGGGGGGGCCCTCTGAGTGGTGGGACACAGCGACAGACAGTAAACACTTTGAAAAAGGTGCAGTCATACCTCCCCCCTGTGGGCAGGGCTCCTTTCCGATTGGTTCAGATTAATTCTGGTCGCCGTGGAGATGCAGCCCCCTCCCCCCACCGGGGCTGCTGAAGCACGCAGAGGTTGAGCGGGACGTGCATGCGTACGCACACAGACGGGTCAGAGCAGCCTCAGACTGTAAAGTTTTTTTAATCACAACTGATGTAAACAGACTTTGGTGTAAAAAGGAGTTTTTGATACTCAACCCCCCCACGAGAGATGGCTCTGAGAAACAAGAACACTATGCAAAGCCCTGCCCCCTGCTTCAACAAGCCCAGCAGAGTCTGAAAGGTTGCTTCTGACAGGTGTGTGCAAGTCCGCCCCCTGCTGGTCAAGAGAGAGACTGCAGGTGTCCTCTCCAAGCTCTTCTGTTTTTTTACTGATCCTTAAAGGGAGTGAAGGATGTCCATCCACGCCAGAACTGTTTGAAGTATAATATACTATTTTCTTGTACTATTATTGTAATGAAGTAGATTTTACTTAAATGTGTATTATAAAAATGTGGAACCAAACGTTCAGATTTGCATTTATTGAAATGATAAACAGATAATGTTGCTTTATTCAAATCAGTCCTTTTGATATTAGAGCAGAAGATGATTTCAATAAACCTGTCTTTACTCCAGACAGAGAATTCAGGGCTTAAACTCTTCCAAAGAGAAAATCTGATGAAAATAGTAACTTGTTAGTGAAACAATGTTGTGTAAGCAGTGGCAGCAAATCAAACACTTGGGATGCAGATTTTGGCCAAAACAAAGGAATGTCCCCCGCCCTCACTATAATTGGGTTTATAAATGATGCTGCTGCTTGCTGATCATTTGTGCTACCCAACAATCACTGAGGAAATTAGGAATAGGAATCACAATTATTCCAAAAAAATATGGATACTGAAGCTTTTTTTTTTTTTCCTCATAGAAACGCTTTATTCGGGTTTTGCTGAGTGTGCATGAAGGCATGCAAATCACAGTAGACAGAACTCTTCACCTGCATGTGTTCAAACTGGTAAAAAAAATAAGACTGCAATGGATTCTGGGTAAGTATTACTAGTGTAAGCAGGCTTTGTGTAGGGGCTGCATTCTGTGCTTTTACATTGACAGTCAGCCCCTTTTATTTTGAAGGATTTAAAGGGAAGTGCCTTCCTCCTTGAGTCAGACCATTTCGGGGGGGTCTTTTTGAACTGGACATTGTGGATCCTTCATGTCTCACTGATTGGACTTAACCTCCAAGAACATTTTGTAAAGTGAGTTTTGTTGGGTCAACCCACCTGCCAATCAAACACACTTCTAAAATTGCAAAAATGTAAAGGTCCAATAAAATCCAAGACCCAGATGAGTACATATATGGTGTGATCTTTAAACGTTGATCACGTGTTACTGAACAAAATGAGACGAGCGTTGATCTGGATTCAGATTCTGATCACAGATTATAAAACCACACAGCTCTGAACAGAACCTGCATCTATTTATTATTCTTTCAATAATCAAGAAACCTTAGTAAACATTCACACAGACTAAGAGTTCCTCACCGAGCAGACGGACAGTAGCGGAGCTCCAGTCCGATCAGATGTTTATTGTAAATGTGTTCAGAACTTCCAACAGTGAAACCACTGTTTCTGACCAGGGGTTCTGTCCGTACGCAGCTGCTGGGCGGGTGGTGGAGTGGGCAGTTTGGGATGTTTTCAGTATCTGTTTCTACCTCAAGGTTTTACTTCCCATTTCTTTGAACATAAAGAAACTTTTGATTGGTCGTCTCACATGTCAATCACATCCATCTGACGTTTCCTTTCAGCCAATCCCAACCTCCCCTCACACTTTCTATGATTGCAGATGCAGACCTATCTGGACCCTGGCCCTGTAGGGTTCTGCATTCCCATGCTGGGCCCCTCTTACATTCTCAACTAAAGATCCAGAAAGCACAAAGCTGTTCAGAAAAGACGGATCAGTTTGGTTAAAATCTAATTTATTAACATTCCAAATCCTAAATGCACCAGCTGAACACTGGAACTGTGAGGAGATGTTCAGCTGCTGTCAGAACCGGATCCGGCAGCAGTCACAGGGCCGTCCTACGTGTTTGTGTTCATAGGTGTATAAGGTCCAAGGAGTGAGTGGGTCCAGAACTTCCGTAAAAAGTCAGAATGTCTGATTGGCTACAACAGGCTGTGAGCCTCCTCCCTGAAGCTGAGGTCACATAGCAGAGACAAATGGTCAGAGGGGTAGTGGTAGGAGGGTAGGCGGTCCGGCCCAATCTGCTCCTCACTGGGAATGTCCAGCAGGCTCTCCACGGTCAAAGCGGCGGGTGTGTACCAGATGTAGTCCAGTGTGCCGCGGCTCTCTCCGGAGGGGCGGATCTTCCAGGTGGTGTAGGGCGGCTCTGTGTGTCCGTCTGAGCTCAGCAGGGTGTACGCTGAAGTGAGGCCCAGCGGGGAGCAGCTGAAGCGCTTGTAGACGTCCTCCGAGGGCTCTGCGTTGAAATCTCCACATACGACTAAGGGGATGGTGCTGGATGGCGCCCGGTTGCACCCTCGGGATGTGATGCTGCACAGGCTCTGCAGCAGGTTGGCGCCTTGTGCGTTCCGCAGTCTCTCCCAGCCGCTGCGAGCCTTCAGGTGGGTGACGGCCACACACAGCCTGCGCCCCGTCACCCGGCAGCAGAGCGTCTGCACGATGGCCACCTGGTTAGTGGGCAGCATCATGGCAGACAGCCGCAGGTGAGCCGTGGCTTTTAGCACGAAGCGCGAGCGGCGGTAGAACAGAGCACAGCCGTCAGGGCCGTTGTTCCTCTCTACATCCAGACAGGGGGACCAGGGTTTGGGCAGGAAGCTGCCCTGGTAGCCCAGCCGGGCCAGGATGGGCTGGAAGGTGTCGTAGTAGTGGTCTACCTCCTGCAGACAAAGAACGTCGGGTCTGTGGGTCAAGATCTCCTCCAGGATCAGGTACTTCCTCTCGTTCCAGTTCAGAGCATCCAGAGGACAGCGGACGAAGCCGTCCTTTCCCTCCCCAAGAGCTGAAACACAAACAAACCTTCAGTCCATCACAGCAGAACTCACAGAACAGTACCAGGGATGGGTCCGGAGCAGGTGTAATACAAATACTGCATGAGCGTTTTCACTCAAGTGGGTGACATGTCTCTGGAAATGGCAGGAAACAGAAATAAATGCAGACATGTACCTTGAGCCAGTATGTTCCACTGCATGATCCGTATGGGGGGGTTGTATTTATGGCTGCAGGAAGCCATGCAGGTGAAACGGACCAAATCCCTGTGTGGTCGGGCAGGACGATGCTGCAGGACCTCCTCGCACTCTTTCCGTAGCTGGTCCGGGTCCAGATCAAAGTCTGGGTTCTCCTCCAAATATGGTTCTGGTTGAGGCAAGGACTGAGCCAACGTACCGAAAAGCCTGCTGCTGCCGCTGCCCCCCATCAGAGAAAGCGCTGCAGAGGAAACAGAGAAGTTTTAGCTACAAGTCCATCAAATGTCCTCCAGATGTTTGATTTTTTTTTTTAATGCAGCGTAGACGAGATAATCCCATGTCCTTAATCCAGTTATTTGACAATGAGATATCAGATTAACTTGTAGATTTCTTCTAAAAAACCCAATACTTCCCAGCAATTATCCACCTTTATTTTGCAGTTTTCCATTGGTGCATGTATAAACCAAATGTAGGAAAAGGGAGTCATGTGACCCCTTAGACTAGCATTGCATAGTCAAGGCGACCACTGTTGCTTCCTTACAGAGCACACATGGAGGACAGCAGCAACATGCGTTTCTTTTCCAGACACATTTGCTTCAGCATTAGTGAATCTAACAACTGAAGGTCCAAAGTGCTTTACAGACACAGTCCCATTCAACCATTCACACACAGATGGCGGCTCCGCTGGAAAACACTGGCGCCAACCTCCCACTAGAGGCAATGTTGAGTTTAATGTCTTGCCCAAGGACACTTCAACGGATGGGCGGGCAAGGCAGGAATCAAACCTGCAATCTTATGATCAGAGGTTGACCGCCCTACCCCTGCACCACGGTACAAATTGGAAGATTTCTAATTTTCTTTTCCTAAACTGGTATTAAACAAAAGTTGTAAACCTGAGCGCAGCAGGGATTCCCTCTGAACAACGAGCAAACACACATGCACACTTACACACACTTCCCTCCTAACCAGAAACAGACGGGCCAGTTAGGATGGAAGAAGTATTCCAGAAAACTGGAAGAAAGTGCAAAGACACGACCTTTTCCCTTCAGTCTGAGGAGCACTCCAATGAGCTCCTCAGGATTCCTGAGCTGAAGCAGAAGACCTGGAGAAGGCAATTCCTCCCAGAAGCTCCAGCTGATCATTGCAGTTCAGCTCCTTTAGAAGATGAGACCTGATGAAGATCTCTGCTGAACTCAACAGACTCCAACTTACATAAAATGGAGTGAAGATTATTATGTCCAAAGTCTCTGTGTTATCCCTCAGTCCTTGTCTTGTGATGAGCAGATAGCCTGCATCTGTACGAGGAAGCCTCAGTGACGAGGAGGAGTGGTCAGGAACGCTCCTCCTCCTCCTACTACAACACAGTGCTGAGCTGTCCTGCAATAACTGTCACCTTAAACGCCTCTCAACAATGAGAGTCTGTGACAACAGGAGATGTTTCTGCAAACCCGAGGAGCTCAGCTTCACATCTGCTGGTCATATAACCCCCTTCATCTTCATTGTGTGTGTGTGTGTGTGAGGTCATGCAGGAGAATGTGGTGGCACGTTTGGGCTGCGATGCTGCCGTAACTCATCACATTCCTGCGTGCACCACTTAACCCGGTTAGCAGAGAACGCGCATTCAGGCGCATTAAAAATGCACGAGGGACCATCCCATCATGTGACACTAAACTGCAGGAGGGGGAACACTCAAAGTGCTGACTTCAACACAAAGCAATGACAAAGCCAGGCACAGAGAGCTGCTCACTGCTGGACACAACTGACCAGAGTTTGCTCCGCCCACCTCAACAATTTATGCTGAAAAAAACAGAATGTGGGCGGGCACTACTAACCTGCCAATCAAAAACATGTTCCAAATATTTTGCAAGATTGAGCTGAAATAAAACATCAGGCTGCACATAACAGGTTTATGGTGTAAAAGGTTTTTTCCTCTAACAGACAACGCAATCTTTCTAAAAACCAGCCTCCAATGCTCCTGCCATTTTCTTGGTTACCCCTTAAATTGAAGAGGATTCATGAAATGTTTTTGCCGACATTTCTGAAAACATAAAAACTGTTCTAGTTCTGAGCGGTGCAGGCTAAATGGATGTTACGGCAGGACCAGAAGCATCCCAGTTGATTTGATGAATGTCAGAACAAATATTTTTATCTTCAGTTTAGTTCTTTCAGGGACTAATAAAGTGCACTCGAACATGACCTTCAGACCGGCATCATTACGGTGTTCACTTGCTAGATTGCGCTTCACCTTTAGAGGTCTTGCCGCTTTGCACATTTTTTTCAGTGTAATTTTGCATGCTTTTAACAGTGTAGTGTTCTGTGTCCTGATTGGCTGGAGAGCACTGTCAATTAATCCCTTCCATGCCTCTGTGTTCTCCGTGTTTGCCACATTTACAAAAATCTTCATGGTGATCAGATCTTGGTCTTCTTCCTGTAATACTGGACTTATTTTTCTATAAAGGGTTGAACTGGCTTAAAATGAGGAGTTTTACGGCCGTAAAAACATCTGTAAAAAAGTAGTGGACTCAAAGCATCTCCTAAGGCCAGAGAGAGAACTGACATTTTGGAGTTTTTATATTTTTTTGGTTTGAGAATTCTTACATTTATTGTTCAGAAAAACAAAGACCGGTACGATATTATAAACGTTTCTTCCACAAGTCCCTGCAGGAAAGCATTCAGGTTATCTGTGGCCTTTGACCCTAAAGCGGACTCAGTGTTACTGTGACACAGACAGCACAGTTACATAAGCAGTCACAGCCAGCGGAACCTCTCAGCTGTTAAAGCTGCAGCGCAGCATCTCAACATGCGTGTCAGCACAACTTCACAACTGCTCCTGTCTGTGGGAACAGCCCAGACTCAGATCTGGACCCTATTTGGTTCTGTCATAGAATCAAGAGCTAATCAATGAGTTCAGGAAGTGGGAAGGAGCTTGTTAAAGTCCCATTCCGATCATCTTTGGATCTATTGAAAAAGCATTCCAGGTTTTCTTTTAATTATGTCGTTTTTAACGTCGTTAATGTTTCCGGTGCAACAAAAATGGTGATCAATATTGGAGCTATCCAGCCGAGCAGTTTTGATGCAGATTCCTGCTCAGACGAGGAAAACAAAGACGTTCATGGATCTATTTGTCTGCAAGTTGATCCATTAGAATTGAGTGGAGCAGGGAGCTTGTGGCCCGCCGACTGAAAGGCTTTTTCCAGTCTGCTCCTGATTCACTACATTAATTAAATGAAAAAATACTCAGAAAAAAGTTTAAAATTCTTTACATGTCCTCCATCATGAGAAAATGCCACAAGAACACGTTAAAAACACAGTTTTCATTGCAGTGCGTGCTTAGGTATCCATCATGCACAAACAGGGGCATTTCAAACAACAATTTTCTGAAATCAAAATAACCAAAAGATATGAAGAAAAATATTAATAATCATAGAGACATTTAAGAAGGAAACGGTGACCTCTTTCTATGACCCTCCTGAGAACCAGGTCAGCTGCTTCAGGTTTTATCTAGAATGTTCTATTTTTAACAGAACTAAAACCTAAACTTAGGTTATTTTTTCCTATTAAAAGTATAGTATATATATAGTCATTATGGAATTATAGTTATTCCTACAGTATTTATACATTTTTCTTCTTTTGTTTGTTTTTCCATCATTAGTCTAACTGTTGACGTCATATATGGTGTAAAAGAACAACGTGGATTTAAAAAAGTAATAATAATAATAATAAAAACCCTTCTGGGTCATATAGAAAAACTGACGAACATTCTGAAGAGTCACAAACACAGAACACTTCATTCATTGACACCTGTTTTCAGGTGACTTTTTTTGGTCAGTGTCACGCGCGCGCTCCGTACCTGTTGCCGAGCCGCTTCCGGCTGTTCCATTCACCGGCTGGCTCCCCGTCACGTCTCCCCCCACGACGGAGTGGCAGCCCCGAGCCCCCGCCGGACGGCGCGGAGCCACCAGCGTGGTCGCGCACATCTGTCCGAGAAGAGCCGAACAGCGCCGAGCCGGGTTCATGGTTCGCGGTTTGGGTCCGCTAAAGGCTTTTTGTCTACAGAACTGGAACCGGAGGTCGGGCTCGCTGAACAAACGGAGGTACAAAAGCCGGTACGTTACGTCAGCCCTGAGCGAAGTTACGGAACACCGGCCCCGGGGCGGAACTCACCATGGACCGGTCCACAGGAGGTGGTGGAGCGTCGAACAACCAGATTCAGAACACAGAATACAGTTATGGACCCGGCTCGAATCGAACCGAACCCTTTGCTGTGTTTGTAGGGGTAAAACAAAGGTCCAAACACGTGACTCACGTATGCGGCCACCCCTCCTGCACTAAGGAGTGGAACATGCCGCACGGAAACTTAAAGGGAAATAGGCGGAAACCAGTGGAAACGGGACGTTACCTTTTCACTTTTAAACTAATCAGCGTTCAGTGCGATTTTACGACCGCAGTGACGTCAACCACACGCTGTCAGCTCGTGCTTGTGTAACTTTCCTCTGAACCAGAGCATCCAGCGGGACCCGAGAAGCCTTCCGCATCTCACTTCCGTTTTAAATCATATACAGATCTGCTCTTCATCAGACCTGATTCTCATCAAAATCATCTTCATCACAAATTACTCAACACAAAAATATATTAAAGATCAAAAAGACAATTGAACAAGCATAACAAAATCATTTCGGAAAGCAAAATAATTGTCAAAAATACCACAAAAAGTAAAAAAACCCACAAAAACAGAAACCAGTGAAGATAGGTATTATGGGACATCACCGATTGGATGGTGATGCTTGTTCACCTCTTCCACAGGAAGATATTTGGGATGAAACCAAAAGACATAACTGTAAAAGATTAACCCACAACCACTGCAAAAGGTCTGTGATTTCTGAATCAACTCTTTACCACAGGTCAGTAAAGCATCCTTCTGGCGCCCCTCTTCTTAACTTCCTCCAATCAGTGACATTGCATATGTTTCTATTTTGTTTCATTCTTCTACGTTTCAATTTGGTTTCTGGAAATTACTTTCATGTCCAAAAACTTTTCTTTTTCATGTTCTGGTTTCTGGAAGTTTTTTTAGATTTCTGAAATGTGATTCTTTTTTTTATATTTGTTTGGTTTTTTCAGATGTGGTGGTGATTTGTTGATGTTATTTGCATATCAGAGCCACAAAGGGGAAAAAGAAAAACTTGCAAAAAATATCAAAGTTTTTTAAAAAGACCATATCAAAACGTTCTCCGAATGACTACTAAAAGGTTCTTTCTGCAGACCAAGAACTCTTCCTCATCATCTGATGATGACATCTGAATTTGAAGTGAAACAACCAACACCAATGAATAAATGAATGGTCTTCAGTGCAGGGGAACTGGAGCCCGCTCTGAAGGAAGGGGCGGCTGCTCAGCAGCTTCCTGTTCCTCAGATCCCCTCACCCTGACAGCTCTGCTTCCCAGCACTAAAGACAGCCGTAAGGAGGACGAGGAGGAGGAGAGACATGTTCTCGAGGTTGCCATGGTGAGACTGAAGGAGCATTTTCACAAAACCATCATCAGGGCACAGAGTCTCCAGCATTTATTTGGCTCTGTATTGGATTTTCTTTTCTCATCCTGCACATGCTCAGTGTGCTCTTTCAGTGCAGGTCCCTACATAACCAAGCAGAAGCAGGTGAAAGGTAACCGTTGTCCTCATGCTCCTCCCACTGCTGTGTTCACCAAAACACGAGAAACGTCAGTCCTGAACAAAACAGCGTCACAGGCTGACGCTCGTTTGATGCTTCGCTGCAGCAAACGTCTGCTCAACGTGGAAAACAACCAAAGTATCTGCAGCGTTTTGCTCTATGTATGTTTGACTTTATGACCTTTGACCTCTGTGTGTCTCAGCAGCACAAAAACTGATGTCTGTGGATACCACGCAAAACAGTTTGGACTTTTCCGACTCAATGTTTACGCTTTTATGGTTATCTACACAAAGTCGTGACCGACATGATCTGAACTGAAATGGCAGGAAAAGACAAAACAAAACATGGAATGATTAAAAATGCACATATAAAGCAGAGTTAGCGAAAGACATTCAACAAAGCGTTCCAGAAATATCCCCAAATGCAAATATTCCTTCTTGGCTGACACATTTTTAAACGTTGATTGCACAATAACAACCATCAACTGCTGGTAAAAACACAGTCCAGACAGAATTGATTTAGATTTAAAGATAAAAGGGCTCAAACACACTTTGACCAAATCAACCTTTTAAACAATCAGCAAAGGAAGGGTAAGTCCGTTCACGTGTCCGTGTGAAAACCTGGGATATCAAACACGTCAAAGACGCTTTTGTTTTACTCGTTTGTCTTTGTATCCAAATAAAACCCCAAAAATAGCTATTTACATTTACCTTTAAAAACAGCTAAAAATATGCGATCAATATTTGATTAATCATGAGCAAGCCATTGATGCTATGTGAATAATTGAGATTGATCATTTGAAGTGAATGATAGTTCTTTCAATCAGTCTGCTACAAAGACTTGATTTGCTGAGACCCTGTGATGTCACAACACCTGAGCTGTTGATGTCACCTGTCTGCTGCGACTGCAGTAATCCCTTACTTTACAATACTGCAGTCACTGAAATGTAATGTATTACATGACTGGTGCATCATTTCAGCTTAATTTCATTATAACACCTGTAAAATAAAAAAAAATAAAAAAAGTTAACCTGCAGACATGCCGCAGAGAAAGTTTACATTTCAATGAGGGGCTAAATGGAGACAATTGACTGCTAACAATATAAACTCACTGGCCACTTTGTTAGGTCCTGCTGGTCATTAGAGCAAATTTCAAATCAGCCAATCACATGACAGCAACTCATTGCATTTATGCATGTAGACATGATCAAGACGATCTGCTGCTGTTCAAACCGAGCATCAGAATGAGGAAGAAAGGTGGTTGAAGTGACTTTGAACATGGTATGGTCGTTGGTACAAGACTGGTTGTTCTGAGTGTAACTGAGTGAAACTGCTGATCTACTAGGATTTTCACCCACAACCATCTCTAGGGTTTACGGGGAATGGTCCGGAAAGAGAAAATATCCAGTGAGCTTCAGTTCTGTGGGTGGAAATACCTTGTTGAGGTCATAGGAGAATGGACAGACTGATTTTAGCTGATAGAAAGGAAACAGGAACTACAATAAAATAACCACTGGTTACAACCGAGGTCTGCAGAAGAGAATCTCTGAACGAACAACACGTTCAACCTTGAAGCAGATGGACTACAGCAGCAGAAGAACACACAGAGTGCCACTCCTGCCAACTAAGAACAGGAAACTGAGGCTGCAATTCACACAGACTCACCAGAACTGGACCATAGAAGATGTTGTCTGGTTTGATGAGTCTTAGTTTCTACTGCAACATTTAGATGGCAGAGTCAGGATTTGGCATCACCAACATGAAAGCATGGATCCATCCTGTCATGTATCAATGGTTTAGGTTGGTGGTGGTGGTGTAATGGTGTGGGGGATATTTTCTGGTCACACTTTGGGCCCCTTAGAACCAATTGAGCATGGTTCCAACACTACAGTCGACCTGAGTATTGTTGCTGACCGTGTCCATCCCTCTATGACCACAGTGTACCATCTTCTGATGCTACTTCCAGCAGGATAAGGCTCCATGTCATAAAGCTGGAATCATCTCAGACTGATTTCTTGAACAAAGAGTTCACTGGACTCAAATGACCTCCACAGTCACCAGATCTCAACCCAACAGAACACCTTTGGGATGTTGTGGAACGGGAGATTGCCATCATGGATGTGCAGCCGACAAATCTGCAGCAACAGCGTAATGCTGTCACGTCCATATGGACCAAACTCTCTGAGGAATGTTTCCAGTTGCTTGTTGAATCTAAGCCACCAAGGATCAAGGCTGTTCTGAAGGTGAAAGGGGATCCAACCCGGGACTAACAATGTGAACTTAAAATAAAGATTCCGGTGAGTGTACATTATTTCTGGTAACGTGGGGAAAGACGATATTGCGAGGAAATCACAAGCTGTGATTAGTTGTTAATTTGTGTGAATATCAGAGGTCTCTTTAGATGAATCAAGACTGAATGTAAAGTCAAAGACATACAGTCACAACATGCTTAGTCTTCTGTTTTGCTTTTGTTAAACTTTTGGAACACATATCTTCTATTTTAAAGTGTGCTGTGTTTAACATTCAAGCATTTTATGACAGTCAGCATATTTCCTGACCCTCATCTTTCAACTGAAGGAAAGAATGTGAATGCAGCAGCTGCAGAACAGTGCACAGACCCGTGCACAGATCATGTGTGAAGCTGGATCAGAGCTGAACACTCTTGTTTCTTCTGCAGCTCTTTTGCCGAGTTTATCCAGCTCCGGTGTCATTTCCAGAGCAGGCATCATTTTCATGTACAGATGTGCGGCCAGGACAGGCTGCTGGCAAGGGAAGGCCCAATGCTGACAGAGTTGCTCCACCTCGGTTTAACCACTAGATGGCACTAAACCTCCAGGAAGAAGCTGCACGAGTCCTGATCTGAGATTCAAAAAAACTCCGCTTCGATGGGATGATGACCGTGATGAGGTTGGTCTTAGGATGCAAGAGTTTATTCAAGCATCAACTAGCATTAATTAGCTGAAATATTTGATAAAGTTTTCATTTGATGAATGCTAAAATATCTGAAAAACAGCCAAAAATAAAACAAAAATAATGCAAAAAATCTCATACTCCTTTTAAAAGTTGACAAATTAAATGGTGGAGACTTAATTCACCAAAGAAAGTTTACAATTGTTGTAATAGTCTGAGCAATGATGAACAATGCTTCAATATAACTGCTAAAATATCAACAATCTAATTGAAACTTGAACTGTCTGCTTAAATATCTGCTAAATCAAAGCAAAAAAAAAAATCCCAAATTTAAAATCAAACGATCTTTGGAGCTGAACGTTTGCTCAAGTTCTCCCCTCTCAAAAAGCACCAAGTTTTTTGGGGTGTGAAATTTTCTCCATTTATTTTCAATGGCATGAAGAAACAGAAGTGAGAAAAATGTTTCTCAGAGTTGACTGAATAAAAATGGAGTCTGTGTGCAGCAAACAAAGCTGGAACCCAAAAGATTATTTTGATTTTATAAACATCTCGAAGCAGTCTTCCTCAGAAATGAACATGTCATCAACTAAACTCTCCATCCTCGTCTTAGCTTCTCTGGAACGTTTCAACAGGTTTTTGAAGCTCACATTGTGAGTGTTTTAATTTCCCAGCATCCTTCACTTGCTGTCACATTGACCTCCTGTTTCTCCTCGGGCTGCTCCTCTCTGCTCTCTGATCCACAGATCCCTGGCGCTCCTCCTGTCATAAGGCTTCTGTGCACAAAAGTGAGGAATAGAAACTCGCTGAATCCCTGGAGGTCCAAATTTAGATAAATGTTTGTCTATCTCCACCCCCCCAGTAGACAGAGTAAGGCTGAGCGATCAATTCCTCCTCCGCTGCCATCGACTCCCTCTCAATGTGAAGAGGAGGTGTAGGACTAAAAGCAATGCCGTGGGGAGAGGAAGAGTGTTTAAAAAAAGGAGGGAATGTTAGGTAGGGGAAGGGAGGAGGTGGGATGCCTCGACCTTCATGAGGAATCAAACATGGGGGGTCACAGACGGGGGAAGAGTAAAAGGGCGCCCCGAAGGCGTCTTCACAGAACAAAGGAAGCTTTTGGTGGGCCACTCCTTGTTTGGAAGGAATGCACCCAAAATTCAACCAACATAAATCAGGGGGGAGTGTAACAGATTTACTGCCTCAGGGTAATGAT
This sequence comes from Adrianichthys oophorus, assembly GCA_036245035.1. Lineage (NCBI taxonomy): Eukaryota > Metazoa > Chordata > Actinopteri > Beloniformes > Adrianichthyidae > Adrianichthys > Adrianichthys oophorus. The sequence continues at coordinate 433,857 of BSAI01000038.1, forward strand.
AAGTATGGAAGATCCTGAATGTAAAAACAAACAAACTGTAAAGCTGTGATAGATCGCATTTCCTCTCTAATCTCCCCGTACTTCCTGTCTGACATTTTCAAGTGGAAACAACCCAGAGGGAGGTGAAGTCTAGTTTCATCCTCTCTTTTTAACCCCCTGCCTCCTCCATGCCTGATTTGCCCCCCACCTTCCTGCTGGAGGGTGTTGCTGATATTCTTGGGACTGCAGCTGTCACTTTTGGACCTTCATATCACTCGATACTCCAGATTAATGCTCCTGCCCCTGTCTCCTAAATCTATAAGATAGAAACTGTGTCATCAGCGCTCAGAACCATGAGTGCCAGGGGCTCAGAGACCCACTTCAGGGGCTCCTGTAAACTTTTGTGCCAGGGAAGAAGTGGGGGCAACATGCAGTCAAGGACTGTCGTAGGAGGAAAGTGATGGCCTTGAGGGGGGGTGACTGTGAGGAGGCGGGATGCAGAAATGAGCCTTTCAGCCATCGGATCCCCAGAGATGCTGCTGATATTCAAGAAGTGTCTGTGTAAACGTGCACATCACAAACACAACAACAGGAAGGCTCCGCCCACTCCTGTTGACTCAACCCAGCAGTGTGTGTAGAAAGAAGGACACTGTCCATTTCTGTTCAACAGATTTGGCATTTGTTTTCCTGTGTGTGTGTTTAGTTTTATGTTTGAGTTGGTTCTGTGTGTGTTTGTTCTGTGTTTGTGTGTGTATTTCCTGTGTGTGTGGGGTGGGGGGGTGGTGGGGGTGGGGGGAGACGACAGCCTTTCTGGTTGACATCATTCTTATTGAAAAAGTGGTTCCTGTCTCATGGGGCTCATCCAGGATGACTTCCTGTGTGAAGCTCAGCCTCCTGCCCCCCTCATGCACGTGTAACTGTTAGTCTGCCCCAGCAGAGCGTGGGGAGGACGACAAACAAAGCGACACCGTCTGAATTAAATGTGTGAACAGAAAAGGCTGCGCTCTGATTGGTTTGCTGTCATGGCGGCGGTTCAGGGCCATTAAATCTGATTGCGGCGCTGCTTACACAACGTTTATTAAAACTTTGCCGCTCGGCTTGCTGCTGCGAGCGCTAACACGGTTATTTTTGGGCACTTGTAATGACTTACAGATTACAGCAGGTTGCCGTGCCGACAACAGCGCCTCGTAGTAAGGACTTAATGAAATATGAGCCTTCAGACTTACTCCTGCTTAAAAGATGAGAAGTCTCCCTCATTCTGCGCTGCCCCTCCCCTGCCTTGAATTTTCATAAGAGGCTGTTTATCAAAACAACTGGCTGGAAAAAATGAAGAAGCGGGAAAAAAGAAAGATTGATTATGCTGAGCATGCACATAAAGTTGGACTCCCATAAGTTCATTATTCTTCTCAACCTTCTATGGAAGATGCTGAATTCGGTTAGGTCTGTGGTGATAATGCAGATGGATGCTTGTGTGCAGACACAGACAATGGATGTAACTGGATTTATAAAACACCGTCTGACTTTGCTGCTCCCACAAGGACTTCAAACTGCGACGAAGAGACGCAGCGGAAAGGTGAGTCTGAGCTGCATCCAGGTCTGATGGATGTACTTCCAAACTTCTGAGTCACAGCCGCACAGCGCCGGTCCATGCAAGGCGGGGATGGGGGGAACTGCCGGCAAAGCCTCAGGATGAAGCCTAAACACACTACATCCTTATTTACTGACAACTTCATGTCAAAGCTTTGCTTTGGGTTCAAAAAGTGTGATTGATGGAACAGCTTCCTGACCAAGGGTCAAAGCTGTGAAAGCTCCGGTCAATACAACACATGGAGCTGATCACACAATGACACCTTAAACACACTGACATGTAGAAAACCAACAAAAGCGGGGTGGCAGATGTCCAAAGACGGCTCTGTTGGAGAATTTGTAGGTAGTGTTGGTGGGTTCTGCTGCATGACCATAAACCACGACAGGCTTCATCTGAATCTGCACCCTGTGCTGACGGGTCAGTGCTGGAGACGAATCCACCTCCTGGTGATTCTCTGGATCGTCTGCATGACCAGGGGTTTGGGTGATGAGCTGGAGGATGTCCATGCCTCCCTGTCTGATGTCTGGGACCGGGTCTGCTGGGGGCCCCTTCATTGATGGACCTCACAGCCTGTTATTGGAAAGGTGATAATAAAAAGTATTCAGTTAAAAAAATGCCAAATACAAAGTGTATTTTTTACCTTTTTACCCTTTTTTGGCCTAAAACGAAACATTTCCACTGATTCTTTCCTGTTACTGTTTGTTGGTGTTCACCGGTGCTTTTTCATTTGTGAACTGCAGAATATAGAAGATCAGAGTTCATTTTAACCACTTGATTTAATTGCTTTATTAGAAGATGAAAACACTTGAAAATGATAACATTTTAATAAAAAACAAATTGTTGCTGTTTATGAAAAAAAACTTCTGTCTCATCTACACTAGGACAGAGGAAGGAGTACTTCCAGGTTTACAAGTTCCAGAAAAGACTGATCCTTTGGACACCATCGGTGCAGACGAGTTTGCTTCAAAGAGCTGCTGCAGCAGGCGTCAGAGCTGCAGCTTTCCCTGCATCTGTCTGTCTGTCTGTAGCTGCAGGCTGAAGTATCAGGAAGTCCAAAATGCATAAGGGGCAGAGAAGGGAAGACGGATCATAGGAATGTAGGTTCAATCTGATGCTCCAACCAGAACTGAAGCTGCCAGACGCACGTCTGACTCTAAACTTGATCAGACTAAAGCAGATTTATTATTATGTTTGTAATGATTGATGTCAGACATGAAGCAGAAGGGTCTCATCTGCATAAAAATGTTTATTCATTTCTCAATCATAGGAAGTCATTTTTTGCTGCGTTCATCTTTACGCAGAATGACACCAACATCTAACCTCTAATCATTGTAGTTTGTCCCAGAGTCACAGACAACGACGGTCTAATTCTTTGTCTGTCTACATTTCATATTTTTCTCTGGACGTTGTTATGTTTTGTGCTTTAGACTTTATGACGGTGAATATGAAATATTGGTTTTTGTGTTTTCGAGTCCGACATTGCACATTTTTCAGAGATGATTAGTTATTTTGGTCTGGTGATGAGAGGAGCCGCTTAGTTATGAAAAGGCTCCAGTTTGAGGGGAGCAGTCATTTCATCAATAGTCTGGTGATGCCAGGCAAGCAGCATTTCTGCTGACTGAATGTCCAGACTGCAGCTGGCCAGCCTTTGTCAAAATGATCAGAATCTTTCCCCTTCCTTTATTTTTGATGTTAACTCTTAAAACAACTTTGGAATTCTTTGTGAGGATTCCTCCTTGTTTTTTGGTCCTGCTATGGACTGCAGGAGGCACTGTTGTTTCACTGACGATCATTTCCAAATCTGAGGCAAAAAAGGAACCACCAAATGTTGCAGTTCCTCAAAAGACCACTGGAGGCAGGTTTAAAAAGGGAATCATTATGGTCTTTTTAGAGCTTCAGTTTGTGAAGGTTTAGAGGCAGGTTTTGATTGACAGGTTGGGTGTTAAATGGATGAACCCAACACAACTTCAAACCTCACTTTGTCCCACCCAGATGATGTTTTGGCAACATTGTCGGAGGGAGTAAACACCTTTAAATGTGTTGATCCTATTTCAGACTTCCGTTTCTCTGTGCAGTATACAATGGGTGAAGTCAGAGATGATCCATTCCATCTGAGTTTAGGTTTGTGCTTGAAATACTAGCATGTACACAACAAACACATACTGTATGTGCACACACCTGAGCAGTGAAGAGCAGTCTATTAGCATCTCAATGATCATTTTTCTCAAAGATCAAAGAAGGTGAATCTTCATGCCCCCAGAAATCAAACCTGCAAAAACACGTTTATTCATCTCAGGATTTGTCAAACATCAGTGATCAGCGGAAAAATCAAGAAAACGTCTTATCATCACGATGGAACAGGAAAATCAGAGCAGAGACCACAGCTGCAGATGAATGAGGAAGAGGAGCAGAAATAAAGCTGGACGAGGCTAACGGAGCTTCAGCAAAATAGAAATCAGAAACCTAATTGTATTTCTCCATCAGATCGATTGACAGCATCCTGCTGCAGGAAATTACAGGCACGGGAGACGTGCACATGCACAACCGGTGATCTGATTCCAGTAAGCCAAACTCACTGAATTCCATGGATGTCTGGAAAGTTCCTGCAGGCAAATTATTTGGCTGTCCTGCTGTCTAACAGGTCCGTGAGTCCACAGACTCTGACGCTTCCAGGCAAAGAGAAAATCAATGTTTGTTTGAGAGGGATTGTTAGTTTCATTGTGTGTCCTGTTTTTTGACTGAACCAATTTGAAATCAGATTAAATTTATTTATAAAGCATTAGCTCCAGTTAGAGTCTGTCCGATAGTCCCGATGCATGTTGGACTCCGGCAGGGCTGGCCTTTATCACCGGTTCTGTTCATAGTCTTTATGGACAGAGTTTCCAGGCGCAGCCAGGGGTGGGAAGGGTCTGGTTTTGGGACCACAGGTTTTCCCCGCAGATGATGTTGTCCTGTTGGCTTCACTGAGTCAGTGAAGAGCTGGAGAGACTGTCTCTCGGCTGACCTGCGAAAGTCTCGGGGTCCCCCCAGAGGAGCTGGAGAAGGTGGTTGGGGAGAGAGAAGTATGCTAAGACTGCGGCCCCCACGACCCGGATGAGCGGAAAAAAATGAATGGATAGTTTGTCAAATAGATACACATTTTGAATCCAGTTCAGGCAAGCTTATTCCAAACAGGACCAGAGTTCTTTTGTTTATTGTATGTAAACAGCTCATATGAATGCCCAACAGATTCAAGAAGAGTTTACTCCACCCCTTTATTACCTCCATCATTTCAGTTTGTCTTCAGATTAAACTTATTAGGAGTAAGGAGTGGTGGTAGATGAGCAGACCTGGCCATCCCTGCTGGGCACTCAAGAGGAAGCCCATTTACACCACCTACAATAATGGTTACCAGTACACAGACTGAACCTGATTCTCCCAGCAAGCCCCTCCCCCAAGCCTGGGTCCAAGATGGAGCTGCAGTGATCCAAAGAAAGAAAAGAAAAACTATGTTTCTGAACATCAAATCCAGTAAGAATGCAAGGCTTCAAGAACTTTGGCCCAAACTATGACTTCAACTTGGAGTTCAGACTGAAGGATCCTTCTTGGCAAACTGCTACGTTAAGCTCCTCCCATCACAACAACAAACAAAGAGCATTTATTTACATTTAGCAGAAGCTCATTAACACCACTTTGATAAAACCCAAGCTCAAAGTAAGCTTAATTGGGACAGCAGCTGCTGCTTCAGCCTTCATTCCAGCTTCACGCTAATGAGTCTCCAGGAGTGACAGCTTCTGCCAATGTTTATCCACGCCGAGGCGCTTAACATGAAAGGAGGACGTTGCTTCACAGTTAAGCAGAAGAAGCTTATCAAGTCTGAGGTCAAGAAGCGGGGTAGGTTACCTTTGAGTGTGGCTCCCTGGAGGCAGAAGTCCCAGCTGAACACTGCTTCTCTGAGGAGTCTAGATCTTCAGAGAAGATTGCAGAACCAAAACACGTCTCCTGGGCTTAATTGCTCCCCTCACACATCACAGCAGCCTTCGTCCACATGGCTATAAATAAACCGGTGTACCAGATACCTTTATAAAACCATCACATGATCACAGAAGAGCTGGATGATGATCCCGAAGAAGGTCTGTAGTCCAGCAGGTCTGACTGTGATCCAGGAAAGAATCCTCATCCAAAGTCCTGACCCGGATTCACACAGACCAGAGTTCCTGTTTTTTCTCTCCGTCAGATCATTTTCTGTCATGTTGTCGTGACATGCTTGACTGTCAGGAACAATCATGAAGGATTTGAATTTTTATCCACTTTTGAGTTACAATAACTAGAACCTGATTATGTTTGCAAGACTTTTAGAGAATCTGTGAGAAACAAAAACCTACAAATATTCACTGGTTACTTGATTAATTTCACTTCTCTCCAGTTCTTACTGGAACTTCGATTTGCTATTTTTTTCTTCTTGTGTTAACTTTAAGTAAACATGGACACCAAAGGAGAGCTGCAGCCCTTCTCTGGTTGAACATTTTGCTCACCTTGGGTTGGAGAGTTGATGCAAAGCTGATCTGCTGCATTTTTTATTTTCCACCAAAGTCACAAGAAGGAATTATAAGTCAGTGAAAGAACACAGCCATATGGAAAGGGAAAGAATAAGTTCTGCTTGAACATGGCAGAGACTTTTAACCCAAACCCTCAGCAACTCTTCAGCCTCACAGAAATGTAATTTGACCCAAAAATGTTACTTCATTATATTCCAGGATTTTTAAAATTGCAGGAAGCAGTTATTTGAGGGAGTTTCTATTCTTTCAGAGCAAAAGCTCACCAAACTAAAAAGTGTGTGCTACGACTGACAGAGCATGTGTGAGATTTGCCCTTTGGCTTAATTACTCAAACTGGTGTTTGTCATAGCTCCTCTTCAACTTCTACTTCCCCTTTATAAGCTTAGTGTATAAAGATTTTTTCCTTTATATGATTTATATAACCTTTATATAGAGTTGTGCCAGTGTGGCGGTTGTGAGTGAGAGGAGGATGCTACGGAAACTTGAATCCATCATGGACAATTCCCATCATCATCGTCCTCTGCATGAGATATTCTATTCTATTCTATTCTATTCTAGCGCCTTCCTTTCTTCTCACATTTTTGCTTCACTGTCCCACGAGAGGGGAGTGGGACATGTGTTTCAAGAAATATTTGATTTGAATTCAGAAATTATTTTACTCTGATTTCTTTCAGCATTGGGTTTCCTCTTGAGTTCTTCAAAGTCAATAAAGATAGCCAAAACTGAACATAAAAGTTCAAAGCTGGCAGTAAACATACAATTGTGATGAACAGCTTAACTATTGTCTGTCTTTATCTTATTTCCTCAAGTAGGAGCTAAAACAGGGAGCCAACGCTGCATTTTTTAGTGTTTTTTTCCATCAAATTTACACAACCACAGTAAATGTAGGCAATATCCAAGAGTACACAATGTACACAGTTGTACAACATTAGTGCAGACAAGTACAAGACCCATGCACAATTAATGACCAGCACTTGTGCACAACAAACAACAAAAGCACCAAACACGGGCACGACAAGAGAAAAAAGCACTAAGCATGTCCATCCGTATTCTGAACTTCCTTTACTTCCAGTAGGGGTCAGGGAGAATCTGGAGCCAACCCAGTTATTGAAGGGTAAAGGCAGAGTACAGCTTGAGGTTCGATTACTGCCTTGCCCATCCATGTGTCAAAGTGTCCTTGGGCAAGACAGTGAACCCCGCATTGTCTCTGGTGGTTATAGGTTGGCGCCAGTGTTTGGTGCTTAAACTTAACAACCAACATGGTATGACCTGGTATGATCCATAATACAAAGTATGACCCAGTATAATGATCAGGAACAAACCGGAATGACCAAGGTGCTCAGAGATTTTGCTCATTGTTTTGTAATTAAAGACAGTCGCATGACATGAAAACTTTATCGATCCTGCAAAAGACCACAACAAAACAAACAAACAATCAAATAACTGAAAAAAGCCAATTGAGACAAAGGAACTCTGGGAGCAGGGAGCATGGGGTGAGGTTCTTTAACAACTTCTTCTGAAAAGCATCCGAACCAGCTCTACAACCACTGTGTTTCAGAATTGAGAAAGCCTCTGTGAGAAGAGGTTTAACGTCTTCAAAAATGAAATAAACTCAAACCAGAGGATGAATTGTTTTGTACCTTTTCTTCCACTGAATCAATCTGGATGAATGAGAATTTACACTGATACAGTCAGGTCTAAAAGTTTGACTTCTGGTTTTGAGACTGAAGTTTGGAAATGTTACTGCAAAGAGTGAAAAATATTCATGAATAATGTTTAACAATGTATTTTTATGGCAAGAAAAATGATCAAGTTGGACGTCGAATGAAAAGTGTTTTAGAGCTTGTGCTCGAGTCGCCTGCAGCACTAAAACAACTTCATGGTGGGGGGGCTCGGAATCCGTGATGTGTTTGAGTTTGGAAAGGAAGCATCAAAAGTTCATTTAGAGAAACACTTTTGAAGGATAAATCAAAAGCCTCATTAATTTCTGATGGAATCACTTTCCCACCCAGAAACCCTCGGAGAGCTCCTTCCTCCAGAGGAGCAGCAGGGAGCTACAGCCTTGGGGGGGTTTGTATGTATCATCTCTGATGTGTGTGTGTGTGTGTGTGAGCGGGTGGGCTCAGCAGCAGGGTGTGGGAAAGCTGCCTCCTCGGCATGGATCGGCCCGGCGGCAGCGGCGGCTCTCCTGTGGTGTGAGAACTCAGCTGAAGTCTCCCCAGCACCTGCAGGGAGGGCCCTGCTTCCAGCAGCTTTGAAAGGCAGGCAGAAACTGAGATGAGGCTTCTGTCTCCATCTTTATTCATGAATTGTGATGAAACTGACAGGAAGAGCTCCAGAGCTCTTCATGGGGGAGACATGAAGTGAAGGCAGTAGACAGAGAAACCTGACTGTTCCTCAAACGCTGCAGAGGCTCATTTCATTCCCAGAAGGAGAGGAGAGCTCTAGCTTCCTCCAGGTTCCTGTAATCATGCATCCGTTCTTCACACCATCAGGACCATTGAGTGTTAGGAGCAGACCAAGGAGTGGTTGGTGCTGCTTCAGTGGGAGTAGCAGAAGACCAAACTGAATTCACAGCAGCTGATGTGTTTGGATTCATTGTCAGCACATCAGCAAAGGTCTTATCTGCATGCTGCAAAGCTAGACCACACAGAAATTCTTCCATGCTGAAACATTCTTCACATTTTAGCTAAAAGAAAGCTCAACCGCAACCGGTTGTTTCACTAATTGTCAGTCAGTTTGGCAGCTGTCCCTAACCTACCCTCCTCATGCAACCACTTATAGGGTGAAAAGGGGAGGTTGGCTTGCGATGCACCTTCGGGGTGGAGATACTTAGCAGGGGTTTCTTCCTCCCGTGGTTTCCGCAAAGATTTGCCCCCCTCTCTCGGTTTTAAGTGCACCTTGGACAAGTAGGACCCTTGGTGGTTGGTGCTTTGACATCACTGCCAGCAAGCACGAGATGTCCTCTCAGTGCCCTACTCACCAATTTTAACTGCACCTTTTATTACACACACTTTACATCTCAACAAACATTTTTTTACATTTTTTTTTACAAGAGAGCCATCATCTTTATATGCATTAATGCTTGAAAAAGAGAGAAGGAAATCCTAATCTATGTGGTACAGCAAATTTCTCAGAGTTTATTAACTTCTATCACCATCAAAAACAATTATTACTGTTTAAAAAAAGTAAATCCTTTTTCTTAAGTTTTTTTTTAATAGACACATTGTAAACAAATCATGTCCTGTAAAAGACCAAACATTTGTATATGTAGAGGTAATGAAGAAACGTTAAATAAGATGTTTGAGACATGAAAATCACATAATAGAAGTACTGACAGACAAGAATAACAATAAAGGTCACTTTCTGACCTTTAACTTTGCCGAATGAATGTAGTTTTCCTGTTTATCAGTCCTTGCGATAACATGCAGCATGTCATCTTTGTGGGGGTTGTTCCCTAATCCTACATAACTCCAAACTTTAGTAAATCAATACACAGAGGCTTTGGCTTATTGATTAAAATGTACAACACCCACTTCTCTGGGGAAGCGCGAAGTGGGGAGAGCAGACTTGTAACAGTTTCTCCCTGCAGTTAATCTTTAGTATGATATGTTGCATGCTTCCACACAGAGAGCTTTGCAAAGATGAACAGAGTTTTGTTGCATCAGTTTCATGTTGGACAAAGTAAGCATTTCCAGAATGTATTTTTCAGTTGTATTTGTCTGTAAGGAGCGGCAGTGTCGATCCTTGCCTGAAAGACTTCCTCACCTCCTGTTTCCTTGCATGCTCTGACCAACTAAAGAATTCACTCGGTGCTGGCCCATCAGTGAGGAGTTTTCTGGCCCGTTTCTTCCTGCCCAACTTCTTTTTTTTGTCACCACCTTCAGATGAAACATGTTCTCTTCCTAATCTGGGTTTTTGCACACTGTGCTTCATTGTATCTCATGTTTTTGTTTTTCATGTGTTCCTCTTGTTTGTTTCTTTTCAAGTTGGCTGTTGCACATCCTGTGACATAATTTCCTGGTGATTGTTAACCAGTGCTCGGTCATTGTTTTTTGTTGCCCCTGTTATGCCTCATTTACTAATATCTAACTTAGTGTTATCTGGTTTACTATTCAGAACTTATAAGTAGCATCTGTAGCATAGTAGTGAGTAAACTACTGTAACTAACTTCAGGTCTTTTATTTTGGGAGAGGTGTGTCCCTCCCGGGTTACCGTAGAATCCAGAGAGGGTGGCAAGTACAGCCACAGGAAGGAGTTCTGTTGAATGTTAAAGAGAAAAAAAAGGAGATCGGTGGGTAGTTACCGAATGGCGGCCTCGTTGTCTGGTGTCATTTATTTTACGTAGACAAGTGAACCTCCCCTTTGCTCGGTTACACTGGTGGCAGCAGTGGTATTATTTTGTCATATATTACCGCTATGTAATTTTTTTTTCTCCTTTTTTTTCCGGAATAGTGAGTCAATTAGACTGAAGTTTTTCCAAACTCCGCTAGTTTATCTCCCAGCTACTGCTGTTGAGGAAAAAAGTGAACTCTGAATCAAGAAAAGCTGGAATCTGCTGTCTGCTTAAAGGGTCTGTTTATTCAAGAATAATTCAGAAGATCTTCATTTTCAGAACCGATCATCAATCGGAGCCCAAATGCAGTTAACCCAGTCATATGAAAGAAGCCCCCGAATATCTGTTCAGTCCCATTTTATATTAGAGGGTGTACCTAAAACATTGCACAACCACTCTCATTGCAATAGACACACACATGATTCTGGCAAATTCTACCGGAGGAACCATTAGTCCCCACCAGTCATTCCAACAACCGATCTGTTATCCTTTTTCCAGGAATCTTTGTTGAAAACACTTCTCAAGAAACTTGGCTCAGTGAACTGGTTACGAAATGTGTTTTTACCAAAAAGGGGACATTCCACAGACAATTTTCCTGGACGAAAACATTATAATTACAATCATGGGTTAGCCCTGGTTATACCTCCAGATGTTGTTTATCAGGCTCCCAAGGAAAGGAAGGAACAAATCTTATTCCTAACACTGCTAGTTCAGCTTGAAGTTCTTGCTGGTAGCATGTGGTGTGGGGACGAGGATCCTTTTAAGACAAGTATGCACCGATTCGCCGACTCTCCGTCCCGGGACGTCAAAGCGGACCTGCCCGCTTCATTCGCCGGTGACGGGAGCCAGGGGTTCCTTTTGTTTTTTTTTTTTTTCTTTTTTAACTTGTCCTGTCCAACAGCTGAGCAAACAGATATGAGCTGAGAACCTCTTGTATTAGACAGATTTTACTCTTACAATCGGGGGTTATAAATCATAGCGAACACAAAATGTATGTTGGTATAAGCCCCTTTTGTAATTTAAACCAAACTTTATTAATATTGATTTTTTTTTTGTGTCTTTTTTGTTGGACCGGACGGAAAAGGAAAGGGGGAAAAGGAGAGAGTTGGGGGGTGGAGGGAGGGAAAGAGAGATGGTGGATTATAGAAGTTAGAGAAGGACTACTGTGAAGGGAAGGTAGAGTTGTAAATCTACAGGCAACAAAATGCTGGAGCTTATACCCATTGCAATAGTGAGTGTTGGTCTAAAATGGGCGGGGCCTGTCCACACACTCAGCTGTTACATACCTGCCGGCTCCAAGAGTGTTCACAAACTTGTCCACATCCAGTTCACACGCACACTTGTGCATACCAACCAACACATGTAAAGCATTACATTCTGTCACGCACACTATTTGAAGGTGCAAAGGTGAGCCGACGCCTGTACTCAGGTGAATGTTATGTTAAGCTGAAGTGGATGATGGAATGCACAAAAAAGGAGGGAGAACCCCCAGCCATCCCCACACCAAGACACCCGCCGAGGCGGCAGCGCCGACCAGGGCCCGCCCCCGCACCCATTCTGTGGGGTCAATGGAGGAGATCCACCCGCCAGGCAGCCCGGCCAAGCACCCAGACCAGGGCCCGCAGGACAGCCACACGGGCCCCCAACACCCGAGCGCAGTGAGGTACGGAAGCGCAGAGCGCAAGGCCCAGCCCAGTCAGGAGAGCAGCCCTCCCACCGCGCCAGGTGGCCCAGCGCAGCGCAGGTCTCACGTGGCCAGGGGTTCCTTGGCTGGGCAAGACAGCTGGAGGTGGCTGTCAGAACCATGGTGGGACGTAGCGGTCGCGGCGATGATGAGCTGGCCAAGCACCATGCCCTGCTGGACCTGAGTCGTGGTGTGCTCCAGTTATGGGATGTCAGTGTACCTCTGCTGCGAGGGGGAGAATTAGCTCCTATATGCTGCAATGTGTCGGTGGCTGAAAGCAGGTCGATTCCGCCCCTGAGTGAGGCCTTGGTCCCGGTGGTTGTGTCTTCGGCAGCGGGTGCAGGTCTGCTGAACTATGACTTTGAGGGCTATCTGGAGCCTAATGTTCCAGACGCAACTGGACTGGTGGTGGCTCATGCGGTGACTCGGGTCCTCAACCCAAAGGGGACCGCACCATCAGGGGGACCGCAGTGGAACTGAAACAGGGGCTGCATATGGGTGAGCTGTACCCATTGGATGGGGTTGATGTTGCACCATCTCTCTCCTCCTCTGATGTACACACTATCCAGGTCCAGCCCCCAACCCTCCCTGTCACCTTGGAGGAGTCCCCTATCAGTGGGCAACAGAGAAAAGAATTATCTGCGCTACTGGAGAGGTTTTGTGCTGTTTTCAGTACATCTGATAAAAATACAGGCAGAGGAGGACAGGGAGAAGACGGCTTTCACGACAGGCAGGGGCCTGTATCAGTGGAGAGCCATGCCCATGGGCCTGACCAATTCACCAGCCACCTTTCAGCACATGATGGAACTGGTGCTGAGGGGCCTCCCCTGGCACATTTGCATGGTGTATTTAGATGATATACTGATTTACAGCCTCACTTTTGAGGACCACCTGCAACATCTGGATGAGGTTTTGTCTAGAATAGACTTGTCTAGAAGGGGGTAGGTCTGAGACTGAACCCCAACAAATGTCATTTTGCCAGAGACCTTGTGTTCTTGGGTCATCTTGTCTTTTAAAATTGCCTCCAGCCAGACCCTCGCAACACAGACAAAGTAAGGAACTGGCCGACACCTCGCACTCCCTTCGAGGTGAGAGCTTTTGTGGGCCTATGCTCCTACTACAGGTTTGTCCGAAACTTTTCAGCGTATGCCGTCCCGCTGAATAGACTGACTAGCAAGAATGTTTCAATTGACTGGACGCCTGAGTGCGAGGCTGCCTTCACTTATTTGAAGCAGGTGCTTACTTCTGCACCTGTAGTGACATTACCTAATTTTACTTTTCCGTTCAGAGTCTATACTGATGCATCTAAGGACTCTGTGGGGTCGGTGCTGGCACAGGTAATGGATGGACTTGAACGCGTAGTAGCCAATGCGAGCCAGGCTCTCACAGCTGCTCAGAGAAGGTGGTCCACCTTTGATAGAGAGCTCTGGGCTATGGTGTGGGCTGTGCGAGGGTTCAGACATAATGTGGGTCTCTCTGCGTTCACTATTATCACAGACCACAGCCCTTTACTGGGCCTCAGGAAGATGGCGCTAGACCATGACCCTTCAGGGAAAAGAGGCATTTGGGTTTTGGAGTTGGACCCCTTTAACTGGACCATGGTTCACAAGGATGGCTCCAGTCATGGGAACGCGGATGCATTGTCCCGCCGGCCAGTCCCTCCTGACCCTGTCAACCATGTGGCTGCTTCGTCGGGTGTGTTTGCTGCCAGTGTGCGGCAGGCCACTTACTCTCTATTTCACAGTAACGCTGAGATGCTGTCACAGCAAGAGGAGGACTCTGACATTTCTAGCCTGGCTGGAGCAGGGCGAGTCCAGACCACCTCGCAGAGTCATGAGGGCTCCTCTTTTGGCTTCCGAAAGCTGTGGACTGAGTTTAACCGCCTGTCCGTGGTGGAGGGATTGCTGTGTTGGACTGTGACGTCTTTTCCCTCTGCTGTCAGACAGGTGCAGGTGGTGGTTCCCTCAGCCCTGGTGCCTGACATTCTGGGTCATCTGCATGGGGGCCCTGCTCCAGCTCACTTCTCTGCTGAGAGAGTTTGGGAGCAGGCCCGACAGAGCTACTACTGGCCCTGCATGCTGAAAGACATCAGACGGTGGTGTGAGCAGTGTAGGGCCTGCCAAACACGCAGATCCCTGGTTCCTAAAAGCCAAGGTCCCCATGGGAGGGTCTCCAGTCAGTCGTCCATTGCAGCGGGTGGCAGCAGATATCCTGGAGCTTCCTATAACATCTCAGGGCCATAGATATGTTTTGGTAGTTGAGGATTACTTCACTAAATTTGTGAATGTGTATGCTCTGCCCAACCAGACTGCTGAGACTGTGGCTCGCTGTCTGTTTGAGGACTACGTGCTGGTGCATGGGGTCCCTGAGATGCTGCACACCGACCAGGGCCAACAGTTTGAAGCAGAGGTGATCCAGAGCCTCTGTGGGTTACTGGGTGTTGCTAAGGCGCGTACCGCAGCATACAACCCGAAATCAGATGGCATGGTTGAGCGTCATAACAGGATGCTAATTGACCAGCTGGCTAAGATGTTGTTGTCTCATGGGGGGGAGTGGGATGACCATTTGAAATCTGTTGCTTTTGCTTACAACACCTCCAAGCACTCCAGCACACAGTTTACTCCCTTCTATCTCATGCACGGGTGGGAAGCCCGGATTCCGGCAGAGGTTCTGGTTCCTAGTGGGGTCGGGGGCATTAGAAGTGCAGCCTCGCTGCCTTCATATGTGTCATGTCTGGTAGAGCGGCCGAAGACGGAGTTCGGTGCGGCCAGAGTTAACGTGGCAGAGGCACATGAGAGACAAAAACTGTACCATGATGAGAACTCTCACCACAAGGGCTTTACAGAGGGTGCGGAGGTGTGGCTTAATAACCCAGCAGAGAGCTGCACAAAACTAGCCCCACATTGGAAAGGTCCCTACTGCGTTGATCGAGTTCTGGCTTCAGGTGCGGAGTCTGCTCTGACATATCGCATTGTCAACCCCCTTGACCCACTGGAGCGGGCCCAGGTTGTTCATCATGACAGGTTGAAGCGTTACACTCTTCCCCTGCATGCTGGTTCACCAAGCAACAGCATGTCCGCCCACCCCAACTCCACCCCGATGCCATCCTCTCCTGCAGCGGGTACTTCATTGGGCTCTCCAGGCGACGGGGATCAACAGCCTTGTGACTGATGCAAACCCCATCCAGAGGAAGTCGAGCAGCTCCTAGCTTTAGCTTATGTGCCCAAGCACAAGTGAAAGGAGTGAGACACAGAAACCTAAAAGTAATAGCTACTAATGCTCTCAATAACAACAAGCAAAATTATGATGTAATTAAATGAGGGTTACTAAACGTTAGATCCATTTCCTCTAAGTCCCTCTTAGTCAATGAGTTAATAAATGATAACAAACTTAGCCTGCTAGCCCTAACAGAAACCTGGCTCCAACAGGATGACTATGTTAGACTGAATGAAGTAACCCCCCTAGTTATAATAACTATCAAAAATCCAGTATTTCAGGGAAAGGAGGTGTGTTAGCAGTAATATCCCAGTCTAGCTTACTTCCTAACACTAAAGCCAAACACATTTATAATTCATTTTAAAACATCATTATGTCTATAAATCACCCAAAGAGCAAAACTCAAAAAGATGTTTTATTCATAATTATTTATCGTCCTCCTGGCCCATGATTGAATTTTTAACTGAGTTTTCTGACTTTCTATTGATTATTGTTTTAAATTCTGATAAAAATAATTATGGTAGTGGATTTTAATATTCATGTTGATGAATCTAGTGACTGTCTAGGAATGTATTTCCAGCTTTATTAGATAATGTTAATTTTACACAAAACGTAAATTAACTCACTCAGTGTCACAAGCAAACCCTGGACCTTGACTTAACTCATGGTATAGAGATCAGCCAGCTGAGTGTGCTCCCTCATAACTGCATACTTATATTGACATTCTAAAACTGCTAATTCTCTATTAATGTTAATATTATTATTATCATCCGCTATCTGTGCCACATTTATGCTCTTACCATTAACACGTTCAAATTAAATTTCAATACCAGTTAGTTGCTAGCAGGCTACTAGAAGTTAGAAGCTGGGGAAAGTCTGGTGCACTGGGTTCTGTCCTCTATAACTTCTTCTCTCCTCTACTCTTGATCTTTTATCAAGTATTATTTTTTATTTAGTTCTTCCTGCCTCTGTTTGGTGCAATGCGATTCATGTATTGTCCCTGTTTCCCAGTCCCCTATGGAGGAGCAGGAGAGATTCATGGTAGATCGTCTGTGTTCCTGTCTTTGGCCTGGATCTCGCCTCTGGCTCGTCTTGCACCCCAAGCTGCCCCACAGTTTCATCTAAATGAAGCCCATCTGCTTCACTATTCAAAAATGTTGTTGTTATTCAAAGATGTAGTTGTCATTTAAACATCTAGTTATTATTCAAAGATGTAGAGTTAGATAAGCTAATTCTTCTTTAACAGTTCTAGCACATTGCCTGTCTGTTCTGGGAGAGGCTCCCTCCTTCATGTGAGCATCCCTGAGGATTCTTATTTTATGAGTTTTTCATCACAAAGAAGGAGTTCATAAGGGCAGGAATACCAGTTTAGCTTAGTCTGTTTACTGTAGTTTAGTTTAGCAACCAGCTATTGTTTATATCGTTATGACTGTATTTATGTTCTTTGCATGAATTCCGGTGTGAAGCCCTTTGAGACGGCTGTGGTTCTGATATTGGGTTATATTAATAAAATTGAATTGGATCTCCTGGATGTGGAAACACTTTGAATTTACAAAGATTTGACCATACATAATAATGTTCCCTTTGGATTAGTTTGATGTAGAAAAACAACAGTGGGCTGAGCTTTATCAAACTAAAATAAGAATGGATTTGACATTCACTCTTGTTTACTAGTTTGTTTGCATATATTTAATTTACACTTGATTATCTTGAAGAAATACAAAAAATCTGGAAAACTTCACCCACACTGTTCAGTACCAGGTACTTATCTCTCAGTTACACTGGTTGAAGTTTTTGATCCATTTTAGATAACTGAATCAGATCAAATCGGATTGTTCAAAACAAATCAATATCGGCTATGAATTATATCAATAACCACAAATTATGATGTGAATCGTATAATTGTTAAAGTGAATTGTCAAACCCCTAAAACAGATCTTAAATCTAATCTGTACTCTGGGGAAACCTACCACCACCCATAAGAATGACCATAAGAATGACTTCTATTCTTTAAATGCTAAAAATGGCAGAACTGTTCTGTCTTCCTGCAGGGGGCACTGTTGCACCATCCTTCGTCACCTCAACGGGCTCAGAGACATGAAATACATGTCTCACACACAAATACTCACTAAATTACACCCACACGCACACAGACACACAAACACATATACATATATAAAAAACAGTCAGCTGCCTCTGGAGTTTCAAAATCCAGCCAGGCTTGGTAGAGCTTATTCTTCAGGTTGACGGCATCCCTTACTGTCAGTGTCCACCACCGGGGTTTGGGAATTGCCACCGCAACAGGCACCAGAGAACTTGTGACCCTGAACAACAAAGACATTGGGGTTGCATAACATGGTACACTCTAATTCATTCTTCACGATCCCAAACTCTGGTCTGGAATTCCTGGAGAGTTGCTTGGAGGTTGGCATTGGTCTTAGTCAGAAGATGGATCTTTTGCTGCTGTTCCTTGCAACGGTCCTCGAGAGGTTTTTTTGGTCCTGGAGTTTCTTGTTGACGCGTTGCAAGTCTTTTTCCAGCTGCTTGGCAAGTTTAGAGGCTGATTTCTTTGCCTGGAAGAGTCCAGCGTAGGTTTCTCTCAGGTTCTTTTTGCCTTCCAGCTCAGCGGTGAGGGTCTGCAGCTGGCTGGTCAGCGAAGTGATTTCCTGGACTTTATTGTCAAGATTGCAGAAATTCTGTTTGAGTGTGCTCTCCTCAACCACAGAATCCCTGAGACGGCGCGAGAACATTTTAAGTACAGTTTTTCTGTAGTGCAAAGAAAAACTTGTAGATGCAGTCTTTGGAGCGTGAAAAGAAAGACTGCGTGTTCCTCAGCGTCGGTCGAAGGTACTTCACACGAATGCAAGGCTTCTAGTACGAGTGTTCCTCAGCGTAGCTCTGACATGAACTGTAAGGTCTTATATAGACAGGTGTGTATCTTTCCTAATCAAGTCCAATCAGTAGAATCAAACACGGCTGGACTCAGATGAAGGTGTAGAACCATCTCAAGGATGGTCAGAAGAAATGGACAGCACCTGAGTTAAATATATGTGTCACAGCAAAGGGTCTGAATACTTAGGACCATGCCATATTACAGTTTTTCTTTCTGAATGAATCTGCAAAAATGTCAAAAATTCTGTGTTTTTTTGTCAATATGGGATGCTGTGTGTACATTAATGAAGAAAAAATGAACTTTAATGATTTTAGCAAATGCAAACAATTTAAGGGGGTCTAAATACTTTCCAGACTGTATATTTACCACTGTATGCTCATTTATTGGCTCCTGTTAAAAGCCTTGCTTTTATCCATCTATCCATCGTTATATTTAATATAACTCTCACACAATCCCTCTGCATTTATCCGGTCTTGGGACCGGCACAAGAGGACACTGGATTGTGACTGCTTTGTAGTTGCATAACACACACACACCCGCACATTGTAATCATCTTTTGGAGTGCTTTGCTTCATCTGATGATGAAATCAGATTGGATGCAAGATAAGCTATGAATGTGTGTGGGTTTTATTATACAGAAACACACATTTTCTGCATACACTTTCTGAAGATCTTTTGTTATTGAAATGAAGGTTCAGATATAACCAAGTTGGATCCTCGCATTCACAGCAGAGGTTACAGGACAGGATTAAGGCACTCTCGTGGCTTTCCACATATTTTAAAGGCTCTTTGTATTTACTTCCTCCTTCATCTCCTGTGGCATTTTCCTTCAGTTCTGCTGGCCCTGAGGAGTTAATAGATATGTCAATCATCTGAATCCACCAACTGATGCAGAGAAACAGGCTGCGTCAGTGAATTGAACATGACCTTTAACAATGACGATGCGACCAAACTTTCTGCGTAAAACATGTCAAAATAGTTTTAATATCTGGATGATCTATCATACATCATTTTACTGAATGATCCAAAAAATATTATTTCATTTACTATTATGATTCCTGGAAAAAGATAAAGATTACTGCATTTAGCCTGATTTTAGTCAATTTAAGTCAGAGATGGTGACTCTAAATTGTTCCTTTGGTGTGCATGTGAGTGTCCCTACGACAGACTGACAATCTGTTCAGGCTGTACCTCACTGTCACTCAACAACAGCTGGGATTGGCTCCAGCAACTCCATGAACTCCGAAAGGGATTTAAATGGTTCAGAAAAAGGGCTGAAATTCTGTCATAAAATGTCTACGACAAAGACGACAGATCTGATAGCAGAGACTCTTTTAGACACTAAATGATATAATATGATCATCAGCTCTTTATTTAATACCTAATAACACATTTATGACCTTCAGTTTTAATCATCATCCTCACTAAAAGATGGTGTGATGAAGACGTGTGTGTGTATGAATTTATGCTGGTTTTTTCTTTATGAAACCTGTACGTGAGAAAATATTTTCTCACGTACAGTATTTTTAAAACAGAGTTTTTCAATATTTATATATATTTAATATATATTTAATAAAATCCGTCTGTTTCATTCATTCATTCAGTTTCCAATCCGCTTTATCCCCTTCGGGGTCACGGGGTTGCCGGAGCCTAACCCGGCTACTCATGGGCGAAGGCAGGGTGCACCCCTGGACTGGTCGCCAGTCTGTCGCAGGGGCCCGTCTGTTTCAGATGCTTGTAAAAAACGTGAACTTTTGTCAGAAGAGTTTTAGAGAGAAGAACATTTTTCATTTAGAGTGGGAAAAGATCAAATGAATCCAGATCAATATGTCTAATACTTTATAATTACATTCTGAAAAACAGATTTTGCATGGACTTCACAGCTAAAAACCAGATGCAAACTGTAGACAATGGAAGAATGGAGACGTTCACAGAGAAGTCAAAGTCTATTAAAATGTGTAGAGAAGCCCACTTGTTTTTAGTTTTCTTTAATGAAGCCTCCACAAACAAAGAAGCACCAGGATTTTCTTGCTTGCTGCATTCACAGTGCAGGTTGCAGAAGTGAAGATACTCCTGATCTATCCAGAACATCCCTGCAGCAGCAAACAACAACGTGGAACTGTACATTACAATACAAATATGTAACCTCACCTCTATGCTGTGTATCCCTGTGTCAAATCATTTTCTTATTTTTTTTCAACTTTTATTCTTCCTTTTGTTTGTTGCTGGGAATTTTGGGAAAGGGACGTAAAACGTGGACTTCTGTTTTCTTCTTCTCTTGATCTTTATTTCTCTGTGTGATTAAGATGAATAAGTCTTATTCGTGAAGAATGGTTGAGGGTTTTGATGCTTTTAGATATTTCTGTTCTGGTAGAGTGAGGTTCTCTGTGACACCTCCACATAGTAGCTGCTTAGTTCCACCGGACAATTCTAGGAGAAGCCATTGTTTGAGCCATGGCGAGGTAGGTAGAGCTTAGCAATCTTTTGTTTTTTCTTCTAGGATGAAGACAGCATTTGTGGTGTTTCTTACAGAAGAAAAGTTTATGAGCTGACTTAGAAATGCTCGGGGAAGGACAATTTAAGTCATTGACCAAAGAAGCCTTCGTATGCTATGTGAATGACGCTACAGTACTTTTTTTTCAAACTCTAAAGGACTTGCATCAAAGTGGATTGACGTAATGGTTGTAAGCTTCAATCCACTTTGATGCTCAGTGGTCTCGATGGTAGTCTGTTTATAAGAGTCGGATTCCCAATGGAGATTGTACAGAGTTCCATAGCAACAGATTCTAAGCAAACCTTTTCCAGCTTAATCAGGAAATTTTTGTTGTTTCAGATTGTTGAGCATCTGAGTGAAACTGTTGTACATTTAGTTCCAGTACAGCAGGCTAAAGAGCCTGTTGGTTTCTTTTTATCATTTGTGTTGCCGGCTGGGGGATGTTTGCCTTCCCTCTTTCTGTTTGTGATCTAACGTATACTGGGAAGAAAACAAGTATTTTTTAAAAAAATATTTTTTTGTAATTGTTAAACTTGTTATCTGGTAAACATGAAATAGCCACATTCTGTTGATTGTGTGGATTTTGAATTATTGCTCTAAAGTCTCCTAAAAAGTTGGTGCAGGATTAAATGATCTATTTTGAGATGACTTGTGGACTTGAATGGTTTGGTCACATCGGGACTTAACTTCTTAACTTTTTGTTTCCATATGCTGAATTGTTTTATATTTTCTACAGTTTTTTCCCCAAATTTTTTCATGATACACATTTTTAGAATTTTTAGAGGTTTTGTCTTTCTTTTTTCTTTTGTGCGTTTGTCAAAGATCAAACTCTGAGCTCTGTCTGAGCACTGGGAGGATGGGAAGGATTTTTTTCCCTTCCTTGTCTGCCTTTGCTGTTGGAGAGAGCGGTGAGAGGATAATAGGAAATTGATGCCTCTGAAGTTTCCTGAGTTAAGTGGTCTTGAAATGTTTTTGAAGACTGGCTGTGTGTTGAGTTAGATTCCTTCTAGGCATCGACTAAAATGTATTGATACTACAGAGTTTTGAAAGAATAGCTTCGAGATTTCAGTCCACGAAGAAGTCATTTAGTGTGTGTGTGTGTTTCCTCCATGTTGGTTTAAAGAATTAATAATAATAACAATAGTTTTTGTGGTAATAGGTTTTAAGTTAAGTCAAAAACTTTCCTAAAATCAGTCTTAAAAAAAGGATATTGCTGACAAAGACATGTCAAACTTGGTGCATCAGTATTACCACTGGTATTGTAATGGTATACTGCTGCATTGTGTGAGGGCTTTTTGATGCTGAATTCTTAATCTGTGTCATTTTTATTTTGACTTTTGCCTTTCATACTTGATTGGTTTTAGCTGATTGTTATTAGTCATTTCAAACTGACTTTGTCTTTGTTTTGAGTTTATTTGTTTAGGAATCAAACAGACTTTAAAAATGTTCACACTTTGAAATATTTATTTCTGCCTCTTCCATTTTTTTCTTTTATTTAACAGTTGTTTTATCTTTTCTTTTCTTTGTAAAAAACAGCTTTGGTTGATTGAGTCCCAAAAGTGTCTATTATCTCCAATCTGTTGCAAACAATCCAACTCCATAAACCTGTTGTACTCTTTTCAATCCAGTTACTTTAGGATCCACTGCTTTATTCTGTCAGTGCAGCTCTCTTTTGGGCTTTTTATCTGAACTCAGCGGCTGGATAGGTCAGTTGGCTAAATGTAGGACTGGCTCGTAGGAAACCTGAGTTCACTTCCGACGGGCACAATGAGCTAAAAAAAACAAAAAAAAAAAACAGTGTGGGTCCTTGGATAAGACCCTTTCCGCTGTGGCCAACAAGACCTCCCTGTGCCTTGAAAAGACAGGACTGTGTTAGGAAGGCCATCCGGCATAAAAACTCTGCCAAACCACCTGTGCAGGTCAGTGAAAGCTGATTGGTTGTGGCAACCCCTTATGGGATGTACTGAAAAGTAAACAACATTTGTTAAATCTGAACCCTAACATTTATTGAGGGCTTAGGTTTTTGAATTCCTTATTTCCAGGATCACACAGCAAGACAACCTGAGGATGATCCTTCTCAATGCGGCATGTTACTAGAGATGGCGCGCTAGCCTGTTACTACTGTCCAAGATGCAAAAAGGGTGACGCCATACTGGAATGGTCAGTAAACAATGAGACACCGCTTAGCAGATGCAGTGAAATGACAATAAAATGCTTAATTTTGGTCCAATTTTTAAAGGAAAAAACTCTGGTCATCACAAAAATAAGACCCAGACTGTGGTATTCATGTTTTTGTACAAAGGGTAACAGATGGACAACATTTCAAAATTTTCTTTAAATAAATAAGTCAATATGAAACGCAATGCATACTTGATGCTTGGTTGTGATTTTATTTTAAATCCAAACACAGACTAAGATTTACACAAACTGTTGGACCGCAGCTGGGGCTTATCGAGCCGGAGCCGGTTGTGATACAACGCCGCAGGGGAAAATGCACAAGTGGATTCCCAAATGGATCCCACCCAGCCTCTATCAGAAGGACTCAGGCATGCATACTGCCAGTTTTTCCGTACTCCACATGCCCCTGTCCGGCCACCGGATGGGGATTCAGCGCATCTCGACCTTTCCAATGTGACGTTTGCATATGCATCAAACTAGCGTAGCAACTCTAGCCTATATACAACTCATTGATTTTACTTATCAATAAACATATTTTTCCAAAGAAATGATGGCAAATAACTTTTATTTAATAAAATGAGTTGGTGCACCTTTATGCATCTCTAAACCACAGCTTCAAGAACATTTATGTCAGCTTTCCCTGTATTGTTCAATCTTGTTGGCTTGGTCCGTATCTCTCTAACTTCTTGAACTTCTACAAAAGAAAAGTAATCCTTTTTACAGCATTCTCCTCCCTCTTCAAGACTTTCATCTTGGACCACTTCACCAACATCAACCCAGAGAATTCTTTTAAGTCCCACTTCAAATAAAAATGCTCTTTTTGGTGTTTTTTTGTGTGGCATTTTTCTGATGATGGTGGATATATGTATATATTTAAACACAAAACAAACAAACAAAACACCCCTCTCACCCTCTGCAGATGATTCCTCACCCCAAGCTTGGGTCCTCTACCAGAGGCCTGGGAGCTTGAGGGTCCTGCAGTATCTTAGCTGCACTTTTCTGGACTGAGATGTCTGAGGTCTTTCCAGGATCTGCTGCAGCCTCTCCTCCAGTTTGGGGGTTACAGCCCCAAGTGCTCCAATTACCACGGGCACCACTGTCACCTTCCAAGCTTTCTCTAGTTCTTCTCTGAGTCCCTGGTATTTCTCCAGTTTCTCATGTTCCTTCTTCTTGATGTTACCATCTCTTGGTACTGCCACATCCACCACAACAGCTGATCTCTGTTCTTTATCCACCACTACCATGTCTGGTTGGTTCACCATTACCATCCTGTGCGTCGTCTCAAGAAGTCCCACAGGATCTTTGCTCTCTCATTCTCTACCACTGTTAGAGATTTTATGATTCTTATTCTGTTTTCTTACTAATGGTGACCCCTCTGTGGAATGGCAGTTCTGAGTGTATCTTAAGAGGTTGTGACCTTTCCACACCAGGGGCAGGACAAACAGGGGAACCTCAAAGTCTTACATTCCAGAGTTATCTACTATCAAACCTCAAAGTCTTACATTCCAGAACTGCACACTATCAAACTTCAAAGTCTTGTCGTGTGACCCCTATCTCAGGAAGGGGCACGGGTTACCTCTCCTTTTCTCTTCTTATCTACAAACTGCTTCAGCCAACCCCCTTTTTCTTCCCCTCCCTTAGTGGCTGAATCAGCATGTAACTAGGGTGTTCCCTTTCAAAATATAGCAGGGAGGGACGGAGATCTGCAGAGTGTTTGGAGGAGCTTGTAACTGAGCAATCTCTGGCACTCTCCCTGCAGGTGAAAGCCATACTCAACTCTCTTGTGTTTCTTTGCAGATTTACTAATGTTTGGGTTTTGAACCTAACATTAATTGGGGGCTCGTCCGGGATCCAACATACCTGAAGCACCCCAGCAGGTGGGAGAGAACCAGGAGAAGTCCGCGGCCGTGGCATTGTATACCCTTTCCGGGCCTGGGTGTACTCTCCACCGGCTGGGGTCTGACGGTTGACGGACATCCCGAACACCGGGAGTGTGAGTATGTCTTGACTTAAAAAGCTGTGTGCTACTGTGTGAAATAAAATAGTCTTAAAAAGCTGTGTGCTAGACTTAAAAAGCTGTGTGCTACTGTGTGAAATAAATAGTCTTAAAAAGCTGTGTGCTAGACTTAAAAAGCTGTGTGCTACTGTGTGAAATAAAATAGAAAACCCTGAGAATTCTAGACCCTATCAGGTACACTGATTTACAGTTAAGTTCCGCGGGAGGGTAACCTCCTCTGTGTGAAGGACGGCGGAGTCCTCTGGTAACAGTGTATTAAAGAAAGCTGTGTGCTTAAAAAAGAAAAGAGAGACGTCTAAAAAGGAATGACTGTGTATGTGTGAGGGACTGTAATTACCACTAGGTACTTACATTCCATACCAAAGCCAACAATAGTGAGCAATAAGTTTCTGTGGAAGGCTGTATCCAAGGAGACACCGCCCGAAAGGGTAGAAGCTTGTGTCTCACCACAGGAATAAATTCATTATTGCATTGTTGGAAAAGAAAAACTCAACGGTAGAACACGATAGGTGTTACCCCACGTTGAGTCCAAATTTAGTTCAAAATGGGTAAAAATCAAAGCAAAGAAAAAGAAAAGGTCCTCCGAGACCTGCCATGCAAAGACTGGAGAGTGATCCAACGAGAGGATCACACTGCAGTTGAACCCCTACCATACTGGGTTAAACAACATAAATTCAGCGGAAGGTTAAGTAGTACCGACAACTACAACTTAACATCAGAGAAAAATGTAACGGTGAAATGAAAGACATAAAACAGTTGCAAACTAAAATAGAAGAAGACTGTAATGGAAAAAATAAAGAAATGAAAAAAAAAAAAAATAAAGGTTATCAACAAACGAGGGAATGGATGAAAGTTGCAAAGCAGAGAGAAGAGGGAGACAAAAAGAGCGAGAGAAGAGAGAAGAGAGAAAGAGAAAAAGGAGAAAGAGAATGAGACAAAGAAGGCAGACGCATGTGCGAAAGCAGTAATGTACCATAGGAAAGAGGATGATGAGTATGTCGGGCCAGACGAAGATGCAGAAGAAAATGGATAAAGCATAAGAAGCAGGAAGAGTTGACATGTGTCGGAGATTGATTGAAAGAGTCAGAGCAGCACAGAAAAGATATTCAGAACAGCAAAAGAGAGAGTACAGAGAAAAGAAAAAAAAAAAGGCTGCATGAGAAGCAGAGGTTGTAAAACTCGTGTCTGCGCATTCCTGCTAGGAACGTGCAGACAGTGGGTGTGTCTACCGGACACGCGCGCATGCGATCACACACACAGATACATACACACACACACACACACACTCACTAACTAAGGTTGATAATCAAACACACACACACACACAGGAGTGACAACACACGCACCCACCTAGTGCAGAGGGAAGGGTGATGAGCAGATACAGATGCAGGGAGTGACATTCCAGAGCACATGCATACTACTGATAAGAGAAGAACAGCAGGAATAGTTTTGCCACAGTTTGGGGTGCATGAACTTAAACAAGAAAGAGGGAAAAGTAATCGAGGAATTGAAAGATTTTTGTAAAGGTAAAACGGGGGATGCGGTCCCGCCGTAATGACCCATCGTAGACTGACGTTTAGCCGGACGCGGTGAAACACTGTAAGGTTTCTGTAAACCTTGGGGAGTTTGGGTCCCGCCAAAAACAGATGGGGGTACAAGGGATGGCAATCCCTTTGGGGTGGGTTAGGTGAAACTTTGCCCTACAGAGGGAGAGTTTGCACCTTTTAGATTTAGGATAAAAGAT
Organism: Adrianichthys oophorus; assembly: GCA_036245035.1. NCBI lineage: Eukaryota > Metazoa > Chordata > Actinopteri > Beloniformes > Adrianichthyidae > Adrianichthys > Adrianichthys oophorus. Next base: position 460,524 of record BSAI01000038.1, read on the forward strand.
TAAAACTCCAGAAGTCCTACGTGAGACCTGGATTTTAATCCCAAAGCGCGCAACGGTAAAGGTTAAAGTAAAGTAGAACAAGGTCTGAAGAACAAGATTTAATCCACCCCCTAAATTTGAAAAGTTAAAATTAAATTTTTTAAATCACTTAGATAACAAAATTGGTTGGCAATTTTATACAATTTTAATTGGACAGTAAATTAATAGCTTTAATAAGAGTGACTGAGTGTGTTGAGTGTGTGGAGTAAGAATGGAAGGAAAACCTGAACGAATGCAAAGAGTGTGGAGGCTGCAGCTCCACCCTTTTTCCTGAAGTGGTGTGAATGGTGTTGGAACAGCAGATGTTGAGTACAATGGAAAAAAAAAAAAAACAAACAAACAAAACAGAAAAACGAAAAAGAAAATGTAAGAATTAGTGGCAGAGAGTGAATAAATGTCAGACTGATGAGAAATGTGACGTTGGTTGGCAGGGTCTGAGTAAACGCTTACAGGCTGTGGAAATGCAAGAGTTGAAAAAGGTGAATTACTTGAGACAAAGGATTTTGGAGGAGAAGGGGGAGCTGATAGTGGGTGAATTTATCTCCTGTTGCTCACAGCCCCCCCACCATTTAGACTTGCAGAGGGAGTAATGATGGCTTCAGTGTTGTTGCAGGCCATGCGGCCTGTGATCCTGAAGATGGGGGAGAAAGAGGTCAAATGACAGAGGAAGAAAGGGATTTGATTTCTCAAGTTATAGCAGTCAGGTTGGGATGGGGAAGAGGGCCATCAAGCCCTCCCCCACAGAAAAAGACTGTTGTGTCGCCAAACACATCTGCATTTACAGCCATTTACAGCCCTACTGCAATCCTCTGCAAACACACAACAAACAAGCTCACAGATCACATCCCCCACAGGGACAAAATGAGGGGTCCAGAGTAGGTCATAAACAACATTGCATTCCTCAAAAGGATATAAAGTTAAATTGGTTAAATTAGGGTCATTCAGTCATGGTTGAATAGAACAGTGGGTCAACCACTATTTGATGTAAGTCAGGAATTTTTCCCAGAGATTTTTAGATGCAGCACCTTCAGTGCTGCCTTGGAAAGCCTGGGTTGGACCCAGTGACGCATTATTCAGATAACGCAAAAGCACAATATATTACACATTTTGGACTAATTAAACAAGTCATCCTTCTAAATCTTCAGAAATTGCACTGGTTCATAACGGCTTTACTGGTGGGATTTTCTGGACCTGTGAAGACTCGAGCAGGACCCAGATCTTTTCCTGGGCCACAGGACAGGTTCCAGAGGCATGTTAATCATGCTCTGAAGACACATATGGATAATCAGCAGAAAGATGAGACACAGATGAAGGTATGGAAGAGACTAAATGAAGCTACAAAGACACCAGTTTTACCAGTTCCTGATCCTTATTGCATTTTGACCTCACTGGGCCCAAACTATAAATGGTTCATTGTTGTTGATCTGGCAAACGCATTTTTCTGTCTCCCTTTGGCACCTGAAAGCAGGAAATATTTTGCTTTTTATTATAAGGGTAGCAGGTTGCAGTACCAAAGATTACCACAAGGGTTTAAGTGTAGTCCAGGCATTTTCAATCAGGCTTTAAAGACAATATTAGAAACTGTGATTTTTCCTGAATACTGTATGTGGGTGCAGTACGTTGTTGATCTGCTTTTGGCAGCACCTACAGCAGAGACCTGTTTACAGGCCTCGTCCATACTTCTGAGAAGATTATGGATCTGCGGCTTCAAAATGTCCATGAAAAAGCTGCAGTGCTGCAGAAAGTCTGTCACTTTCCTAGGACGCACTGTTTCTGCTCAAGGGTTTGCAATGTCAGCGGAACACAGATCTTCCATTTTTAAACATCCCAAACCTCAGACAGTCAGAAAGGTGTTCTTGTGTTGCAGTGCTCCTTTACATTCACTGGAAACCAGACAGTCACTCTGCATACAACATGCAGCAAGATTAGCAACACTATTTAAGGAAAACAATCACCCATACATGAACAACGGTCATGGGAAAACAAAGGTGCTAAATTAAAGGATGGCATATTTACATGTGACCAGAAAATAAACCAATCCTACCAAAGAACTTATACCACTGGGCAGCTATATTGAGCCATGGGAAAACCCATGTCTCAACAGGGGGGATGGCAGGAATGGTTAACCAAATCTATACAACGTATGGATTTCACAATTACGCAAAAAATTTTTGTCGAGCATGTCTTATATGTGCTAAACATAACGCCCAAGGAAATTTAAGACCACGAAGAGGTCAGTTTCCTGCCCCACAATATCCATTCCAACATATACATATGGATTTCATCGAACTAAGCCAAAGTGAAGGAAAAAAGTTTTGCTTAGTAATAATAGATGCATTTTCTAAATGGGTAGAAATATTTCCTACAAAGCATCCAGATGCTCTAACAGTAGCTAAAGCTCTATGCAAAGACATTATTCCACGGTATGGAATACCAGAAAGAATATACAGTGATAATGGAACATCCTCTATGTCTCCACAGGAGGGACCCCTAGTGGAACCAGGGGACTGGATCTTGATAAAATCAATTAAGAAGAAACATTGGCACTCCCCTAAGTGGGAAGGACCCTATCAGGTCTTACTCACCACAGGAACAGCAGTAAAAATAGCTGAGCGCACAACGTGGATCCATCTAACTCACTGCAAAAGAGTGATAAAGAACGAGTAAAACTAGATAGCTGCTCCCCGTGTAGGATAGGAATCCTTCATCAGGCACTAACAAGGAAAGGCCAGCTACAAAGGGATTGGTGACAATAGGTTACCTTTGTCTCAACCCTGGTGAAGATTGTCAACCCCTTGTGTAAGTGTGTAGGAAGGGTTCACTAAAAATAGACATGAATTTCCTCGTTCTCCTCGTAGCGTTGTTCGCGCTGGCTACACAAACATTTGCCTGGGGAGTGGGACCTAGTGCAACGTGGAAGTCCAATTCCCTCTTACAGCATGGAAAAAATTAAGAATCCCTGTAATGAATCTGAAAAGGGGTTAACAACTTATGAGCTATATTACTGTTACCAGACTAATTCTACGCAAAGCACTATTATTTTTGACAAAAATATAGGAGGATATCCAATCAAAGCATGGAGGGACTACGACTGGTACCTGGACACGACCAGTATACGCAATGAGGGCTACTATTGGGGAAATGTTGCGGCCACTATCGGAACCTGGACAAAGGGCTCTTATGGGTATGGCGGCCCCACGAGTGGGACGAGTGTGTGCCGTTCTTCCTCTGTCCAAATATTACAGCGGCCACCGACCTCCCAGACATAACGGCAGGTCCAAAATCAACCTCGGCACGACTTGAACAAATATTCATTAGGCCAACATTGGACGACTGGTTTAAGGTCACCACAGGGGTGACACAAAGAAGCAACAACTGGCTCCTTATGGCTGAACAAGCAGGCATAATGAGCAAAACGGACTGTGTGGTATGTATGGGAGCAAGACCTCTCTTGCATGTTGTTCCCTCTGCTGTTAGTATTGACTGTTTGTTGCCCCTAATGAATTTTACAGTTCCCGCAGCAAACTGCTCCCTTTGGGATACCATATATCCCCTTACAAAAGCAGAAAGTAAGAAGCCACTTTTTTCCTCCAAAGTGGCAGCAGCCAACTTCACCTGTATTAACAGGACCGGGAGCGGCCTTAAACTAGGAAATCTTTCTGCTGTCAGTTGTGCTAATTTCTTACAGGTTGATCTCCACTTCATGCCACAGTCCAGAAGCGACATCTGGTGGTGGTGTGGTGACAACCGCCTGTTTGACCGCCTGCCATATAACACCACAGGATTGTGTGCCTCTGTCTCCCTCATTCTCCCAGCTCTGATCTTTCCCCTCACAGCTGATGAACTCCTAGCCAACTTCCGCAGCATTCTGCCATATCACTGGAGGCAGAAACGTTCCATGCAGACATCTATGACGGGATGGAGCAAAGATGATCCCACCTACATAGATGGCATCGGGGTGCCACGAGGAGTCCCCGATGAATACAAACTGGCAAACCAGATTGCCGCTGGATGGGAGTCATCCATCTGCTGGTGGTGTACTCTGAACAAAAATGTTGACAGAATTAATTACATTCACTACAATGTGCAGCGTCTGGGAAATATGACAGCTGATGGGTTCTCTGCTATACACGAACAACTGTCTGCAACCTCACTGATGGCTTTTCAGAACCGCATAGCCGTGGACATGCTGTTGGCTGAAAAAGGAGGAGTCTGCGCCATGTTTGGAGAACAGTGTTGCACCTTCATACCCAACAACACTGCACCGGATGGAAAACTGACTAAGGCCCTGGAGGGCCTCCGCTCCCTCAACAACAAAATGAAGGACCACTCTGGGGTGGACACTTCCTTCTGGAGCGGCTTCGGAGACATGTTTGGCCAATATCAGGCACTGGTTGTCTCTGCACTAATGTCTATTGCCCTGTTTGCAGCCTTGCTTACCATCTGTGGATGTTGCTGTATACCTTGCATCCGGGCACTGGTGCAGCGGGTCATTAACAAGGCTCTGGCACCGGTCCAAACGGATGTCACCGAGATGTACGCACTGATCCACCAACGCTCCGACGCGGAAGACGACGAAGACGACGAGGCCTCTCCTTTAGACCTTTTTCTGTCCACAGCAGAAATCTAACTCCTCTGAGTGTACCTGTTTCTCTTAATGCTACTATGAGACTGTTATTAAAAATCCTCAGTGAAGATATACCAGTTGATGCACGCTTAGAAAACAGCATAAACAGGAGGGAAATGTTAGAGATTTTATGATTCTTATTCTGTTTTCTTACTAATGGTGACCCCTCTGTGGAATGGCAGTTCTGAGTGTATCTTAAGAGGTTGTGACCTTTCCACACCAGGGGCAGGACAAACAGGGGAACCTCAAAGTCTTACATTCCAGAACTGCACACTATCAAACTTCAAAGTCTTGTCGTGTGACCCCTATCTCAGGAAGGGGCACGGGTTACCTCTCCTTTTCTCTTCTTATCTACAAACTGCTTCAGCCAACCCCCTTTTTCTTCCCCTCCCTTAGTGGCTGAATCAGCATGTAACTAGGGTGTTCCCTTTCAATAAATAGCAGGGAGGGACGGAGATCTGCAGAGTGTTTGGAGGAGCTTGTAACTGAGCAATCTCTGGCACTCTCCCTGCAGGTGAAAGCCATACTCAACTCTCTTGTGTTTCTTTGCAGATTTACTAATGTTTGGGTTTTGAACCTAACAACCACTTTCAGAGTTGTTTCCCAATTTGAACCCTTGGGGTTTCCAGTCCATATTCTGCACACATGTTCCTGTATACTATCAAAGTCACTTGGTTGTTGTTGGTTCATGTATGCTGGATAGCTTCAATATTGCTCTCAATTTTTGCTGCACAAGTAATGTTAGCTTGGGATTGTGAGAGGTTAGCTGGAGAGAGTGTAAACAAAGGCATAATGGGAAGTGTGGGCAGGCTTGCACTGCACCAACAACTTAAAGGTGAGTTTCTAATGAGCTACTGCTGCTCTGCAGTAACTGTTCTAGAAAACGACGTGCTAGAAAAGTTTTTGGATTTCGACTGCATAATCACGAATAAAAGACCACTGGGAATGCATTACAATAGATCAAAATATGATCAGAGTGAGACTTTAACTCTGCTGTTCTAATGTCGGCTCAGCCTGGAGAACCTATCCAAATGTATGCTCATTTGAGGTCTTCTGTCAACTGTTGCTGAAAGATTTCCAAAATTGCAGCATTTTGGGGCCAAGCAGTTTCATGCCCTTCAGCGTGTCTTTTATTTTGAAGGGAACTATCAATTCAGGTGTATGACAGGCTGTCAGAGCCTGCAGGCTGGTGATGAGTCAGTCAGTCATGGTTCCATGAAACTGCCTAAAGAAGCATCATTTCAGGCTCGGTTAAATTGACACAGGTGGAGTTTTCATGCCTCCGTTTCCTGGTGGTGTCTGTTGGAGTGATGGTTCACGGTCAAGGGGTCACTTAAATTCAGAGCTGGAAGTTTTACTGTCTGACTGCTGTCTTTCTGCACCCCGATCCAGCACATTGTGACACTCAAGACAGGTGAAAGAGGAGATCAGTGCAGTATTTTTTTGTGATCTCTGGGACTCCAACTGGTTCAGATGTTCAAAAGCATGACCCCTTCAAAGGTCAAGAGCAGGGTTTCCTGATTTCCTGCATGCATTACTTTTGTTTGTCTCTTTGTTGGTTCCTAAGACTTAAATCTCACAGTAGAAATATTGGCTTTCCTTAATGGTTTCACTGGATATTTCCTCCTAATCTATCATTTACTGGTTGTTATCTTCTCTACTGTCATCCTTTGCTTGTTCTGTATGGGAATCACTTCTGAAACTCTTCCATGTAATCTGCTAAAGTCATCTTAATATTATACTAATATAATATTCCATTTTATTACAATAAAATATAATATTAAAATGTATAGGAAAAGAGCAAAATAAGGTAAATATTATAGTATAATAATAATAATGAGTTAATGACAATTAGCTAAAACTTATAGAATAAAAATAAAGATCTGCTCAGGAGTGAAGATTTATGAAACTGGCAAGTAGCATGTACAGGGTCCTTAACAGGAGACACGGAACAGAAGAGATTGATTGACAAGATAAACAACCAATCAGAACAGAGAACACAGTGCACTGTATATAAAAAAACATTTAAAAACTAGCAAAGTTGTGCTGAAAAAATATCAGAGAAAAAGCGAGACCACGAAAGGTAAACCACAATTTAGCGAGGGAACGCTGTTAACTGAATTGAAAAGTTTATAAGAAGTTGAGTTTGTGGTTCTTTTAAAATGTTAATAATACCAATGTTTGATAAAGGATACATGTAGATGCAAGGTAACATCTGCTGTAAACACATCTCCCAAAAGCCAGTGCAAACCTTGATAAACCGGGTGATGACTGAGACTTACAGTTTTTAGCTGCCCCCCTCAAAAGTACACTATAGAGATAGAGAAGGATCCATTGAATGTTCTCCACTGAACTATTAATGGTGTGTTCTTAAAGACAGTATAACAACATGAGGCAGACCCCCCAGGGCTGGAGACTGAAGAACTCTGGAGAAGCACATGAGAAAAGAAACATGAAATAACAGCAATGCTCAGTGGTCGTTGGACTTAAGATGAGATCATAAGGACTTACGGGAACAAAATCCTGTCATCATCTCCGTGGCACACATCCAAGAATGCCTCTCAGGTATAGAGAAGTGGACATGATCCACGTCTACTGGCTGCAGAAGCTGACGGCATTAAATTAGCGTCTGGGAACACAACTGAACCAACGACATGAATAGTACCCACCCTTAAAGGCTAACTGAAAGTCCGATTCCTGAGTAAAACCCAGAATGTCCAAATGGATGCCTCTGCCTGTCATGAGCATAGCCTGGAAAGGAATTTGAAGGAACACCAGGGGAGCAAAGAATCGGCTACTAGTGGACAAAAACGTTGCTTGAGACTCCCAAGACCAAACTAACCAATCTGTGCTTAAGACTCAATGCCTACAAGTGGATTCTGGAAGGCTTGAAACTATCATTTGAGCAACACATAAGGATGGAATTTTATGACACCAAGTCAAGGTAAAGAAAAAGCTTGGTGAAAGATTTGTGAAATTTGCACCACTTTGACATTTCGCACCAAGCTTCTTTCAGCTGTGAGTACATGCGCTAGTATCGGGTATAACAGTTCAGTCTCAACACCACATGCTAAATGCACGTTAGCACGTTCTTGAATGTGCATCACATGCCTGGTGTGTATGTAGCATAAAACATCAGATATCAAAGGTACCCAAAGATACCCTATGCTCTTGACGGGAATGAGAGGTGGCACAGTTGGCTGGAGCATTAGCTGACCTAGCAAAGGCTTGTAAACACACTGTGGTTAGGAACCTGGCCAGCGCGAGGAGGCAGGCGACAACAGCTGGACCAGAACGACCTGGTGGAGGTGATTGGATCAATGTTCCGACCTACAGTGGACGTATCTTCCAGAGAAGATGAAGGTGTAGTAAAGTCAGCAGAGGCAAAAAAAGTTAGACCTGAGCATAAACTACAGTGTTTTGGCATCAAATGACCAAATGTAGACTAATTGTGTGTGAAGAAGGATCAGTGTGGGAGCCGCTGAAGCAGGTTAGACTGTGTGAAGTCTGCATCCATTAAACAAAACAAAGGAAACATGAATTAAAGATCAAATGATATCAGTATCAGACATAAGCAAAGGTAGATTTAATCAAATATTTACAACTGTGGCTGTTTCTGTCTCAAAATGAAACTTCCTGGAAGCGTTTCTCTAAATCTTTGTGAAGTGGATTTGACTCTGCTCTTTGAAGGTGTGGCTTTGGAAAAAGCATTCAGGATCTTAATTTAGTCTGATTAAAGATTCAACACTACCAACACTGGAGATCCTGACAGGAACTTTTTTGAAATGTAATAAAACATTTCCTGCACGAGTGTATCCTCGGCTGAGTAGGCTCTGATGAAGATGCTGTTCTTGAGCTTACCCAAAGAGAGAAGAGGAGTGGACATCTGGCTGAAAACTGTCATTCTTGACTCCTGTTGTTTTGCTGAACCTGCCTCAGTTTTGTTTGGCGCCGTGAAGAGAGAACAGCACACTGAAAGGCGGTCATTCAAAACTGATCTGAAACCTTTCTGAAAAAAGTCTTTCCTTCATCTTCCCTTTATGTTTCGTCTGTCCTTCATTTATGTTGTTCCTGTTTCTTCAGCCCTTCCTCAGTATTACATTTGTCCCTTTTTGTTGCCTGTTTTCCGTTTCATTCATTCTTCATTTGTTAACTTTTTTCTTTTTCCAGTGTTCCATTTAGTCTTCCTCTGTTTCTCTCTTCCTCCTCCATGGTTTCCTCCAGCTTTTCTGTTTCCTTGACATTTTTTCTTTCTTTCTTTCCTTCATTTTTTTTTTCTTTTTTGCATTTTTCTCAGACCAGGACCAAACCTGGACTATCTCTGCCAGTGTGCATGTGCCTCCAATCTCTGTTCTCTCAAGGCTTCAGTTATCATGATTCTGTTACGGTGAGTCAGGATGAAATGAGAAAGGATCTTTTTTTCATATACAAGGACATTAAAAAAGATAAAGAGAAAAGAGTTCACAGTGTGCTACTATGTGCTCCTGCATGAAGGTGAAGGCAGAGAGCTGTAGTTTTGTCCTGAAGTGTCCCAGATATCTAGAGGTGTCCATCCTAACCATTAACCCCCCCACCCCACTCGTGACGTATTTTTGACAACGATTTAACAGGAGAAATTCGTATTCAAGACAAAGAAAAGTCGTATTCTAAACATACATGTGAAACGTAAAGCTAAAGGTTGTATTCATCATTTTTCTGCAAAATATACATTTGTGCACAACTTCGTTTTTATGAATACAACTTTTTCTTTATGAAAACGTTTCTTTTTGACAGCTATCTTACCTCATAGTCCAGGCCCAACGAACAGATGCGCGTGAGTGTGCTGCCATCAAAATGCTTATTATTTATCAAGTAAAACGTGGGTGCAGCTTCAGCACCACGCAGCGCGCGCACGGCTGCTGTTCTCTGCAGTTTTCATCCCAGAATCTGTGAAGTAAAACAAGAAAAGAAGAAACAAACTCCGGCCGTGCGCGTCACAGAAAACAAAAGCTTCTCCTGGGCACTGGTGCGCGTGTACGTGCACTGGCACGCACCCGTACAGATCCGCGCGCTTATGAAAAGGCAAAAGCGTGACCAACGCAAGTTTGGAGACGCGAGTGGGTGCTCGCCACAGCTCTGTGCGTGTTTGTGAGTGGGTGCTCGCCACAGCTCTGTGCGTGTTTCACCACCCTGCATCGGTTTGCAATCACGCGCACTTCTTCAGTCAGCCTGCTAGAGGCGCTCTGACATCACGGACACATCTGTGCACGCTCACGTGTGCTTCCCGGCAGTTTAAAGCAACAAACAAGCCCCAAACATTCGCCTGTCACGCACAGGGGGGTGCATGCACAAATCGACCTGACCATCAGCTGTCACTCAATCACTGTGAGGGAGTTCCGCTGCTCACAGCAGACACCTGCGCACACGCGAGCCAGCGTGCGTGTGCGCAGGTGAATATGGCTTGACATCATAAATCAGACAAAGTCTTTGAATGATTACAAACTAACAGAGAGAGCAAATCTATCTATCTATCTATCTATCTATCTATCTATCTATCTATCTATCTATCTATCTATCTATCTATCTATCTATCTATCTATCTATCTATCTATCTATCTATCCATCCTACAGTGGTGGACTTAGCAGTTGTAGCGTGGGGCCCTCTACAGTGGTTGTGACATGACAAGAAGGTCAAAAATCCAAATGTTTGGTTTTAGGCATTTCTAAGCTGAAATCACATTTAAATGTTAAAGAAATATGTTTTATATACATTATTTTTACTGGAAAAATCATTAAATGTATTGAAAGTGCTAATTTTTCACTTATCACTCACTTCCTAGTAGGAACAAAACAGTAGTCTATCCACACGGAGTTATCAATAAAAAAAAGACATATTTTCAAAACAGAAACATTCTTTTCCTCTCTTTACATTCCCTCTCCTCGTCTGTCCCCTTTTTCATTCTTGACTTTCTTTATCTTCTTTTAATTTAAATCATTTAATCTGTATTCTTTTTTTCCTATTTTTTCTGTCTTCAAGTACTTGTGGAAGTGTGGGAACACATTTCTTGCTTTCTCTTTGCCTTTTCCTTTTTTTTCTTTACAGCCTCTCAGAAAATTATGCTTCATTTGACCACTTTTATCACTGAAACTCTCCCAGTGTTTCTAGATAAATATGGGGTTCCAGCCCAAACATCATCTAAAGAATCATCAGACCCCAGAAAAAACGCGGAAAATAATAATCATTGATAATTAACCATTGTTTATCCCTTCCTTATGAGATTGAAAGTACACATTTGACACATTTTAGTGATAATACATTCAAAAACAAAGAAAGAAATTAAAAAAAATCAGAAATTCTAGTATAACTTGATTGCCTATCATGAACAAAAGTGGAAATTGTTCTTGCATTTTTTACTTTTCACAAATGTAGGTGGGGTACAGTGTAAGCAAACCTCTTTGTAAATTCAAACAAAGTGCGATTTAATTACAAAAAAAAAAAAAACTGTTCTTGAAAATATAACTGTTTCCGAGGATTAATAAAACATTAGGAACCAAATCAAATATCACCTGAGATTAATCCAAAAACTATTTGTTGTTGGAAATTTTGTGCGACACCAACAGTAAAAATTCCCCCCCAAACAAATACATGCATAACAAAACAAATGAGCAATTATTTTTATTTTAATATCACAAAAAGCTCAGTTGTTTTCCAGCCTTTCTCATTCTGTCTTTTCAGGGCAGCTTCATGTCAGATCTGAACACTAAATAAAAGACAGACAAATGCGAAATACATTACCAATCAAACAGAAAAGGAGGACATGTAATAATAATGTCAAGAATGTAAAAAAAAAAAAATACTGAAATGAAGCATTATATTATTAGCATACGCTGAGTTAACCAAAGGGTAAATCACACCCACTTCACATGCAATTGCGTAATCTCGGCAGAGCTCGCTGCTTCGCGCTAATATTAAACAGAAAATATACAAAATAAAGCGATTTTTAGGATAAAAATGATTAGAATCAAACATATAAATTACATTTATGGAACCATGACCACACCTTCCTGGTAAAAGTAACTACATGTTACCAAACGAAACAAAACAAAACCAGCTCCAATTATGTCCATCCGCCTAAAGCATTTTTTTCAGTCAGAAAAAAAAAACAAACCAAAACATCCCAAATGGTCTGAAAACTGCCCAATCTAACATCACTGCATCTGTTCCTAACTTGCAACTCTCTAGACTTGCTGTTCACTGGAATATACCATTGCTACAGAGGGACGGGGGAGGATGAAAGACTTTTACATGAAAAGTCTTTCAAATCATTTCAGTGATTTGGGGTGTTTTTTATGGCAGAGTTCAATAATCATGGGCATAATATTTATTTCAGACACTTTTTTTGTGTTCAGCTCAGACAGGGTTAGACGATAGATAAGGCTCCAGGCGATCGCCTACCTTTGCCTGATGGTAAATCCGCCTCTGGTTGTAAATATTCCTAATTTTGGTGGTGGTGGTGTTGGTGGGGTGTCTTCAAATATTTCTGCTGGTGTATGTTAAATTTAGCAAGGCAGAGAATTCTGTTTAAACAGATTTCTCCTAATTTATTGTCAAATATGATGTCAAATGTGATGGTGTTTCTTGTAAATGTTGGCAGTTGGAAAGCATTTTTTAGTGCCCAGAGGTGAATATGTAACAAAAAGACAAACAAAACTGAAACCCCCACAGATGGAAATGATTATACAGACTCATTTTCCTCTTCCTCCGAGTTAAACTGCATCTTTCTCCTTTGTCAGATGATTTAAAAAAAAAAAAAAAATCTTTCATCATTTTGAGCCACAGTTGCTGCTTCAGTCTTTTGACATGAATATTAAAATTCAAAGAAAGTGAAGCCATCAGTAAGACTTCTGACAGTTTCTGTTGCTTAATATCGATAATTTTACATAAAAAGAGCATTTGTTTGAATTTCCAGAGTGAGTTTTACTTCATAAAGTGCTTGGATGTGTTTGATAAAGACTGATCAGAGCAGACGGACAGAATAAATGGTTTGAGTTCATGTTTACATTAGAAAGAAGGGTGTAAAGTTTGTTGCTTTTCACTGCAGGACCTTCATCTGCGCCCAAAATATACATTTTTGAAAAATGATATTAATTTAATAAGGCACAAGCTGCAGAGAGGGGTGCGGTGGTGGTAGCTCCCAAATTTGTTACTAAATGTGTGGCTGTGAAAAGATTTAGTATATTTAGTATTCAAAGCTTTATTGACATCAGACCTGAACATCCACAGCAGTCCCTTCCTTAAGTTTGTGCCCTTTTTCAAGTGAATGCATGTATGTGTGTGTGTGTGTGTGTGTCTTGGAGCAGACTAAAATCTGCACTGACGTGCGCTCATTGATTTGTGCTCAGAGCGATGAAAGCTGCTGTTTCTGGCATAAACAAATAAAAAGCTACTGTCAACCAGAAGAGGATGAAGCTGGAAGAGCAGCACTTTACCCAGCCGACACCTGCACTGAAATCAATACATGCACACACACAGGCACAGTAAACACACACACAAAGATATACCTCTGCGCACAGCATCGCACCCCTTCACCTGTCAGGAGCGATCCTGGTGGATGTTGGAGATGCAACAGTGTGACAGGCTCCTCAGAGACCAGCTCTGCTGCAGCTTCAGATTCACTCTCACAGAAGCAGATGTCCTCACAGGACACTCCCAACACAATTCCTTCTGTTTCTGATGTGTTTGCTGAAATCTACTTACCCCAGACTCTTCTACTTCATGACACACAAAGAAGGAAGCTGCAGGCTGACAGTCATTCTCCTTAGTACTTCCTGTCAGGAAATCATTGCTGTTTGTTTTTTGAGCCGTAACAGATTAAGACTCCACTGAAGAGACCCAGTTGTCTCATATTTCTGTTAAAACTGCATGTGAATACATAGTTAAAAGAACGTTCTATGCCCAGAGGATCCTTTTGCACAGTTCATCTCTTTTTAATGAAGTTCAGTTTTCCTTTTGTTGCGTTCTTTCCTCTCAGCTTCCTGTGATGGCCATCTTTTCATCCAGTCGTCTCAGAACTTCAGAAAAGAAGGGTGCCTTTTGGATGCTCCTGTTGGGGTCTCTGCCTACAGCTAATCATCATCTAAACATTAGACTGCTTCACTGCTGTAGATCAAGTGGAAATAACATCACTTATTATGTCCTCCAAAACCTCAACTTGTCTTTTAGACTCAATCCCCACAAAGCTTTTTAAAGAAACCTTCCCCTTAATTAATGAATCAATTTTAACTATTATAAATACACTTTTAAATATGCAGTTGTTAAACCTCTCCTGAAAAAGCCCAGTTTAGATCCTGGCATTCTGGCCAACTATAGACCAATATCAAATCTCCCCTTTATCTCAAAGATATTAGAAAGAGTTGTAGTTAAACAGCTATACTGCCACCTACAGGACAATAACCTCTTTGAAGATTTGCAGTCAGGGTTCAGACCTCATCATAGCACTGAAACTGCACTAGTTAGAGCAGGGATGGGCAACTCCAGGCCTCGAGGGCCGCAGTGTGTAAAAAGATTTCCAGATATACAAGCCCTACTCATGACTGATTACCTGCTTCAGGTGTGTCCAGCCAATTAGAACATGCCAGAGCATGGAATGTTGGAAAAGATGCAGGAATGCGGCCCTCGAGGCCTGGAGTTGCCCATCCCTGAGTTAGAGTGACTAATGACTTGTTATTGGCCACAGAAAAGGGACTAATCTCTGTTCTGGTCCTGTTAGATCTTAGCGCAGCCTTTGACACTATAGACCACCGCATCTTACTCCAGAGACTAGAGCATGACATAGGAATAAGAGGGATGCCAGTTTAGCTTAGGCTGTTAGTTTAGCTACCAGTTATTATTTATATTTTCTGACTGACTGTATGTTCTTTGCATAACTACCAGTGTGAAGCCCATTGAGCTGACTGAGGTTGTGATATTGGGCCATATAAATAAAAGTGAATTGAATTTAACACCAGGCCTCCTTCCTGGTTGCTTCAACCTCTGCATCCTTTTACTAACATCATTACTGTTCCTCCTCCCATTGTGTCCAAACCATCTCCGTCTGCTTCCCTGCATCTATATCTAAGACATCTACAATGATCTGTTTACCTGATGGATTCAGTCTTGATCAATCCTGGTCACTCTCAAAGAGAACCTCCACATCTTCAGCTCTTCTACCTCCAGTTCTGCCTCAATACAGTAACTGCTCTCCCCACAGTTGCCTACACCTTTCTTTTCATCCTTGTGCCGGTTGAACCGGTGTGAAGCCCATTGAGATGGCTATGGATAAGTCCAGCTCAAAACAACTGATAATCCAGTCTTTATGCTGAAACTTCTTAGTAACAAAGATGGGGTTCCCAATGGAGACATCATGGAACAGGGACAAATAGTGATGTGAGGTTCTGTGTTGAGGTGAGTAAATGGTAAATACTTATATAGTGTTTTTCTACCTTCATTGAAGGCCCAAAGCGCTTTACAGTCACGTGCTCATTCACCCATTCACACACTGATGGAGGCTCCTGCTGAACACTGGTGCCAACCTCCTATCAGAGGCAATGTGAGGTTCAATGTCTTGCCCAAGGACACTTCAACACATGGGTGGGAATCGAACCTGCAATCCTTCGATCAGACGCCGACTGCCCTTTCCACTACACCACGGCCGCCCTATAGACCCTGTAGTAGTGGAGGAGGAGCTTCCGCGAAGCACGTATCAAGGCTGGCTTCATCTAGGGGAGGAGCTGAAGGAGCTGACTGATTCATGGAGTGGTTCAGACTATATGCTGCAAGTCTTTACAGAGGCTCCGTACAGTGAGACTTATAGGACATCTATGAGAAACTGTTGTTTTATTTAAAATGAACCAGTGTGTCTCATAAACTATAATCACTGGCCGTATCTCAGTGTTACAAAAGTGTGATCATTATCCACAGTGGTCCTTCATTTATCCAGGGAGTTACATGATAAAGATAACCTATGAGAGACAATATCGGCAAAATATTCATTTTATTTTGGAATACTGGATGAATCCTGCAGCTCCATTCATAATGTGGCTTTGATGGAGAGTTACGGTCAGCGAGAATTTGGACAGAGGTAGAGAGAGTTTGGAGAGAGTGTGGAGATTTAGATAAATTATATTATTATTATTGAATAAAACAAATAATGTGTCCCTGAAACACACAGACCTGATCTCAGTGTTACAGGATCATTGTCCAAACCAGAACCAGCCTGCCATGGGGGTGAATGCTGAAGCTCTGTGCCATGTCGGTACTGGTGCTTTGTTTCTGACATGTCAATCACTCTTTTTTCTCTTCAGTTTTGGTGTACAATTCTAGCCAATCATTTTACCTTTCTAGTAGTTGTGGGCGGGGTCATATGAATGTCTGTGGTTGTGAGGGTGCGCGGAGCTTCTGTCCAAAAGGATGAAGCAAAGAAAAGTGAGCGGTGAAATATGTCTTTACTTCAGCTTGTATAAAGACGGAGATGCAGAGCTGCAAGGACTGTCAGAAAGAATGAAATAAAACATTTTAAGCACATTTATGTGCTCTCCTTCACTCTGTGACACTGCTTTGTCACATTTATGTGCGTTTGGGAAAACTGGCTGTTTATTTTATTTTATTTTTCATCTTTGAAGAACCTGTTCCAGTCTTTAGAGACCAGAAGAGTTTTAGTCAAACATCAGCCTTCATTTCTAATCAAATAAAACTGTTCATTACACCAAGAAAAATATTACACAACAAACAAATTAGTTTATAGATAGGATCACCCCCCCGACCCACACAAACCCCACCTTTAAAGTACTGGTTCAGCACCATCACCTATAAAATCTAAATCCATCCCAACTCTCACCTCACTTTAAATTGTCATTTTCATTGTCTCCTAATTTTCCTTTGAGGTTGAGAAATAAAGAGTTATTTTTTTATTTATTTGCATCAATACATAAGTAAACACACAAAGCATACAGCAATGTACATGCTTTCTTAAATTCTTTATTTTGCTGACATGTTCATTCCTGGCTTCTTTTCAAAATACCTCTTCTAATTCAAATGATACTTTTTGTGTCCACTAGATGTCCTCCTGGAGCAAATGAAGCTTCATGAAGCATTGCACTGGAGTGAACCATTTGGATGAAAGGCTTCAGCACTTCAATGTGGTGAGTTTTAAATCACCACAGATCACGACAAGCCGAATTTCCAGTATTTCACAATCTTAAAAACATCACAAAATTCACAGCTCTACTGTCTAAATCTGACCTAGAGAGACGTATCCACACGTTCATCTCCAGCAGGTCAGACAGCTGGAATGGTCTTCATTCTGGACTCAGTGAAGCTGCTGCAGTTCATTCAGACGCTGATGCTCAGGTCTTGACTAAAACCAGGAAGTTTGAACACATCAGCGTTGTATCTGAGTCTTTGCATGGACTTCCTGTCACCAACCATAGAACAGCTCTTCTTGTGTTCAAGTCTTTCCAGAGTTTCTATAAAAGAACATCTTTGACGTGTTGATCATGTTTGAACCAACTGGGGCTGAGAAGCTGAGGGACAGACCTTCTGCAGTGTCAGGACTAAACAGGGTAAAGTTTCAGTTTCATGCTGCAAAGATCTGGAGCGTTCTCCCTGATGATGTTAGACAAACTTCAACTCTGGCACTGTTCAAGTCCAGGAGAACTGTTCCTTTCAGATCAGTGTGACAGCTGAAGCTTTTTAATGGCAATGTTATTTGAATAACTGTGTATGATGTGTTTTACAGTAAACTTGTCCTGTCCCTGCACATCAGAGTGCCCCCCCCACTCCCTCCTAAGCAAACAGGCACAAAAAAATATGATCATGAACAAAAGAATGAAATCCAAACAGATTCCAAATCTCTGCATGTTTCTTATTAACTAGTTACCAGAACTAATGAATAAAATAAAAATGAAAGATTCCCCCCATCTCTCTCTTGCTCATCCATATGACATGTCTCAGCTCCTCCCTGCATTAGGAGCACATCTCCTCCTTGCCCTCTCTCTGCCCCCCCTCTGAACCTCCCTACCATCCTCTCACTCCCATCTATTCTTTTTTGATTTCAGTAAAAGTGTAGAACTGTTTTTATCCTCAGTTTTCTTTCAACCATCAATTGTTTTAACTGTTGGGTAGCATTGACCGTATCTGAAAGACCGCTGATTGTTATTGCTGAGGTTAGAGCTGCTTGTTGCTAAAATCATTTTTATCTTCCTCCAGTTTAAAATGGATTAATATTTGGCTTCAGGTGGACAGTAGAAAGAAAAGTCTTCCCAAAGATGGAGCTCCTCGTTCTATGAGTCAATGAGGATGCTTCCTGGTGTGTCTGGATCACCGACTTTTCTCTTTTGTCCTCATAAACTTCTCTGTCTGTGATGGTGCGCATTGCCCTCACATGGCCTCAGCGGCAGCGTGTGCATCAGTGATGATTCATGCAGCGAGCATGCTTAAGGTAAGCCAGGGGTCATCAGAGAATGAGGAAGCGATCTTCACCGTTTCCCCTCCCTTCTCCTCTGATCATGGCTCAGTATTCTCTCTGCAGTGATGTAGATTGGCTCATCCATCGCGGCGGTATCAGCGAGTGCAGCTCTCCGCGGACTGCTTAAGTGCCTGAGCAAGTGGGCTGTAAATTTTGAATTCCAACCTTTTCTCCAGAACTGGAATAACCGTATTGAACAGTTAGAAAAGAGCCTCTGATAGATCTGCAGAAAAAGTTCACAAGATGAAAAGTTTCTGAGGTGATGAGACCGCTACAGTTGTTTCCTACAACAAAGGACATTCTTAAGACTGTTGCAGCTAAACTGTTAGTGCTGACTGTAAAAATCTTTAGACTCAAAGTCCCACTCCGATCTTCTTTTGATCTGTTCTAAAAGCGTTCCCAGTGCTCTTTTAATTATGATTACGCCATTTTTAGCCAAAATCACAAAGCCTGCGTTGTTTTCTATCATATAGTTTCTGGAGAGGAGTTCAATAGAAATTTGTCTCTGAGTTGTAAGTGGGGTCATTGGCGGGGATCATTTATCTGCAAGCTGATGCATCAGAATGGAGCGGAGCAGGGAGCATGTGGCCCCTACACCACTGCTACAAACTTTTCCGACTGTATTTTTCATCTGCTCCTGATTCACTATGACCTGAATAAAGAAATAGACAAAAACACATTTTTGATCTTAATTTTCTTTATATATGTCTTCCATCATGAGAAAAATGTTTTTTCATTGGATCTTTGGGTCTTTAAGCAGATCTAAGCAGGAAAGCTGGTTTATGCTCCTGGAAATTCCCAATTATTGTCTTCCAAACAAGTTCACCTTTACAGTAACATTAAAATAGCTCAGCTGCTCACAATTTCTGTCACAGTGAGGAGTAAAAAAGCAACTGAAGTCCAGAGTTTGAGCTAGTCTGGAGAATGTGGAGCTTATCTCAAGCAGAAACTAAAGCTCATTTCATAGAAGCTGCATTACGTAAGGACATGCTCACAATACACCTGGAGTTCTGTTCTAGAGTCCGTTTGAGCCCAATGTCTGGCTGGTTTGTTTGCTGTGATCGCTCTTGCTCCATGCTGGTCTTGTTCCTGGTCTCCAGAGCACCAGTACTATGAATGGAAAACGTGACGAGGGATGTTCTTATGATTACGTAGCATCTAAAGCTGAACTTCTGAACCAAAAGACCACAGCTCTGGTAAGAATGTTCCTGTACAGCTGAGGAACCAGATTACAATGAATGAGACTGTGCTTCTTTATAGATGTCATGGAGCCAGCACTGACCAGAGAAATAGCTGGAGGTCAAAGAACTTTGGATTCAGAACAGAACCTCTGGAACAGCAACAGAGTCAGCTCATCACAAACACAAGAGTCTGTAAAAAACAAAAATGATAACATAGTTTATGTCTCTACCAAATAATTGGCTTTATCTTTTTCCACAGTCCTGAAATCTTGTTCTTTTGAAAAAGTCTGTAAAACAGGATGAAGCTGTTGTTAACTGATCCTGGAATCCTGGACATCACTGATACCTTAGTAACATGCACCCGTACGGCGGCTGACCTGTACGGTGCCCGCACAAACTACACTCTGATTCTCTCATTACCTCATTTCTAACAGTCAGGCTGCACACAAGAAGTGGAGCAAAGGTTGTGCGCCTTTCACTTGAACAGGTCAAATGGGCTCCTGGCACATTGTGCAGGGTTTGGGGAATAGAAAAAATTCATACAAGCCTGCGTCTCACCTGCTTCACCCCTATTTACCCTAAGTTTTGTTTTAGTGTTTGCTCAAACCTGTCGCTCGCAGAAAAAATTTGCATAAACAATTTTGCTCAAGTGGCTCACCCAGCGGCCTACAACCTTGATATTTCCTGCAGGCCACACGCATGCCCCATAGAGGTTTTTGTTTAATTTTACTTCCTGTAGTTCCATCTGGTTTATCTTCTTGCTGAGATGTTCATGGATACACTCCTTTCTGGGGTGTAATCCTTCAAAAACTCCCATGTGACCCTCTCAGCCTTTTCTGATCGATCTCAGACCTGATGTCTATATAAGCTTTAAGGGATTTTAGTTTTTAGAAAATTCCATCATGCAGAACTCCACCCTCCAAATATCTACATATGAAGGAGAGGAGTTTAAAACAGCAGTTTTTAAAAGTAGAAAAAGAAAATCGGAGGAACAGGAATGGGACCAGGATTCACATCAGGCCTTTATCACAGCCTTCAAAGCTGCTGCTGAAGCCCCTGAAAGAGAAAAGCTAATCCCCCATCACACACACACGCACACACTCACACACACACACATCAAAATCAGGGTTTACGGCTGATTTTGAGGATTCCCCCTGCACCCAGCCCCCGTCACAGCTGCTGTTAGAGGCATGAAACAGCGCCGCAGCTCCAGAAAACACTCGGTGCCAGCAGCCAAGGCAATTACCGAAAGAAGTGGAAAAGAGTGAAAACGGAGGAAGAATGATAAGCGAGCTGCCTGCTGCGCCGCTTATGAGATGCAAGGAAAATTAGATTTGCAGTTTTTTTCTTCAGACTTGGAGCTGTGGGCTTAATGAATGACCTTGGTGTTAATGCATGCGTGACTCCCTCACAGTATTGACTTTTTCTTCACTTTGTTTATTTGAATTTCTCATTATTCTGATATTTTTAGAGTGGCTCCTGGTTATTGAAATCCTTTGGTTCAGTGACTCATGCTAAGAAATCCACCTCACTGTCAGACGTCCTTGAACTGCAGGACTGAGCTCAAAGACACTTGCTTTTTTTGTTCCTTTCCATGTAGGTGAGGGAGCTGATAAAGGTCTGTTCAGGACAGGTGGGAACAGAGATGCCACTCTGTGAAAACCTTACGCTGTTTTCGTGGTTTTGAAACAACAGTTTTGTTCTTTTTCCAGCTGATTTTGATCCTATCAAGAACTCTGTCTACACACACTCATTTCTTCCCATTGTTTGTGAGTGTTCAGCTCTTCATCCTTGAAATACTTTGATATTGTATATTTCTTCCATTTCTGTCCAAACACAATAGGTTCACATAGATGTATATGGTGTAAGCTTGAATGTTATGATTCTTTTTAAATTATTGGACAGCATTTCTCAGGTGAAACAAAGGCAGGAAGGGTTGAGAGTCTGTCTCTGCTGTCTGCAGAAGATGTGTCCATTCTGGTTTCATCATGACCTCCAGCGTCAGGATGGAGGATTCCAGCATCAG
>BSAI01000038.1:481890-522382 GCA_036245035.1 Adrianichthys oophorus
GGATGGAGGATTCCAGCATCAGCATCAGGTTTCATCATGACCTCCAGTTCTTTCTGAGGGTTTGCAGCTGAGGATCAGGAACATCTCCTTCAAGTCTGAGGTCACGAGTTTCAAGCTGGAAAAAAGCGGACCCTCCGCCTCCAGGTCAGGAACAGGCCCTACCCCATGAGTATGAGGAGTTCAAGTTCAAGTATCTGTCCTGTTCAGTGAGGCAAGGGTGGAGCGTGACTTTGACCCACGGATCAGTCCATCCTCAGTGTTGTGGACTTCCTACCGGTCTGTTATGGTGCAGACAGAGTTGATTCTGAAGCCAAGGCTCTCAGTTTTTGTCTTCTACTCACTTTGACTGATAACAAGTAGATGAGATCACAAGCAGCAGCAATGAGCCTCTTTTAGGGGGTCTCCATAGAGATGGGAGGTGAAGTTCAGACATCCAGGAGGATTTAGGAGTAGAGCTGTTCAAAGACAAGAGTTAGAGGAGATCTGGAAGAGGCCTCACTGTAGAACCTGGGCATTCTGGTGATTTAATTTTTTGGCCTCTCTGAAAACATTCAGGTCTATGTGTATGATTTAATTCAAATCAAAAATTTGAATTTATACAGCAATAAAGTAAGTTTTTTTGTTAAACACAATAAAAGCAAAAAACATCAACATCCAGTTTTAATAATTAGGACTGTTGTAATCCATTTCAGTCCAGAACATTCCAAGAAAGCTAGATTGTCTGAATTATAACATAATAGTCAACATAAGTGACCAACAGATTACATGAAAGGACTTTTAGTGTAATCCACTGAGCAAGCAAACAAACACTGGAACATCTGCTTTAAGATAAACAAATTAAGTTGACAAATGCACAAGTGATAGAAGAAGATGCAGATGTCTTCTAGAAGATTTGCGAAATACGAGGTCTGGGCTTCCTTTTGCTAGGATTTGTGTTCATAAACCTGCCCCTCCCACTGTAAGTTGGAGTTTTTCATCTCATCGCTGACATGGACAGCTGAGGTTTACTTATTTAGAAGAGCTCTACAAAAGCATCAGTGATGCTGCACCCATGACTCAAATTGCGCCACAGAATCTGTAATTGCGTCTGAACATCGACATGAATCCCGTTCGGTGTGAAGACAGCTTTTTTGAGGCTGCTGCCTCCTTGACCCCAAACCTGAGCAAGAGGAAGTTGACAGATGTTTCTAAATTCTACCAATAAACCTCTAGTTTGAAAAGCACTGTCCTGGAGGAACTGCAAAAGATCAAATGCATATTTTAAAAAAGAATAGGCCTACCATAGATAGAACTACCTTTACTAAGTGCAGTTGTGGAAACCTCAAAGGACAAGTTAAAGGTGGACGGATCAAAGACAATAAAAATAGGACATTTTTGGGTCAGTCCCATTGGATCTTTAAAGAGTTAACTTTTGTTTTTACATATTCTTATTGAAATCATCAACCCTGCCAGAGAAAAGCTTGTGATCTTCACTGTGAGGACATTGAACCTGCACTGACGTGGGTTTTTCTTACTAACAGGTTCTGTTCATTGGCTGATCATGAACCTCATGGAGGCTCATTCTCTGATATGAACAGTGATTGCACAGATCCTCTTCAGGTTAGTTTGATCCTCCAAACTGAATCCACGTTGGAGACTTCTATGGATGAAAACATCCGACTCCATCTTTTTATATTCACTCTTCCTGGAGTCAGAACCCATACGCTGGCTGCTGACTGAGATTTATTGTGACATTACTGTTGTGATGAAGCAGCATGTTTCCTGCTGGTCCCCCCCCGGATCAAGAGCAAAGAACCCAGCAAACCGGGAGGACTGTAAATAAATAAAAGTAGCTGTTTCAATTAAAGTGGGATCATGGAAGTCCTGCCTTCCTCCATGTGGATTAGGCCTCATGTGACTCAGAGGCTCTGCCTCACGTGGGTTCAGAGCCTGTTTCTACCCATTTTGATGTGTCATCACATCCATCCTTCATTGTAACCATGACCGGCCTCTAAACCCTCACATCCTCATGAGAAACTGTCTAAAATCGCCCCCTCCTCCTGAACTAAGATGTCTGCAACTCTTTAGGGGTGTCCACATGTCTAGTGAACACAACAGACTGCAATAAATCTATTCCACAATTCAAACATGAAAAGTGATATGTGTGTAATATACCGTGTTCCCTTGCTATATTGTGGTTCTCCTTTTGTTGTCTTGCTGCTTTGCAGGTTTTGTCAGTGCATTTCTCTCTGGTTTTTTTTTTGGTGTCCCCTGAGGAACAAAGGTTCAATGCTGAAAAAAAATGTGGGCCCACTAAACCATTCTGAGATACTTGATTATAAAAGGTGATGATGTACTGCTGATGTTTTCATATGATTGCAATTTCAGAACCGAAAACCATCCACTATTTTCTTGAGCAGACAATCCAACTCTGTCAATTCTGAAAACTGAAGCTCACAGTAAAAACTTCTCTTTGAAACAGTGGCATATTTCACTGATTCTTACAGGATTATATCTGTCAGATTTATATTTGACAAATGTATTACTTGCCAGAATGTAAGAAAAAATACTTTATTATCCACATTTTACTTGCTATTCCAGTCACTCAAATGTAGTAAATCCAGTTGATTGACATGCTTTTTTTCAGGTGATGTTTGACCTTCCGTGGTCCTGTATCTGCAGTCCTCAAACCACTGACTTCAATTGGGACGCTCCCTGTTGTTGTGTTCCTCATTGGACTCATTGGATGTTCACCTCCTCCATCGGTCTCCTTCTGCTCGCTGTCTGCTGCTCTCTTCTCCTCATTCTCTGTCCTATTTAGGTCATATGTAAATAAAGTATAACATCAGATTCATTTGATCATAATAAAGGTAAACATAAGAGAAAAGTGGTCTTTGCAGAATGATTAGCATTCAAGTGTCAATTAATGAGAATGTTTCTAAATATTACAATTTTAATGATGAAATAGAATAGATGAGACTCAAATGTTAAACAGTCTGGATATTTGGACTTTATGTCTTCCTACAAACACTTTTGTAAATGATAAATATTAAGAGACATAAGAGATACAAAGAGACATAACAAGTCCTTCAATGATGTTGTAGTGAGCATCTAAAGGAAACCAAATGATCAAATCAAATGTTGCAATACTCATCAAATATCCTGATCTAAACAATTATCATGTTAACGAATCTCTGCATGAAAAATACAAACCTCACTCTAAGCATGAGCAACAGCTGCAGAAAACATTCTAGGAAAAGTTAATCATCAAATAAAAACACGATTTAATCAAATGTTTTGTCTGAATAACAAATGTTATAAAAACACATCTCCTTCTTCTCAGTGGCTTTACAGAAATTCTGGACGTTTTCTAGAGAGTATATCTCCATGTCATGTCGGTAGCACTCTGAATTTCCTGGTAAAATGCTAGGCTAACACTTTAGCTAACAAAACTGTCATCAGATCAGACAGGTGTTCACATAACTTTGACATTTCCAGCATTTATCAGTTTCATGTGTTTGGACAAAGTCTTCCCGCCGCTGCAGCACCACAACAGAAGAACTGTCCCACCTTTTTTCTGAAAAACCCGTCAGGTGTTCATTTTTGTTGAAAGTTGAGGTCATAGACATTGGGACCGTCGAGAAAGTTCAGAAGTCGGATTAAACATCTGGAGGGAGGCTGTCAGCCAATAAAACATGGAGGATTTTTTTCCTCTCTGATTGGTCAGACCGCTGTGTGTGTTGCATTCACTAAAGCTAGGAAAATGCAAAACTGCCATTATCATGAATGTTATAGGTAAGTTCTGAGTGGATGCACACATTTGGGGCTTGAAGATAATTGTTCGAGGCTAGAGCTGGAAATGCCCAGGCCAGGCGATGCCACTGCTGTCCACAATGCCAAATTAGCATAGACAATTTTTGTCGACAGCCCTAGTTTCCCTCTTTTCTCTCCATATGTGACACACAGAATGTGTTTTCACATTATGTCAAGTTTTTAGACTTTTATTTTGGACATATAAATTCCCCAAGGGCAAAGTTGCACTTTTCTGCCTGTAGGTGGCGTATGTTTCCGTGAGATTGGACTGTGATGTTAGCAGCCCTCTGCTTCAATTTGGCTGAAGTACGGCAAAGAAGAACATCGCTGTCGTGTCGTCTCATTATTCCCTTGTGTCTTACAGGTTGGTAACCCAGTAAAATACCTCAAACGACTTAGGAAATATACACATGCAGCACATTTAACTGTGAGTGTAATTTTAGCTAACAATGACTGCAACGTTATTACGATTTTGGTGAAGATGTGAAGTGGTAGGCTAGGTTACAAACAGCAGTTTGAGTCCAACGTACACTTAATTTAACCGTCTTATTTTTGCTATGTAAGCTCCAAAGTTAATAGTGTTTATTAATATATATAAATATATTAATATTATTAAATTGGTTAAAACGTCTCTGCAGCATCGCGTCGCAGTCGGGAGTTGTACCGCTGGACTGGCAGACAGGGGTGGTGGTTTCTCTTTTCAAGAAGGGGGACCGGAGGTGTGTTCCAAGTGTGAGAATCACACTCCTCAGCCTCACTGGGAAAGTCCATGCCAGGGTACTGGAGAGGAGAGTCTGGTCGATGGTCGAACCTCAGATCCAGGAACAACAATGCGGTTTCCGTCCTGGCCGTGGAAATGTGGTTCAGCTCTACAGCCTCTCTGTGGTGCTGGAGGGTTCATGGGCGTTTGCTCTTCCAGTTGGTATGTGTTTTGTGGATTTGGAGTTTGGCGTGTGTCCGTGGTGTTCTGTGGAAGGTTCTCTGGGAGTATGGGGACCGGGGAGCCTTACTCAGGGCTGTCCGGTCTCTGTATGACCAGAGCGGGAGCTTGGTCCACATAGCCGGCAGTGAGTCGGACCTGTTCCCGGTGCATGTTGGACTCCGGCAGGGCTCCCCTTTGTCACCGGTTCTGTTCATAGTTTATTTGGACAGAATTTCTAGCCACAGCCAGGGGCCGGTGGGGTCTGGTTTTGGAACCACAGGATTTCCTCTCTGCTCAAAGTTGTAACATGGCTAGTTTGTTTTAAGGATAACAAATAATATGCTTAAGAAAAAACTCACCAATAGGAAGTTACCTGTATTCTGTATCAGGAAATGATCATAAATATTTTCTGCAAAAAGTGATCTATTGAATTTGAAAAGTGTGATGTTGGTCATCACTGCTCGCTAGTTCTGCTGTTTTGCACATCGATGGAAAAATCTACCATCTTCAGCTGCTTTCCCCTCTGAGGCGTCGCTGGAGCCTTTCCCAGATGTGATGGCGGGTGAAATCAGGAACAAACAAGAAGACAGGTGAAGGAATCCTTTTGTTTTGAATTCTTGACCAGGATGACTTTTCTCATTCAAGTTCATGTTCTTTCAAAAAAGTCTTTCAGAATCATTTTTCTCCTTTCTGCTTTAAACAATGTTTTCTCATTGACTCAACAAACAGAAATGTGTTTCTTAGAAGTGAAGTTGACACTGTGAAAGCGTCCGGCTTTAGCGTCTGAGTGGAGAGGAAACCCGGACCTCCAGAGAACATGCTGTTTGTGGGATTTATGAGAACTGACTACTGTTGAAACTACATATGAATTAAAGTGAATGAAGATATTGCAAAATATTTATGAATTAAACATTTAAATGTTGCAAAAATACCATCAGATCATGTTTGAACAAGAAAGCTCTGCTGAGCCCATCAGAGGGATGAGAAACACTGGGGTCAGTCTGACCTGGACGCTCAGTGCAACATGACACAGACTGATGTCTGTTCTAAATGCACAAAGAGCGCTGTGCTTCAGCGTCAAAAAGTGACCGCTTTCATCCCATCTCTTGGGCTCATCCAATTTAAATGCATTCCATTTGGACTAAAGAATGCTGTGGCAAAAATGAAGAAAGGCTTTGAGAATGTTTACATTGTGACATCACTCATGACATCACAGTGTGATGTCATTAAGGGATGTTCCTCTAACACAAATGCTCAAGATATCGTTTGACATATACAGTGTTTTGTCAAATGATGTCATCATTAAAGAGCAAATCTTGCCTCCAAATTCTTATATGTCAGACAGAACAAGGTGTTGCATCTGGTAATTCATTCTGGAGCCCGACCCTCACCTGTGACGGACTTAACCAATGAACGCTCATCAACTCAGCGACCCAGAAGTGTGCGACATCGAAGGCTTAACTCAGGAAGATCCACAGCAAATCACCATTTCAAGCTCACACCTTGACGACATCTCTGTGAGTCTGCCAAAGATGGATGATCTGAAGACTGCTCAAAAGGAAATGAAGAAGACTCTAAAAGCTGCTCTGAAGCACAACGAGACCCTTGGAAAACAACTGAAGCGTCTTACAAATGACCTCCATGATCAACTCCAAGTGGAACAACTGCGTGATGAAGAGCAGCGACGAGTCAACGAACTGACAGGAAGCATCGCAACAATCACAGCAGAAGCTACTGCAATTCAGTCTCAACTTCGACCCAAACAGGAGTTGATTAAAGAACTGAATTTGAAAAGATCCGAAAGGAAAAGATTGCAGCAGGAAAGCTCAACTCTTCAATCCCAGCTGACCAAACTGCAGAAAAAGATTGCTCTCCAACAGCCAATTGAATCAAGCTACCAAAACGAAGCCAAACAAGTTGAAATTTTACAGCAACAGGCTGAAGAGTTCAGGCAGAAAGTTGAAGAGCTCCAACTTCAAAATCAGGAGTTAGAGGAGATGAAGGACAAGTTTCCCACACTGTTAATGGAGAAATCCCAGCTGGAAGGTCAAAACAAGCACCTGAAAGAAGAGATTTCTAACCTGAAACAGCAGTGGGAGACTACCAAAGAACTGGCCGTCCAATACAACTCCCAGCAGACAGAATTGGAGTCACTTCAAAAACAAAACAAGGACCTGAAAAGTGACAGAGACAGGCTGGTAGATCGCCAGAAACACATCAAAACGCTGGAAAGAGAATATCATAGGATAAAGGCAAAAACGGATCTGACAAAGAAAATGAACAAAGATCTGTCAGAGGAAAACGCAAAACTCCAGCACAAGGTCCAGCACTTGAAAGATGTGCAGGACAAACTTGATGCTGTGAGAAAGGAAAATGTGACGGTGATGAAACAAGTCAAAGACCAGCATCGCATGATCTCATCTCTTCAGAAACACGTTGCACGTCTCCAGGAAGAGCTTGATGACCTGCAGGCGTATCCTCAAGAATTCAAAGATCTTCTGGTCGAATACACGGAGACAATGGAAGAAATGTCCCGTCTGGAAGGTCTTGTGAGGAAGCAGGAATATGAAGCTGAAGGATTGAGACAGCAGAAGGATGAGATGCAAGAGCTGGTCATTAAGCACAACTACCAGCTGGATGAACTTAATTTCCTCAAAGATCGGACAGAGGCCCTCAAAAAGGAAAAGGAACAGCTGACTGATCTTCTACTACAAAAAGAAATGGTAGAAGTTCAGTACAAGCAACACAAGGCTGACTCTGATGAATTGGAACAAACTAGGAGGGATCTGTCCGTGGAAAATGAGGAACTGAAGAAGAAGGTCCAAGACTTGAAAGATCTGCAGAACAAACTCAATGCAGTAAAAGATGATAATCTGACTGTGGAGAAGCACATCGAATATCTGCAAAAGGAGAACTCATCTCTTCAGACCAACGCTGCACGTCTCCAAGAAGAGATAGATGACCTGCAGGTGTATCCTCAGGAATACAAAGATCTTCTGGACCAATATATGGAAACAAAGGAAGAAAATTCCCGTCTGGAAGATCACGTGAGGAAGCAGGAAGATGACGTTGCAACCTTGAGGCAGCAAGAAGAGGACGTCCAAGAGCTGGTTATCAAGCATAACTTCCAGCTGGATAAGCTTGATTCCCTGAAAGAACAGACAGAGGCCCTCAACCAGGAAAACAAACAGCTGACTGAGCTTCTCCAACAACAAGAAAGGGTGGAAGCTCAGTACATGCAACGAAAAAAGGACACAGAGAAATTGGAGGAAATTAAGAGGGATCTGTCTGTGGAAAATGAGAAACTGCAGAAAGAGTTCCAACAATCCATAAATATGCAGGAGGAACTTGACGGTGTGAAAGAGGAGAATCTGACCATGAGGAAAGATAAAGACAGACTTCTGAAAAAAATCAGAACTCTGAAGTGTCAGGTTCAGACTCTGGAACACGTCGCTGCAGCTTTCCAGAAAGAGCTGGAGGACTTGCAAGAACAACGTCACGAACAAGAAAAGACCAAAGAAAAGTTCCTGACAACATCGGAAGAGAAAAATGTCTTGCAAGACCAACGGAGAGAGCAGGAAACTGAAGTTTGTAATTTGGAACAGCAGCAACAGAGGGATGAAGGTTCTGTTCTTAAAAAAACAAAAAACAAAAAAAAAACAAGAGTGACACCCAAGGACTGAAAGGAACGGTCCCAACTCCATAAAAACAGGAGTCAGGCAAGCAGGAAATGTAAAAAAGGCAAGAAAAAAACAATAAAAAAAATAACAAAAAATAAAATAAAAAAAGAAACAAAACAAAAAAAAAACATTAAATAACAAAAAAAAAAAATCCCCTCCGTGAACTGCCACCTTAACGTGGTGGAGGGGTTTGCGTGCCCGAGTGATCCTAGGATTTTAGCTGTGTGCCAGTAACGGCCCCGGTGGGGTCTTCAGTGACACACAGCAACTCCTAAGTGACGGGCCAGACTAAGAGCGGTTCACAATGTCAGCAACAGTGAGATTCACTTTGGTTTTTTCATCCAGGTCAGTGTCATCGCGGCCCACTCATGAGCCAGGCCTCGGGTTGGAGCTAACAACCAAGCTCCTGCTGGCTGGTACTCTTCCCCTGGAGATCATGGGGGGTGGAGTAGCTGGGAACAAGAGTATCTAAGTGCAGAGAAAAATGGCGGATGACGCTCAACTTCATACTGGAAACTGAAGTCGCTGTTCTCCAAAGCAGAAGCTTTACTTTTATTATGACCCGCAGCAGCAGTCCCTGACTGTAAGGACCATATTGTTTTTGCAGTTGGGAACATTTCTGCGCCTTTGATTCAAAATTTGACCCTCGCCACATGCGCGAAAAGTCACAAAAGTGACAGCGAGCCAAACCGTAAATAAATGAATGGGCTGAATATTGCTGATGAAGCTAAAAAATCTCTTTTGAAATACACAAATGAAACCAAAACACACGTGTTGGGAATATCATGGGGAACGTTAGAAATTATTATGGGATGCCCACACGAAATACGGCTTGGCAGCCATTTCACACTTTTCCACAATGTGGGAAAATGACACTTTGGTTCCTCCGATTTTCACGAAACTTCACAAAAAATAATATATCTTAAAACGTATAGAATAAATAAGCAGATGAGATCAACTAAAAGCACAATTAAAAAGGTGGGTCTTGAGCCTCTTCTTAAAAACCTGAATAAAATCCAACCCATTATTATTATTATTATTATTGTTCTTTGTGAGAAGACAAATAAAACACTTTATACAGGAAAAACCTTGTATTTTATTTTTACTTATTATTTTTATTATTATTATTATTATTATTACTCCACCCCCCATGATCTCCAGGGGAAGAGTACCAGCCAGCAGGAGCTTGGTTGTTAGCTCCAACCCGAGGCCTGGCTCATGAGTGGGCCGCGATGACACTGACCTGGATGAAAAAACCAAAGTGAATCTCACTGTTGCTGACATTGTGAACCGCTCTTAGTCTGGCCCGTCACTTAGGAGTTGCTGTGTGTCACTGAAGACCCCACCGGGGCCGTTACTGGCACACAGCTAAAATCCTAGGATCACTCGGGCACGCAAACCCCTCCACCACGTTAAGGTGGCAGTTCACGGAGGGGATTTTTTTTTTTTGTTATTTAATGTTTTTTTTTTGTTTTGTTTCTTTTTTTATTTTATTTTTTGTTATTTTTTTTATTGTTTTTTTCTTGCCTTTTTTACATTTCCTGCTTGCCTGACTCCTGTTTTTATGGAGTTGGGACCGTTCCTTTCAGTCCTTGGGTGTCACTCTTGTTTTTTTTTTGTTTTTTGTTTTTTTAAGAACAGAACCTTCATCCCTCTGTTGCTGCTGTTCCAAATTACAAACTTCAGTTTCCTGCTCTCTCCGTTGGTCTTGCAAGACATTTTTCTCTTCCGATGTTGTCAGGAACTTTTCTTTGGTCTTTTCTTGTTCGTGACGTTGTTCTTGCAAGTCCTCCAGCTCTTTCTGGAAAGCTGCAGCGACGTGTTCCAGAGTCTGAACCTGACACTTCAGAGTTCTGATTTTTTTCAGAAGTCTGTCTTTATCTTTCCTCATGGTCAGATTCTCCTCTTTCACACCGTCAAGTTCCTCCTGCATATTTATGGATTGTTGGAACTCTTTCTGCAGTTTCTCATTTTCCACAGACAGATCCCTCTTAATTTCCTCCAATTTCTCTGTGTCCTTTTTTCGTTGCATGTACTGAGCTTCCACCCTTTCTTGTTGTTGGAGAAGCTCAGTCAGCTGTTTGTTTTCCTGGTTGAGGGCCTCTGTCTGTTCTTTCAGGGAATCAAGCTTATCCAGCTGGAAGTTATGCTTGATAACCAGCTCTTGGACGTCCTCTTCTTGCTGCCTCAAGGTTGCAACGTCATCTTCCTGCTTCCTCACGTGATCTTCCAGACGGGAATTTTCTTCCTTTGTTTCCATATATTGGTCCAGAAGATCTTTGTATTCCTGAGGATACACCTGCAGGTCATCTATCTCTTCTTGGAGACGTGCAGCGTTGGTCTGAAGAGATGAGTTCTCCTTTTGCAGATATTCGATGTGCTTCTCCACAGTCAGATTATCATCTTTTACTGCATTGAGTTTGTTCTGCAGATCTTTCAAGTCTTGGACCTTCTTCTTCAGTTCCTCATTTTCCACGGACAGATCCCTCCTAGTTTGTTCCAATTCATCAGAGTCAGCCTTGTGTTGCTTGTACTGAACTTCTACCATTTCTTTTTGTAGTAGAAGATCAGTCAGCTGTTCCTTTTCCTTTTTGAGGGCCTCTGTCCGATCTTTGAGGAAATTAAGTTCATCCAGCTGGTAGTTGTGCTTAATGACCAGCTCTTGCATCTCATCCTTCTGCTGTCTCAATCCTTCAGCTTCATATTCCTGCTTCCTCACAAGACCTTCCAGACGGGACATTTCTTCCATTGTCTCCGTGTATTCGACCAGAAGATCTTTGAATTCTTGAGGATACGCCTGCAGGTCATCAAGCTCTTCCTGGAGACGTGCAACGTGTTTCTGAAGAGATGAGATCATGCGATGCTGGTCTTTGACTTGTTTCATCACCGTCACATTTTCCTTTCTCACAGCATCAAGTTTGTCCTGCACATCTTTCAAGTGCTGGACCTTGTGCTGGAGTTTTGCGTTTTCCTCTGACAGATCTTTGTTCATTTTCTTTGTCAGATCCGTTTTTGCCTTTATCCTATGATATTCTCTTTCCAGCGTTTTGATGTGTTTCTGGCGATCTACCAGCCTGTCTCTGTCACTTTTCAGGTCCTTGTTTTGTTTTTGAAGTGACTCCAATTCTGTCTGCTGGGAGTTGTATTGGACGGCCAGTTCTTTGGTAGTCTCCCACTGCTGTTTCAGGTTAGAAATCTCTTCTTTCAGGTGCTTGTTTTGACCTTCCAGCTGGGATTTCTCCATTAACAGTGTGGGAAACTTGTCCTTCATCTCCTCTAACTCCTGATTTTGAAGTTGGAGCTCTTCAACTTTCTGCCTGAACTCTTCAGCCTGTTGCTGTAAAATTTCAACTTGTTTGGCTTCGTTTTGGTAGCTTGATTCAATTGGCTGTTGGAGAGCAATCTTTTTCTGCAGTTTGGTCAGCTGGGATTGAAGAGTTGAGCTTTCCTGCTGCAATCTTTTCCTTTCGGATCTTTTCAAATTCAGTTCTTTAATCAACTCCTGTTTGGGTCGAAGTTGAGACTGAATTGCAGTAGCTTCTGCTGTGATTGTTGCGATGCTTCCTGTCAGTTCGTTGACTCGTCGCTGCTCTTCATCACGCAGTTGTTCCACTTGGAGTTGATCATGGAGGTCATTTGTAAGACGCTTCAGTTGTTTTCCAAGGGTCTCGTTGTGCTTCAGAGCAGCTTTTAGAGTCTTCTTCATTTCCTTTTGAGCAGTCTTCAGATCATCCATCTTTGGCAGACTCACAGAGATGTCGTCAAGGTGTGAGCTTGAAATGGTGATTTGCTGTGGATCTTCCTGAGTTAAGCCTTCGATGTCGCACACTTCTGGGTCGCTGAGTTGATGAGCGTTCATTGGTTAAGTCCGTCACAGGTGAGGGTCGGGCTCCAGAATGAATTACCAGATGCAACACCTTGTTCTGTCTGACATATAAGAATTTGGAGGCAAGATTTGCTCTTTAATGATGACATCATTTGACAAAACACTGTATATGTCAAACGATATCTTGAGCATTTGTGTTAGAGGAACATCCCTTAATGACATCACACTGTGATGTCATGAGTGATGTCACAATGTAAACATTCTCAAAGCCTTTCTTCATTTTTGCCACAGCATTCTTTAGTCCAAATGGAATGCATTTAAATTGGATGAGCCCAAGAGATGGGATGAAAGCGGTCACTTTTTGACGCTGAAGCACAGCGCTCTTTGTGCATTTAGAACAGACATCAGTCTGTGTCATGTTGCACTGAGCGTCCAGGTCAGACTGACCCCAGTGTTTCTCATCCCTCTGATGGGCTCAGCAGAGCTTTCTTGTTCAAACATGATCTGATGGTATTTTTGCAACATTTAAATGTTTAATTCATAAATATTTTGCAATATCTTCATTCACTTTAATTCATATGTAGTTTCAACAGTAGTCAGTTCTCATAAATCCCACAAACAGCATGTTCTCTGGAGGTCCGGGTTTCCTCTCCACTCAGACGCTAAAGCCGGACGCTTTCACAGTGTCAACTTCACTTCTAAGAAACACATTTCTGTTTGTTGAGTCAATGAGAAAACATTGTTTAAAGCAGAAAGGAGAAAAATGATTCTGAAAGACTTTTTTGAAAGAACATGAACTTGAATGAGAAAAGTCATCCTGGTCAAGAATTCAAAACAAAAGGATTCCTTCACCTGTCTTCTTGTTTGTTCCTGATTTCACCCGCCATCACATCTGGGAAAGGCTCCAGCGACGCCTCAGAGGGGAAAGCAGCTGAAGATGGTAGATTTTTCCATCGATGTGCAAAACAGCAGAACTAGCGAGCAGTGATGACCAACATCACACTTTTCAAAACAATATTTCATGTATATTTATCATAATGGAAACAATTCAATATTATGGCAAATAAGTGTTTCATTTTTCTAAAGCATGATTTAAGACTTTGTGGCTCCTACTGAGTTGTGGTCAGCAAGAAACTGGCAGAATGGCTCTGTAAGTGTTGAAGGTTACAGACCCCTGGTTTACATGTAGTCTCTTTATGACAAAGTAACAAGAGCTTTTTGTTCTTGCAAAGATTTCCTAAATGTAATAAAATGTTATATTTTATAGGCTACTTTCCGTAAGTTTGTGAGTAAGCCTGATTACATTGCTTGTTACACCTTTGGAATAACTGGGAGAGACCGGGAAGCGGACACTTCACAACTTTAAGCAGATACCTTGTTTTTGCAGCGGTAATAGTGGTTATGTTTGGCACTATAAACATTGGCTATGTCCATATTCCCTTCTAAATAAAAAAAACTATAGTGAGGGACTAAATAGTTGTCTGGATTTTAAAAGCAATTTTAGACACCATGGTCACAACATTTTTCAACGCCAAATATGATGCCACTGATTTCACGAAGTAAAACTCTATTAAATACGAGCATTTTACAAAACTTTTTAGAATCTAATGTGTTCTGTTGACGGAAACGAGGATGGTTAATTAAACATTTTTATTACTATAAAAATATATATTTTCATTGCATTGTGTTGTATTTTCGCCAATCTAGTGAGCATCCATAAACACTTTTGACTGTAAATGAGAACTGGACTGAGTGTTCAAAATTTTCCTCTGGGTTAGAAGCCAAAATCCCATAAACTTCTTCAGAGAAACAAACCGTTATTACCCCGTCATTCTATTTGTTCAGAATAATCATTGTTGCTCTGATATCTTTTTCTTGACATTTTCTTGAGCGTTTGATTGACAGATTCTCTCGAGCCGCTTTCAGTGGAAGGAGGTCGGACGAACATGCTTGCTCATTATTGGTGACAGTAGTTGCCAAAAAAATAGTTGACTTAGATCGACTTGGACCAGTCACTGTTGTAAATGTACTGACTGTAGATGAGAACTGGACTGAGTGACCCCTTCAAGTTCCAAAATACCATAGGGTTCTACTGATAAACAGCTATTACTCAGTCATTCTCTTTGTCAGAATAACCATTCTTGCTTTGATTCCATTTTTAACATGTTCTTGCTAATCCTAATCATTATTTAAGAATTATATATAAATGAAAACCCAACTCCATTCAATGGGATATCTAATAAAGCTTCCTCCTTGAAAAAAGTGGGCAGTGTTGAGACCCTTTGTGGTTAATTAGATGGTATCTTGGAGGTCAAAATGAGGGGAATTGCCATCAGTTTGCAGTTATTGTGTGTCATGGCTGTTTTCCAGGACCACTACATTGTGCATCATGTGATCTTGGTGTACATGGTGCTTCATAGCCAATCAGCAATGGTGGAGGGATTACATAGGACACTCCCACCAATCACTTTCAACAAGAAGAGGGAGAGAAATTCACCTACCATGAAAGAGGTACTTCTTGTAATCAAGATAATATAGGCCCTTTTAAATTAGGTCAATCATTCCAGTTTAACAAGAATG
The DNA here is from genome assembly GCA_036245035.1 of Adrianichthys oophorus. NCBI lineage: Eukaryota > Metazoa > Chordata > Actinopteri > Beloniformes > Adrianichthyidae > Adrianichthys > Adrianichthys oophorus. Next base: position 496,691 of record BSAI01000038.1, read on the forward strand.
TTTGGTTATAAATCAGTCTTTAAAGGTTGTTCTTCTTTGGAGAAAAAGAACACATTTGCTGTAAATATTTGGAAATGTTTTACCCAATCAAAATTGCTTACTTCACAAGTGTGCTTTTTATCTGTCATCCTTACCGGCTGTGACTGCTCTACTGGTCAAACACAAGTTTCTGCTGGAAAACAAGCCATTCTGGTTGCATTGAATAGTACAATGATCCTTTCAAATAATATTTCTATTTAATTACAATGTTAATACAATGTGATTTATTCCTTTTAAACAACCTGTCCCTTTCAACTGCTACCCGTTCCTGTTGAAACACTTAGGATGTTGGTATTATTAATCATTGTCCATTTTCCTTTGACCATGAATGTAAATGAAAATGTTCTGTGTTGATATATTCCATTTCCTCTGTATAATGAGAAACAATGTGCTACACAAAATATTGAGTTTTTCTGCTCTGGAGTTATGATGCAAATGCTGGGCATATTTGCAGAGGGTTGTGTGCCGCAGCGTGGATTGGGTGGCTGGAATACCTGAAGCTCTTCCTCACAGATTTCTGTGGATCAGCCAGCATAGGAAGCAAAACTTTTAGTTTTTTTAATGTGAAGAGCTTTTTGAATGTTTTGGTCTCTTTATGTCATTGTCAGGCAGCACTGAGGCATTGACTGAGCAAGGATGTGAGGGGCTGCTAAAAAACAAAGATTGACTGAAGTTCACGCTCAGCAGGATGCCTCTAGCACTTCAAACCCTCATGTTTTTGGAGAATAAGCATGGTGTTTGAGTGACTCCTCTACAGAGGAGGACAACTTGGACAGCAGTTCCTCGGATGAAGAACTTGGATCCCTGCATACATCCAAAATCACCCTCACACATAAGTCAGATGTAATAATTGACCAAAAAATTCTCTAAGCCACTGACCTTTGAGGCCTGGAGTTTGACTCCTGTTATATACATGAATATGAGCTTAGGTAGTGCTTACTAATCCCGCGATTAATGAACTGATGTTTTAGAGATTTAAAATTGGTACTGTCTGCAAGGCTATGTTATGAAAACACAAATCATCAATGACAGAAAAAATGGAATAATATATAGAATTTCTGCAGTTGTTTAGGCTTGTGTTTCCATTTTCATATTGATGGATTAAATTGACCAAATCAGTCTTCCTCGTGGCGTGTAATGGCAACGATGCCAGGCTTTCAGCAGGTTAGCATTAGTGATGGGAGTAGTGGTTTCTTAGGGACTGTTCTGGAGCAACGCAGCATGTAGATGACTGAACATCACAGCACTTGATTCTATTGGGGTTTAGATTGTGTAAATGTTATAAGAAGCACAAGAAGTATCAAACATTCATTTGATTCTCTATCATTTTGACAAGGACTCTCAATGTGTACAAGTCAGAGTAATACCTATCTTTTTGCCTTTAAAGAAGTTTGAATGTTGTTTTGCAACACAAGGGATCACCCAAAATTCCTGGGATGTGTCCATATTTATCCTAGGAAGTATTACCTCCCAAATTTGTTGCACTTACTATCTGCTTCATGTTTATTCAGGGGCTTGCAAACATTTCCACCTATACGTGAATTTGTAATTTACAGAGGCCACAGTGAGTGATGTATCAATTGTAGAAAGAGACAAAACTATCTCCAGGTTTTACAGGATTTGTTGGTTTTATGCCCCAAATCAAAAATCAAATCAAATCAAACTTTATTTCTATAGCACTTTTCCTATGAAGCATAACACAAAGTGCTTTACATTAAAATAAAACAGATTAAAAAACAAGCACAACCATAAAAATGTAGACCCCCCCCCAACAGACACATGCAATCCACCCAACCGCTTTCACAACTCCCACCCCCTTAACTGATGGAACCCATTGGGAAACAGGCTGAGCAAGGAGAAAGTTGGTTGGTGGACCCATTATAGTTGGGACCTCTTCCTCCGTGGACAACCACATAGTCAGTCTAATGCAGCATCACAGGCGAGGACCCAGCCCCACCACAGCAAGGTAGCGAGGCAGGTCCCCATCTAGAGCTGCAACAGCTGAACCATAGCTGACCCAGAGGGAGAGGACCCAGCCGAGGAGGCACTGGATTTAAAAATAATAAAATATAAATCTAAAATTAAAATGGAACAGTTGATAAAAGCAACAAGCAATAAAACATGAGAATAAAAAATATTCAAATAAGCTATAAATAATCCAGCGTAAAATCATAAAACATGATAAAAATAATAAAAACAGGATAAATTAACATGATAAAAACTAACTAAAAGCTAATTTAAAAAGATAGGTCTTGAGCCTTTTCTTAAAAACCTCTATGTTCTCTGCGGTCCTCAGGTCCTCCGGCAGACTGTTCCATAAACGGGGGCCATAGTATTGAAAAGATGCCTCTCCATAATTTTTGGTTTTCACATTTGGAATGATTAGTAGACCAGTGCCAGAGGATCTCAGGTCCGCGAGGGTTCATATTTAACTAAAAGATCAGATAAATAAGAAGGCGCAAGACCGTTCAGACATTTAAAAACCATTAAAAGTATCTTAAAATTAATCCTGAAGCAGATGGGGAGCCAATGCAGGGATTTTAAAATCGGGGGGATGTGAGCTCGCCTTCTGGTCTTGGTGAGAACTCTTGCAGCAGAATTTTGGAGAAGTTGAAGGTTCTTAATGCTGTTTTTTGGAAGACCTGCTAGAAGGGCGTTACAATAATCAACTCTACTAATTATAAAAGCATGCATCAGCGTCTCCATATTAGCAAGAGAGAGAATTGGGCGGACGCTAGCCAAATTTGTAAGATGATAAAAACCAGTTTTAATCACCTGCTTGATATGTGGGATAAATGTTAGCTTGGAGTCAAAAATAACGCCCAGGTTTCTGACTGTTTCAGAAAAATTGAATGAAAGTTCTTTAAGTTTCAGAAACTGTTTCTCTCTCTTGGCTTCAGGACCAATAACCAAAGTTTCAGTTTCCTCCTGGTTGAGCTGCAGAAAATTATTTGCCATCCATGATTTTACATCTAAAATACAATTAAAAAGTGCTTCTATTGGTCTTGTGTCATCAGGAGACATAACTATGTACAGCTGGGTATCATCAGCAAAGCTATGAAATATGATGTTGTGCTTCCTGATGACATTCCCCAGAATAAGCATGTAGATGTTAAAAAGCAAGGGGCCAAGGATGGAACCTTGAGGCACACCACATTCAATTTTGTGGACCCCAGAAAAGTAAGTGTCCATGCTTACCATAAAGTTTCTCTCCGTGAGATAGGAAGTTAACCACTGGATTACAGTCCCTGAAAGGCCAAGACTTTTAAGTCTGTTTAATAGGATCAGGTGATCAACAGGGTCAAAAGCAGCACTTAGATCCAGTAGTACTAATACTGTGATCTGACCTGAATCCGAGGCACATCTAACATCATTAACGATCTTTAACAGGGCTGTCTCAGTACTGTGGTTCGTTCTAAAACCAGACTGGTTCACCTCAAATATGTTATTGTGTAAGAGAAACTCATTTAGCTGAATAAAAACAATTTTTTCCAGAATCTTGCTTAAAAATTGCAAGTTGGACACTAGTCTGTAGTTATTAAAAACCGTAGGATCTACATTGCTTTTCTTTAGTAACGGTTTCACCACTGCAGTTTTAAAAGCAGTGGGAAAAATACCCGTTTGTAGAGAGGAATTTATGATGTTTAAAATCTCGCTCTCAAAAGATCCATAAAATGATTTAAAAAGTGATGTGGGGATGGGATCTAAAAAACAGGTTGTTGGTTTAACTTGGGAGAAAACTCGACCAAGTGTTGCAGCTTCAACCAGGTCAAAACTGTCCAGTGCTTCCTCGGGTAAGGTTAAGCCATCATTTTTATTACAATTGCTTCTTTGTTCCATCAAGATACTAGATCGTACAGAAACTATTTTGCTCCTGAAGTGGTCAGCAAAGTCCTCACACAATGCAGCAGAAGCTGGCATTGTGGTCTTATTCATGTCTGAGTTCAATAAGGATTCTATTGTGCTGAAGAGGACTCTGGGATTATTTTTATTTTCAGAGATGATGTTCGCAAAGTATGAGTTCCTGGTCTGTTTTACAGTCTGGTTGTATGGTTTTAGTTGATTTTGGTATAGTTGATGGTTTAGTTCAAGCGTATGCTTTCTCCAACGTCTTTCCGCTGCCCTAGCTCGTCTCTTCAGTTGTTTGATGTCTTCGGTTCTCCAAGGGGGTGTAGGTTTGATTCTCATCCTTTTAGATTTTAGTGGAGCAACTGAGTCGAGACTGGATCTAAGTTTACTGTTAAAACTTTCCACAAGTAAGTTGCAGGGGGCTAGTAAGACAATTGGAGAGTTTGAGCGAACAGTTGAAATAAATTTTTCGACCACTTCAGGAGTTAAGTAGCGTTTCTTCACAGTTCTCACAGAGGTCTGTTGTTTTATAAAACCAGTGATGTTAAAAAGCACACAGTAATGATCAGAGACAGCCAGATCCACAACAGTGGACACACTTGTAGGTAAACCATGACTGATGACCAAGTCAAGAGTCTGCCCCCTGTTGTGAGTCGGCTGCATGACATGTTGTTTAAAATCCAGAGAAGCAAGCAGGTCCAGAAATTGAGTAGCAGAGTAGTCCGACTCCTTATCTACATGAAGGTTAAAATAACCAGTTATTAAAATCATGTTGAATGAAGTGTGGACAGATGCTAGGAACTCAGAAAACTCCTCAATAAAACCAGTGTTTGGTTTTGGTGGTCTGTATACTGTGATGCATAAAACTGGAGGGCTGTTAAAAACAAAGGCATGATGTTCAAAGCTGGGGTACTGATCTAAAGTAATCTGCTTTACTGCAAAGGAGTTGGATACAATTGATGCAGTACCACCACCCTTTTTGCCCTCCCTTGTGGAAAAAACAAAACTAAAATTAGATGGGGAGGCCTCTGTGAGAACAATGGATGCATCCGTGCTCAGCCATGTTTCAGTTAAAAAGAGACAATCAATATTATGGTCTAGGATAAAATCATTTATAATAAAAGTCTTGTTAGAAATGGACCAAACATTAAAAAGTGCCATGTTAAAAGAGGGTGGAACATCTTTTGGTTGATGAAACTGCTTCCTTGGACTTTGGTGCTTCCTTTAGTGGCTGAAGGCAGTGGTGATCTGGTTTTCTCCCAGCACGTCTCCTTATAGAAGACCTGATTGTGTTAATGGTCTTAATGGGATAAGCTGATGGGGCAACAGGTTTTGGAAGTGAAGCAGTGTGGATGGTTGAAGCAGTTTGTTGGGGAATGGGGGAAGAAGGTACAGGATCCAGTCAGTCACTTCCACACACAGATGTCTGTGTGTAATGGTTTACAGCAGGGGTCTGCAACCTGCGGCTCCAGAACCAGATGTGACTCTTAAAACCCTCCATATGGCTCTTTGGTTAAAGGAAAATACAATTTTTTTTTAGTCTGCAAAGTAACCGTGAAGTCAAAAGTAAGTTGTAAAGAAATCAAAAACAGGAAATTAATCTACTATCTGCGAGGCTCCTGAACACGCTAACTGTAATGCTCTAACAATCCATCAAGCACTTCAGCTTTGTAGTTTAACAAAGTTGGACTGAAACATTTTGACATTTTTTTCAAAATGAAGTGGAGGTCAGTAAGCACAACCAGAATTCATATTTTTTTTTAACAAATTTAAGGATTTTGAGTGCACCATATTGTTTGAAAAATACAGTAAGGGTCACTTCCCCTGTAACAGCGAGTCAAAGGCAGATGGATCCATATGCAATATTTTTATTTAGAAAGAACCTCAGATAGTAGATTAATTTCCTGTTTTTGATATCTTTACTACTTAGTGAAAAAGCCTGGTTTTCCTTCTTCATTGTGTTCTCTCTTTCATTATTAGTTTTGTCTTGATTACGTCCTTGGTTTATTTGTTTCCGATTGTGTCTGAGCTTTGTCCCTCTTGTTCTACTTTGGGTTTAGTGGGTTATTATTTTACTACTTTTGTTGTATTTTTGAGGGTTGTTTTCAGTTTGCTAGTTTCCTATTGAAGTTTGTCCCTTTTACAAAGTACTGTGTTTGTTCTTTTTGTCTTCCTCCCACACCTGTCCTGGCTGTCCAGCCAGTCTAAAATCCTCCTGGGTTTCATAATTTTCTTTATGTTTCCTATTGTCTCCCTCCTCCCTGGGGTTTGATGTAACAATGACCATGCATAAAGATGGTTTGAGGACAAAATGTGGAAAAATGTTTCCATACAAACAGATCGCGACAACACTGGTACAAGTTTGCTCGATCAGAGTTGTAGTGTTTTTGAAAGCCCACTTGTCAGTTACTGATGAGTCCACTGCAGCTGCTGTTAGCATTGTTCTGTAACAACACACTAAGTTTATGAACAAGAACTGTTAAACAGTTTGCTTCTTTGTTTTTAGTGCAAATATTGTGTAATGTAAGCAAAAATTGACACAGATACAGGAAATTGATTAAAAAACATTTTTATTTGAGTTTACAAAGGTATTAACCACAACTGTTGTTGTGTGTGTGAGTGGGTTGCTTGAAACCTTTTACAGATTTAAAAATAAAAATAAGCTTAAAGGTGATATCATTTTGAAGTTAAAAAAGAAAGCTATGGACATTATAATAAAACATGTGTTTTTAGGAACACTAAGAAGAACAAGATCACCAAACAAGTTCTACACACAATGTATAAATACTGCACAATTTTGTTTGAAAACCATAATAATAACGACCAGAAAGTGTGAATGTCTTTAGATTAATGTGGTTGCTGAAGCAAAAATAAAAAAAAATAAAAAATAGGTCTTATGTATTTGTAAAGCATTAAAAGAACTTGAAAGCTCAGAAGAAAGATACTGAAGATGCTAGGGAATGAACATTAGGGAATTTCATGCCATAATGCCATTGCACCACATCCATGCCGTGTGTTTAAAGGAGAAGTGGCGTGTGGAAATGAGCAACATCTAAAGGGACCTAAGAAGTGTAAAATGTTTAAAGAAATTCAAAAATATATCTAATATATCAAGCTTATTGTTGATGAATCTGCACATTCAATTGAAATTGTAAGAATGAGTGAAGCTGTTAAAGTGTGACCAGTGAGTCTGAGACGCAGAAAGTGAAGCTGCAGCTGTTGGTTAACAAGACACAAAGGCTGCAGAAACAAAGATTTAACCACTTTACTACAAACAAAGGGACACTGTTTCTAAACAATAAGTCTGATCATAATAACTCTCTGTTTTGTGAAGCTCAGAAGTGGAGGAATCCAGTAATATACAATTTTATTTGTCTCAAGCATAACATATTAATGTGAAAAAGACAAAGGTCTTTCTCTGCTAAGCTGAGAATCCCATACAAACTAATGGCTGTGTGGCAATTTTCACTTTCTTTCATATCTTAAAAATTATTGCATCAGAACAACTGAATCTTTGCATGTATCCTAACCCTTTGGGTTGTAATGTGTGCCGGTTTCATGTATCTACAGTAAAGTTTACAGTATTCAAGCAAGCAATAGCAAATTAAAGACAATATTTGGGCTGAAAAAGTCATCGGATTTAAAACGGACAGGTACAGGAGAGTCAAGTCAAGTTTGTCTTCGGGTTCTAGGAGTTAAAGTGTTTGCTCCTCAACTTTGAGAGTTAGATTTTATGAAGCTAGAATAATTTTCTTATATTTTGCTTAAAGAAAAAAATCTCCACAAACAGTGTTGGAGTCAAGGCAGTTTTTTGGGGAAGAATAATCTTCAAAATTTCCCACTCCACACTCTAAATCAGGACACCCTGAACATTCCACTCTATTAACTTTCATTATGAATTCATAAATGATCTGAAAATCCATAAAACTTAAACTGTAGTTATTTCAAAGCCAAGACAAATTTAAAAAGTTGAACACACCTGAAACAGTTGAATTCCTGCTGAAGAGTTTAAATGGCATCTCCAGCTAAAGTTTAAGGCTTTCAAAGGATAACAACGTTTTGGAACGAGTTCACCTTCCCCCTTCATTTCACATTTTACTGAATATTTCAAAAAAACATAAATGTTACGAGTACCAACAGTGTAAGCAGAAAAGTCCTGAACAAGCTAATTCTTTGATGCCAAAAATGCTCAAATTGCTGAGAATGAATGAGTTTTAATGTGCCAAAAAATGTATGGAAACTGGGAAGAAAATCTCTGGTGTGAATGCTTCAAAGTATTGGTACAGAAAAAGCCGGCTAATCTGCACGTCTGACGACCGCCTGACTGCCACCATCTACATTCGTCATCATTTCAATGCAAGAAAAGGAACCAATCTGCTAATCAAAAAAGACACACCACCAACAATACATGAATGTTAGCTTTAATATAGACCGATTCAAATTGCTGCTGTGAACTCTCACACACAGTATCATGGATAAAAAAACAAAACAAATCAAATGCATAGATTTTGTTACCAGACTGTACCTGGGAATATTTTTGGTAACAAGAAAGTGTGTGGGAATTTGTTTCTTCCCGCCACCAGCCTCTAGTGGTCTTCCGAGGAATTGGAGCATTTGGTATTTCCTTGTTTGTGTGAAGTTTGGGAACAAAATGCTGATGGTTGGTTCATTATTGCATTGAGATTCTCTCAGAGGCACAGAACTGAGTTTTTAAACTGATAACAGGCTCATTGTCATCTCATGACAGCGTCACATCTGCTTCTGTGGACACACAAACCATAAGTGTGTTGAGCCTGCAGCTCAGTGGGAACGACATGTTTTCACTGCTGCAGCTTTACTCCACATTCCTCTCAAATACGTGCTAATCTAACTATAAAAAGCAGATGAGCGCTGTAATCTTTGCATGTGTCCTTTTGACCCTCCTCTTTTTTCACAGGACTGGGCAGCAAGAACCATGCTCCAACATGCAGACAAAAGGCCAGAGCACTGAAAGAATCCCATCATACATTTGAATAGTTAAGCTCTAAAAGAGAGCAAAGTGAAAAAAGCATTACTCCTCACTGTCAAATTTGATGAAGTCAGAAATAGAAGATCTCATCATACAAGGGGCCATAATATCAAAGGAGCTTCAGTCACAGTCCCCCATGGTTGTTGGAGCCAGCCTGGTTACTTTCAGGCAATGGTGGGATACACTCTGAACTGGTTGCCAGTCTGTTGCAGGGCCACACACTAATACTTAGGGACATTTTAGACATCCCATTTAACCTAAAAAGCATGTTTTTGGTCTTTGGGAGGAAACTGGGTACACATGCACAGGGAGAACATGCAAAGCTCTGCACAGAAAAGTTCCAGCTGGGATTTGAACCAGGCCCTCCCAACTATGAAGCAAGAGTGATACCCACTGCTCCACCATGCAGCCCTGCTGTTGTTGTTCCCAAAAACTTACCAGTGTGATTTCTTCAGTGTCTTTGTGTGTATTGCTACCATCTACTGGAATAAGAAGTTTATTAGATTATCATAGCTGGAACCATAGTCCCTAACAAACTGGATAAATAGTCTCCAACATCATCCAGACAGAGGGTTCTGCTTGTCAAAAATAAATCCAAACTTGGAATAGGGCAACTTTGTCATGTTCTTCTTCTTGTGTCATGTTTTTTTTTCCAGTTTTTTCTTTGCTTCTGTGCAGGCTGCTCTGACTCCACCCATTCTCCTGTGGTTCAAATAATTTAGGGCAAAACAAAGTCAAGCTCGAAGTTTTTTTAGGTTTTTACAGGAAAAACTGCAAACAAACCACAAATATTCAAAACGACTAACTGAAAACAGTCCACCCATCAACTTTTTTATGAGAAAAAGAGAGAGAGCGAAAACAAACATTTCGAAAGCATCGGAATCCAGAATGGTTTGTTTTTAAGCCTAAAGTTGGACTTCCTAACATGGGAACAGAGAGGAGTCAACAAAAGGTGGAGGCTTGATTGTAACAAACAGTTTCCGCCCCCTCAGAAGCTAAAAGCGTTAAACAGGACATGATAAATGGAGCGAGCACTAGTTTTCAGGTGTTTGCATGGCACGCTTGCTACCTGTGAACTGAGCACGCTCATTTTTGCCCCTTTGATCTTAAAGTTTGTGTTGTTGAAAGTCAAACTCAGATTAAGCTCTCGAAGGACTGGACTGAGCTGAAGTGAGGTTCATGTAAAGTAGACTAAGTTCAAGCTCACATAGGACGTTACCGTGGTGACCGATCCCTGCTCTCTTCAGTTCAGAAAAAAAAAAACCTTCCAGTTTACCCCCCCACAGCCTGAGTGATGAAACAGACCTGTTTACTTACCCCCCTCTGCTCTGCCCTGAAGGATTTGTGATTCATATCTGATTTGGGTCCAGGCATGAAGCTAAAGGCGTGTGACGGGGGGAGCGCCGTGAGCAAAGTTTTGTTCTGTACATCATTCATTTGTATCTGTTTATAAACCTATGGGTCTAGTCTTACTCTGGATTTACTTAATCTAGCTTTGGGAGAGTGTCTTTATCCTTTATAGTGCAGAATGCAGGCATAGATCCAACGCCTCTCCAAATATTTTGCTCTGATTCAAGGATTGGGGGTGGGCGGGGGTGCATGCACGGGCGGAGGATGGAAGGAGCAGAACTGACTGAGATTCTGGGAGAGAACCAACATCCTTAGTTTGTTCTGTCCTCTGGCTCAGCCTGGGATGGTGGGGAAGCTTCAGAGACTGTCTCTGGGTTTGAATCTGAACCTTTCCCCTCTTTTGTAGCTGGTTTGAACACTTGTCTTCTGAAAAACATACAATGGGAATCTGAAAGGAGCTTTTCAGCCCACACAGACAGCACAAAAGGGAGAAAAGCTTTCTCCTCCTCTGTTTTTCTCTCAGGTTTTTGTCCCTTTTACTGCTCCTCTTTCAGTAATGCACAAAAACACACACACAAACACACGCACACATCCACAAACAAGAAAAGCTCTTGTGTTTTTCCAGCAGCTTTCCTTCTGACATTCATTCCTTCTTTCAATAATTCTCCTTGTGAACTCTCCTGTTCACAGTAAAGTCTGAGCTCCCTTCAGAGATTTTAGTCCCCATCACTTTCTAAACTGCTGTGAAACAGACTAGAATCTCTTTACAAGCCCTCCTCTGAAAACACAAGTCAGTTCAAAGTTCAGTGGAGATGTACAACGGTCAGAAGTCTCTGCTTCTTCTAGCCTGAAGGCTACACCATCCAACTAGCAGCACCACCAGCTCCTCTATTTTTATCAGTGGTCAAGGTTTCTAAAATACCAATCTAACAGTTTGATAGATGGATGATTTTGAAGGAACTGAAGGAGGCGGAGCTTCTCATACTCCCACGCTGAATTTAGACATTTGTGAACACATTTACACACTTTTTGCAATGCTTTTGTTTTATAATTGTGTTTTGCTTGTATAATTCAAAATGCACTTTGACATGATGACCACCCTTTCTATTCTATTCTATTCTATTCTATTCTATTCTATTCTATTCTATTCTATTCTACAAATCATTTCAAACTGAGGAGTTCTGGGGATGTCCAAAATGTTGATATATGTTTGAGAAAACTGCTCAAAAGTTTCTGTGAAGGAAATGAATGTATTTGTTATCGTTTTCCCAAAATGCTTAGAGCACATTTTGTCAGAGGAAGCAGAGGAGGGTTTCTCGCCCCATCCCTCAGGAAGTGACTAAGTCTTAATGAGGAAACCCTCACTGATATGAACCACCACTGAGTTTGGAAAAATCTGAGCATCATCAAAGAGGTAGGTAGAGGGTGTAGAGTGGTGAGGGCTTTCACTGCATGAGAGATGCGCCTGAAGAAAGCGCAGAGTCTAGATTAAATGCACCAGATTAGCATCAAAGTTAAAATAGTCTCTTAGCAATTTATTAACCAGCTCTGGACCCTCATGTCTGGACACACAGCTGGAATGGTGGAGATAAAACTGCTTTTATACAAAACTAAAACAATTATTTTCTTAAAAAAACATAAATAATATTCTAAAAACATTCAAGTCTGCATGAATCCATGCTCAGAAGTCGGATTAATGTTTCATGTTAGTAATTTTGAATTTATGCTTGCATTATCTTCTCATATTCAGGTTAAAGTGTTCTTATCATTTCCTCAGAAATGTTTGTCAGGTTAATGAAAAGCATCTAAATCCCACAAATCTCCTGTGAGGAAAATAAACATTTACCTGATTTGGATAACAGTTTCTCCCCTCAGTGGTTTCAGGTAATGCTAGTTTTGGAGTTAAACACAGTACCTTCATTCAAGTCTGGAAACTGAGAGAAAATATGTATTTTGTAGTCTTTGAGTCAGTCCTGGGGAGGAACCAAGTTAGCAAGTCTGTTACCAGAGGTCGACCACTCTACTGCTATGAATCTAAAGCTCTTAACCCTTTAACTGCCAGCACAACCTAAAGGTGAAGCACATTCGGAAAACCTTAAAACACTGACTTCCCCAAGGCAATAGGCAACGGAAAAAACCCCCCATTGATCTTAATTGATTTAATCTTGGTTGAGTAGTGAAAGGGTTCAAACCCCCCACCCTCTTTTATTTATCAGAACTGCTCTTCAGGCTTTTAAAGACTCAAAAGTTAAGATACAACACGAATCACAGCGCTGATACAGCTCTACTGAAGGTAACCTTTCTCTCCATTGTGGACTACAGGGACCTCTTGTAAATGAATGCCACATTACTTCTGATTCTGTGTATTATGCTGATCTGAGGTTTATTGCAAACTGCAAGATGTTGACTCATCGCTGTGAACTGTACTCTTGGGTGGGATGGCCTTCTTTGTCCATCAGGAGGCTGACTCACTGCTGCACTTTTATCTACGAGGCCATCTATCTGCTTGGACTTCTGCCTTCCTACATTTGTACTTTAATCACCTCACGAACAAGGGACTCATTTGGTTTGCGTTCCAATGATTTTTTATTGCTGTCGGTTCCATTTGCCCGCAGTGACTTTGGAAAAAGGGCTTTTGCTTTTTCAGAAGGACTGGAAACAGAACTCCTTCCTTTAAATGATTTTAAATCCAAGTTAAGGGCATGAGAGAAATATTCTTCTGTTAGGAACTGTTTTTAAATGAACTGTTGCTTTATTTTCTAACTAATAACTGTCAGGATTCCCTAGTAAAAGAGGTTTCCTTTTAATCTCAATAGGACTTCCTGGTTGAATGACAGATGCAAATGTTGACATTGTCAGGGTAAGTAAGCAGATCCCACAGCAGAGTCAGAGGGGTTAGTCAAAACAGTTTACTTAGACAAACCCATAAAGGAATAATCCGGCAGGGAGAAACAGCCAGGAACATGCTTATATAGAGGGGGAAAAGATGATGAAGAGCAGGTGTGAAAGGAGGCAGCCCCAGGATGAGAGACAGTCACGCCCCCTGCCACACACCACTCTGTAGAAGCAAAAAAAGGACAAAATCAGCACAAAACAACAACAAGGAAATAAAAAAGAAACCAAACCACACCAGAAATTCTCTATTTTGCTTCATCATCTGGACAAAAACAAGCTCTAAGAGGTGAACTTTCCCTCGAAAATGATGCTTTGTTTTTTAACGATCACTTTACTCAGAGAGGAAAGAGCAATGGCAGAGGGAGGTCTGTTACCATGACTACGCTACGCATATCGTTTAAAACAGTCCGCTTGTTGCAAAAAACAACTTAGACTTAAAAATATAAAAGGATTAAAGTTCGTATTATTTATTTAACATGATATTGTTTGTTTTTTGTAAATGATCATGGCATAATGGCAGGATAATGCTCTTTGAGGTGTTGATTATCAGACATGAGCAGACGTTAGTAGTAACCGTCCAATGCCAAAATGAGGTTAATGCAATTAAAAAAGACACGCTAAAATATCTGTAACTAATTCATCACGTGATCATTTAATAGCCCTAATTTTTGTGTAGCAGTAATATTTTCTCTCCTCTCACACCTTGGAAGTTAAAGATCTAAATAAAAGGACGAAAAAGCAGCTGGTTGTTTCTCTTTTTTCAGTGAAAACTGTCACATTTCTCATGTTTTTCTGTAAATCTGCTTGGGGCAGACTCAATGTGTCGTTCTGCACTCCAGTGTGGCTCTGGCCTTGGATTTGTCTCAGTGTTTTTCCTTTCACTGTGAAAGTGCTTTTCTCACCTGATCCACTGGCTGCTGTTGTTCCTGCTCACATCTGATGTCTCTGGGAGGGCAGGAACGGGTCAGAGGGGTCTGTTTATCCCCCAGCTGCAATTCTAATGACAGGATAAAAACTGTAGTCTCCAAAGATTTAACCTTAAAACTGTGGGAAAAATCGACAAGCTTTCCACAATTCAAAACACATTTGCAGCACAACTCTTTGTGCCCCATGAGTCACAAAGTTATCCCACCCCTGGGATAGAAGATCCACTTCTTCTGGGGGGTCAAAAAGCTCCTGACTCTCCCAGAGAGATGTTGTGAGCCTTCCTACTTTTTGAAACGCTAAAGGTGTAGAGATTCAATTTTATTTCAACTTTTAATGAAACTTCCAGAAAAAGACCTGGATGCTCAGTGCAGCCGACCCTCATGAACAGCTTTGACTACACAGAACAATACTAACTGTAAGGACTCTCAGAGTTTATTCAGACTGGACAGAGTTGACCGGACTAATTAAAGTACAGAAACACGATGTTAGTTTCTTACGACTGTATATCAGCTTCTTTGTGTTTTTTGAGTAATACTGCAGACATCAAAGTTTTTACAGTTCTTTAGAGTTCTGCTTAACTTTGTTTTTCCAAAACAAAATATTTTTAAGTTAAAAATTGAATGAATGTGCTTTAACCAATAATGTTCTACAAGTTTGATTGAGGAAAAAAAGTGTTGTTTATGTCCAACATTGCTAAATCTTGCATTTAAATGATTCAGGATCCTGAACGGGGCTTGAACAGGTGATTAAAAAAAAAGGGATTAAAAAAACAACAACAATTTTTTCCAGAAACATTTCAGTGTGACGAAGCAGTATGACAGGATGACGGAGAGCTTGAATGTGGCTGAGATGCTTTATTTACATGACAGTCTGCACTGCAGCTCCGTTTTCTCACACCTGGAAATAAGTATGGATTTCACCGCTCATCACCACAACAACTGCCTTTTTTCAGAGCGTTGTACACATCACTATCACCCATCGGGTCACTGAACTAGAATGTATTGCTGTGAAGTTCAGCAGAACTTTGACCCGCTTTGTTGAGAGCATTTTGCCTGGGGCAGCTGCACTGCTTTTCTCGTTCTTATCTGAGCCGCTATGACGCACCTAAAGCAGTGTTTCTCTGTGCACCAATGTTTCACAGAGTTTCTGTTCTGTACCCACCTCAAGTACAAGCTAGCGCATGTTTCATAACCAGGGAAGGCTCCAAGATTGTTTCTCTGGGGTTGCTACGGGACTGTAAGGACTTGCATAATTTGTTTTTATGCAAAATTACATTTCCAAGAAGATAAGTAAGTAAGTAAATCTACTGTGTGGAGGTACACATCAGCACCGCAGCACCTCTTTCAGACACGAAAACTTTTTGTGAGGAACCGGAAGAGTCATGCGACTGAAAACAAATCTGCATTTACGTGAATGTGCGGATAAAGATCTGTGAATATGTGGGGAAACACATTGT
Organism: Adrianichthys oophorus; assembly: GCA_036245035.1. NCBI lineage: Eukaryota > Metazoa > Chordata > Actinopteri > Beloniformes > Adrianichthyidae > Adrianichthys > Adrianichthys oophorus. The sequence continues at coordinate 512,215 of BSAI01000038.1, forward strand.
ACGAAATACCAGAATCCAAATGAAAAGAGGAGATGACGCACGACCTCTATTGTTGCTGCCATTACCTTTCGCTGTAGTCACACAGCTATATTTTACATAATCTGTCTACACCTTGATGGTCCAGCACAATGGAAACGCTAAAAATTCCCTGGCCCATTCTAAACCGGCCAGGAGAGGACGAGTCCGGACCGCTCAGTGGAAACGAGGCACATGTTTAATACTGAGGAAAAAAAAGAATCACCCTTTGGTCTTTATTGCTAACTCCTGTAAAATAGTCAATCAGCCCTCTCAGACTAATGTGTTTAAAATCAATGATTGAAAGTCTAAATGTGGAATTATTTCTAAATCAACTGGTTTGTTCACAGGTCGTTCACTGTAACCTGCAAACTGTGAAAGACAGGGACTTTAACCAGACACCAAAACCTAGACACACGATTGATTCAGGGCCAGGGAAACAAACAACAGAACACCTTTGTGGAAAACTCTGCTGATCGTGCCCTTTAAAATCAGAGATTTTTGTCTTTTTAGTAAACTAAAATGAAACAGACAGCAAACAGTTTGTTCTGCTGTAATATCTTTGGTGCTGTAGCCTGTAGGTTCCCCCTTAGTGCTTCAACCCCATTGTTTCACTTTTTTCTCTTATAAGAGCTTCTCTTGTCAGTTCGTTTGTCTCTGACAGAAGGTCCACTGATTTCCTGCAGTTGGGGTAAAACAACGGTAAATCAATTTTTTGGACTGTTTAACTGTAAAAAATGAGCTTTAAAAGTGTTGACTGTTGGTCCTTGCCAATTTTTTTGACAATGGACTCTATGCACGGAGCTGTGTGACATATTTCCGGTTTAAAATAAGACCACTCTTTTATTTTGAGTTATGGCTAACTGTATGCATTAACTTAGAAAATCTCTGTGTACTATTCCTGGTATTGTCTAATTTTGGTTGTTTCTCACATGGCTGATGTTATTCGCACATATTTACGACCTGCATAAATATTAATGGAAATTCACGTTGGCCACACGTAATACATGCAGCAAAGACACAAGTTGCTGCTTTGTCTGCAGTATTTTAAGTGCGTCCAAGAATGGATTTTGTTGTCGGCCGCACGTATTTAAAATATACTTAAAGTTAAAGTCCCAATAGCTGTCACGCACCTACATACGTGAAATATGTTCTCCGTTTTTGATCCATCCCCTGGCAGAGCTGCAGACATCCAAAAAGGCAAAGTTTGTCTTCATGAAACATCCAGAACTCACAAAACACTACCATGTTCTGTATGAGCACATGACTTCTGGAGATGGAACGTAGTGACGTTAGAACATTTAAGTTCAATGGAACTTTGAACATTTAACTGAACTTTGAAGTGACTTTCAGACTTCTGGTTCTACTCCCAGCTGATGAGGAGCCTCTGCCTTCTTCATAGAGCGGCAGCAGCGTGCTCGAACCATCACCTCGCCTGTCAGACTGCTTTACCTGACATTGAAAATTACATTGACGGAAATGTAGAAATGCTCTGCTGTGGAGGAATGAAAACACAGCTAACAGGTCATAAGGATAAAGACGGAGGTCATTAGATATGTATTTTATGCTAGTTTGCATTAGCCCAAATGAAAGTGACTCTTCACACTTAATGGCTCCCAAGTTGTGTCTGCTAATCACTGCGCTCCATGCTCTGGGTGAGTGACAGCTAACGGGCCTTTAACAGTAATTACGTACGACCAGTAACAACATTTAGCCTTGGAGGCACTTAAAATACATGTGGCATTCCAGCAATCTGCATAATGGCTTCACGTATTACGTATCAACAGCATGAATTTCCATCTGCTTTTTATTTTGGAGGGTTTTAAGACAAACACAGTGCTTAACAAAACTTATAGTGACTCTGGGTAGCTCCAAAAAACATTGTGTTAACTCCTAATACTCCGCTATTTCCATGTAAACAACATAACCGGAAATGATTGAGCGGTCAAGGGCCAAACGCGACATCAGGTCGTTTTTGAAGTTGCTTTTGTTTCGGTGTAGTCAGATTGTTTTTCTTCATCTTGCAGATCTTCAGAGCCATTCACAGTTTTGGTGAAAGCGTTCTTGTCTACAGGTTCCTGGGATCCTCCTCCTTGTGCTGCATTTCCTTAGTATTCCGTTAGTTCCTAAAGTCATGGCTCTGGCCTCTAGTTTGCTTAATGTCCGTCTCTCAGTGAATTTGCAAACTTCAACATGTTCACCTTTTTTTGTCCAACCCTCTCAGTCACAGTAACCTTAAAGGTCAGATAGGAGACCAGTTAAGGATCAAGGTCAAATTTTCATTTTTCTCATGTTAGCTGGGGAGAGGCTGAGATGACAGGCTGAAGGAAACACCAGTGAAGCTTCTGACCTTGAGTTTTTCCTTAAACGTCAGTTGGAGCACACTCACACTTAAATAGCCGGGTTTTTGTGTATCCTGGAGCGTAGGCTTAAGCTTTAGCTTGAGCTTTACTTTAAATGTGAGTTTTTCAAGCTTGTCTTTGAGCTGAAGCTTTAGTTGAAGATACAGTTTGAACTTGAGCATACATTTGTGCTTGACCATAAGTTTGAGTTCAGGTTTAAACTTGTTTCTAGGTTTTGGCTTAATTTTGACGTAAGCTTCAGTTTGAGCTTGATCTAAAGTTTTAACTTGACAAAGGGCTGGTTGTTGTGGCTAAAGTCCAAGATGTTCTGCTGAAAAGTAATGGCTGTGAAGAGAATTTGTCTGCTTGGTGGTCAGAAAAGAAAGACAACTGGGACGTAGAGCTTCAATAGTTCCTCGTGTGCATGTAGTTGATTCCAGCTTAGATCTCCCCTCTGAATGTGGCCATCTAGATGCAGCTGATCAGAGGACTTCAAACTGAGGAGACTGAGTCTGTAAATGCACTCTGAGGGTGTTTCAACATGTGCGTGCTTGTATGTTTGCGTTGAAGATCACGCCCTCAGGTGTTCCACTCACCCCAGCTCTACTCCTGTGAAACGCTGACAAACTCCCTGCAAAATGTTCATGAAAAGTTACACAAACAGAGCAGCTCGTAGCTTCAAAGAGGAGCCAGGGAGGAGCAGAGGGCAGGAGGAGATGCACAGATGTGGTTGTGTCACAGTTCAGCTACACCAAAGCTCGTCACCACACTCGACCAAAGCCGGTTTGAGGGAAGAGGCAGGGCATAAAGGCGGGCCGCGGGGAGGACACAAATACAGGAGGAGATTCCAGGCAGAGTAACAGAAGAGAAGGAGGAACAAAAGTTAAAGAAAAGCACCCTGTGGCTCTGAGGTGACAGTTTTGTTGGGGAGGGAGAATCAATGACAGCAAACAACAGATGTGCTCAGGAGGGCTTCCCTTCCTGGACTTTACTTTTTTTCTGACTTTTATTACTCTGCCTGCACTGTTACACAAGCTGAGGAGATCCAAACTTCTTTAGGAGGCTGATCCCAGGTCAGACCCTAACACAGAGACAGACAAGGTTTAAAGGGGGCTGAAGATGAGCAGCAGGTCTGCATCCACTCACCAGGATGGAAAAACAACCCCAAGTGATCTCAAAGTTTCTGAAAAGAGCACAGATCCCAGTGGAAAACTGCAGGATGAGGAGAAGAAAGTGGAACTGGGGAAGAAGGTGACGCTGCTTCGAGGAATCTCCATCATCATCGGAACCATCATCGGAGCCGGGATCTTCATCTCACCCAAAGGAATCCTGCGGCACACTGGAAGTGTGGGCATGTCCCTGGTTGTGTGGATCGCCTGTGGTGGGCTGTCATTGTTTGGTGAGTTTTTCTCTTCAAAGCTGACATCTGTTTTTGACATAAAGACAAAAAGGATTAGCTTCTTTCAATGCACATTTCTGAAAAAGTTAGCTCAGATAAAAAGGATTTATGCAAATATTAAGGATAACAGACTTTTACTTTTATTCCTGTCATGTTACCCATGTATCCCCGCCCCCCTCAAGCATTTGCATGATTGCATCACTTACAGTCATGTACATTCTAGATCACTGGGTTTGTGTGTCAGGGTCTTTCTCTTGGAAAGAACACGCTTTTGGATTCTTATATAAAAAGATAAATAAACTGTAAACAGTTTGAGCAGATGAATTATTCTACATCTGCACGGCCTTTAATCAACTGATAGAGCAGGAGCCGCTGCTCGGCGCTGCAGCTCCAACGCTGATAAAGTCAGATAAAGTTTCTGCACTGAAGCAGAAGCTGCATCATCAAAGGACACCCTTCCACACCTAAAAAAAACCCCAAGAGCACTCATGTGGACCTTCTATGAATGGCCAGTTATTAAAAACAACAACATGCTTTCCTGCGTCATTCATGATGCATCAATTCATGTTGCAGAATGAGGAGCACGCTCAGAATGACTCTCCACTTCCACATACATACACAAAGACACACAAAGCTAAAGCTCATCAGCATTTTAACCTGAGAAAAAAAAATCCTAAAGACATAATAAAAAAAAACTGTATTTAGAACAAGAAGTAAATTTTAAAAAACTCCTCCATCCTCTCTGGTGCACGGTCCATGTGACGTCTCAGTGCACATGTCAGTGGCTGCAGTGACAATCTTCTGATGATATTTCAAAGAAGCTCCTGTCCTGGAGATGACATGACCCCATGAATGCACATCCTTCGTCATATGGGGTCATTCTCTGGATAAACTGAAGGAGGAATACTGACATTCAAGTTTTTTAAAGATAACTTCATGATCATTTTAAAGAAAATTTCTGTTGTTATACAGGATTTTTCTGATAGTAGACTTATGTTAATCTAAAGGCCTTGCCTTTTTCCAAGTCACAATCAAAAATAGGAATATTGTTCCCAATCGGTCTTAATTTGATTGCCTTTTTATTTATTGGTTTTTTAAAAAATAAACATTGAGAAATATTTTATGAAGGTGATGGTCATGAAGAGTCACTGGAGCCCTTCTCATTTTCTTTTAATTTTATAAATGTCCGTCAAGTGACAGAGCTCAGCGTATTCTGGGTTTAAATCCCTCACAGTTGCCTTTGTTCATCACTACAAACCCAATAATCTGTAATAGTCTGTGTTTACTCATGATTCCTTGCTTAAATCTTGCATTGTCTCTATGAATTAGTTAATTAGTTGGTAAATTATCTTGGGATGCATGTTTCTCATTTGTAGAAGAAGCAGTCAGTTCACCACAGCAGAATCCTGTAGTCCTTCACGTTTTGCTGTCATGAAACAACATTGACCCCATTCACCTGTGGGTTCACTGAGGACTCTTCGTTCTTCTGACTTGACCCCTCCCATGTGAATGATCTCCGTTCCTGCAGGAGCTCTGTCCTACGCAGAGCTGGGGACGTGCATCAGGAAGTCCGGGGGGCATTACACTTACATTATGGAGGCGTTTGGACCACAGATGGCCTTCATCAGGCTCTGGGCCGAATTAATCGCAATAAGGTAATGACAACCTCTTGAAGGAAAGTCGTCTCACCCCATTCCTAAAAAAAGAACACCCATATGGGAATGATTTAGATGAATCTTGTAAAGTTTTTGTCTGTTTTATCTGAAACTTGTAAGTTAAGCATAAGACAGTCAAAACAGTTATGAGATCCTCAGTAAAAATGTACAATATGAAACTTCCATGTTTTGATCACATAATAGAAAAGTAGATTTTTGTAATTCCAAATATATATTTTTTTGTGAATATGTATAATATCAAACTTAAATGAACAACTTTAAGTGAAAGTCTCAATGAAAAAAATAAACCGTTTTGACCCAAATCGTTGGACTGGTAAACTTTAGCAGTTGTTTGTTTTTTACAAAGCAGGCAGCACTGAATCGTCTCCAGACTGATGGATGCTGCTAACAGTATTACAAGAGTAATGCTTGTTATTTAGGGTTTTAGGATCAACTGGTCCTGATGAAAAAGACAACATGATATTGTATCCACAGAGCAGATATTCCAAATACACATGGGAAGTAATCAATATGAAGCAAATAGATAGAAGACTCACACATTCTTTCAAGTGTTGCTAGAGAAAGACTTCTTTATTTTTGTACAAGACTATCATAACATGAATTACAAAATGTCTTACATATGAATACATGTGCAGTTTATCTTTGCCCTGAAAGATGATATTTCATTTTAGATACATTGGTAATACTTGAGACAGAAACTCAAACCCTAACCCTCACTCATAATACAAGTAACAACAGACAATAAGGATACATAACTTCCCTCTAAAGAATATACATATATGTTACTTGCAGAAAAACCTACATGTAATTTTTTATTTTCGTATCTGAAAAAAAGTGCATGTAAGACAAAAGTAAAAGAAGTATATGACCTATTTGTGGAAAACATTAATATATGGGTTTTCATATTACTTATATTCCTATTCCTTTATTCTTATATTTCACATTGACATTTTTAAAAAGTAAGATACATCATTCTTTTTTATTTCATACATGAAAAGATTGAAAAAGTGGCCACTTTCAAGAGTTTTTCATAGTCTGGGACTCATAAGTGTAAGATTCACAAAACATGTGAAACAAAGATTTAGTGCTGCAGGTGATGTCAATTTCTTATTTTCTTATTTCTTTTCTATATGGACACCCCTCTAATTTTGACTAAAAATAAAAAATAAATAACTTACTTTTAGACTTGATTAAAAAAAATACAATAAAAAATGCAGATTCCAGCAGCCCCCCAACCCAGCAAAAAATAAATGGGGGTGGGGTTGGTGTTGTCCATGCAGATGACTAGTTTATGCTTTTTCATGAGAGAAACTTCTCATTTAATGTCATTTAATGTGTAAACAAATAGCAATCCTGAAGTCAGTCATTTTCAAAATATTCTAAACTTTTCATGAATCTGAATTTCTGCCCTCTAGACAGTTACTGCACTGGATAAACTGAGTAAAAAATGAGTCTTTTGAAAAAGATCAATAGAATTACAAAATACATTGAAAAAAAATCACTGAGGGTTAGCTTTTAGCTAAAATAACTGTATAAAACAGCTATTTTAAAAACTTTCTTAGGATTTAACCTTTGCAGCTTTTAGTACAAATACATTAGCATGAAGCCAAGAGTGGGCTGGGCTAGGGGGTAGTGGTCAGCACTCTTGCTTCACAGCAAGAAGATCCAGGTTCAAATCCCAGTTGGGATCTTTCTGTGTGGAATTGAATGTTCTCCTCATGTAAGTGTGGGTTTCTTCCAGCTTTCTCCCACAGTCCTAAAACAAGCTTCATTCAAGTTAATTGGTGACTCTAAATAATCCAGAATAGGTGGGCATGTGAGAGTGTGGCCCTGCAATGGACTGATGACCTGTTCAGGGTGTATTTTCACCTTTACCCAACAGTGGCTGCATTAACTCCAGCAACCCCATGACCCCCCGTAAGTGATTTAGTATGTTCTGAAGATGATTGAGTGGATGGATGGAAGAAGCTAACAGTTAGAAAACAGAGGAGCAGAAAGACTTCCTGACTCTCCTGAAAGATTTTGAAAGACTTTCTTTAAGGACTTCAGAGCATCAAAGACAGGGGTGGGCAAACTACAGCCCGGGGGCCATATGGGGCCCCGTAAACTGTCTAATCTGGTCTGCCAAACTAAAATAAATGATGTTAATAACCCTTATTAATGATTTATTTTCCTTGTAATTCTGATGCTTTGACATAGAGGGTGCACTATAATAAATGTACCTTTTTTTAGGTGCAGAAAAATATTCTGTTTTCATGTGGTGTTGGAGGATTTGTTGTTTTGCTAATGTTCTTGATCGTTTTCGGACAGTCACTTTTCTGATCATTACAACACCACGTGAACGCCGCATTTCTCTAGGTTTGTATTTTTCACTGATGGACAGGAACCCAATGGTGCATTTGACACTAAAATGAGACAAAAAGTCACAGTTCCAAAATGAAACTTCTAAAATGCTCAGTTTTAAAATATGTACATATGTTCATTTTAAATCAAAACGAAAGCAGGTTTTTGTCCAAATTCCATGTTATTTCTCTCTCATGAGGTTGATTACAAAAACACTCCACCTCTGCTCCTGGTCCAGCTCTTCTGCCAATGCTTAGACCCCTTTGTGAGATCCACGAGTCAAAAAGTTGACCCCCTGGTCAAAGGCCTGTCAATCTGGACTTCACTGAATGATGACATTATTTGAAAACCTGAAAATTCTGAACTGCGTGATAGAGGTTTAAAAATCACAATTATTGCTTTGCAAAATTAAAACACTGGAATAAAATAACAAACCCAGACACATTTCTATACATGTTTTCAGCTGATCAGGTGGTCACATCTGGTCTCAAACATCCTCGATATCTGTTTGAAGCTTCAGCCATCAATGGAAAGCTCCTACCGAAACAAGAATATAAATTCAAAAATATCACAGCCTTTTCTTCTCTAAAGCTAAAAAGTTAATCAGTTTGGTCTTCAGAGCCCTTTTTAAGGTCAATAATCGCAGATGGAGGCAGCGGCGGATGGCGAGCAGCGGTGTGTACTCAGTGCAGTCGCGGCAGAGTAAACAGTCTGCTGGTAATCCGGAGCAGCAGGGTTTCACGCCGGCCCTTTGAAAGGAACATTCTAGGAATGAAGGGAGAGTGAAAACAAGGACAGGGAGAGATTTTCTGAGCTGCTGTGGGAACCAAGGCGCAGAGGCGTGAGAGGAGCCTTTTGCTCAGCCATCCCATAATAACTGGACTGCAGTTTCAGAGCATGCATTGCCCGTCTGAAAACCTCTACATGCTCAGACAAGAGTAGATTTTTAATTTATTGAAAATGGAGCAATAATTCAGGAAATTAGGCTTATAACCTGAATCTTTGAGCATTTTATCACCTTCAGGAAGAGAAAAAACATGAAACATGAGAAGATAAAACTTTGACTCTCATCTGATGCTGAAGGTCATTTTCTGGGCGTGCTGATTATCTGCGGAAGAATCCCAGGAATAATTTGAATGCAGTGTGGAGACGCTCATTCAAGCCTGAGGTGGTTGTTGGTGAAACCGTGTGTTTTAGAGGAAAAGACTGTTTGACTCTTATCTTAAGTTGCTCCTTCGATTCCTCCTGCAGGCCTGCAGCCATGGCAGTCATTTCCTTGGCTTTTGGGCAGTACATCCTGGAGCCGCTCTTCATGCCGTGTGCCATCCCCCCCATGGCCGTGAAACTGGCCACAACCATTGGCATCAGTACGTAAAATGCCTCCTCTACCACCATAAGGGGTGTCAGAAAGTCTCATCATCTGACACAAACTCATTTACACACACACGCCAAACTCCCGTCACTGTCAGCTTATTTATTTATTCAGTTCTGATTAAAAATAATCAGATTATTTCCTTCACATGAATTTGTTTTTCTGCTTTGTGCTGCTCTTTCTCACCTGAGCGTCACCAAAAGGAGAAAATCAATCAGAAAATCCTTGAAAACGATTGAATTATAAAAAACAAATGCTAAATTAATCAAAGATAACATTTTTTATCTTTAAAAAATATAAATGAAGCAAAATTTACAGAAAACCCTGCTGACGCGTCAATGCAAAAACACGAGAGCAGATTTAAAAATTACAAAAGGTTTGACTTTCTTCTTAAATTTACCTTGATGTACTTTTGATAAAGCGGATGTAAACAAATCAAATCTAATTATTGCAGTAATCTGATTACCTCCAGTTATCAGCTGAGTTTTTCTGAGTAGGATAGTATTCATGAGAACAGCAGTGAGATTGTGTTTCGTGCAGCTTCAAGGTTCATCTGCAGACTGATGACCAGCAGTTATTTCCTTCATAGCTGCAAAAAAGCAGAAGATGAAGCTCTGCTCTGCAGGGTTTCTCGTGTCTTTGGTGCAGCAGGTTCTGGTCTGAGATGCTGAGCTGGCAGTCTGTGATGTGCTGAGGATGATGTTACCGCTTGGTGTCTCTGCAGCCTCCGTCATGTACCTGAACTGCATGAGTGTCACCTGGACCGCCAGGATCCAGATTCTGCTCACCCTCAGCAAGCTGCTGGCCATCATCGTCATCATCGTGCCGGGGGTGTACTTGCTCTTCAAAGGTGAGGCCCTGTTCCTCCAGTGCGGTCAGAACCAGAAGGTCCAAACTGAGATAAACCACAGGAGGTGTCCTTTGAATGTGACCCACTGTGACCAGAAAGTGATCTGAATGCTGCAGCTGCTCACAGTTGCAGCATTTCCTAATGTTGTCCATGCAAAAGCAACAGCCCCCC
>BSAI01000038.1:525120-553126 GCA_036245035.1 Adrianichthys oophorus
CATCCATCCATCCATCCATCCATCCATCCATCCATCCATCCATCCATTCATCCATTCATCCTCCTCCGCTCATTTGGGACCAGGTCCTGGGGCAAGCAGTCTAAGCTAAGTTTCCCAGACTTCCCTACCCCTGGCCACCTTGGTCCCCTGGTCCCAAGACATTCCCAGGTCAGCTGAGAGACGTAGTCTCTCCAGCGTGTCCTGGTTCTTCCCTGGGGTCTCCGCCCAGTAGGACATGCCCGGAATACATCCCCAAAGAGGCGTCCAGGAGGCATCTGGACCAGATTCCCGAGCCACCTTAACTGGTTCCTCTCGATGTGGAGGAGCAGCGGCTCTACTCCAAGCTCCTCTCATAATCTCTAAGGGAGCTCCGAGCCACGCTACAGAGGAGACCCATTTTGGCCGCTTGTATTTTGCTCTTTCCGTCATGACCCAGAGCTCATGTCTATAGCTGTGTGTTGGAGCGAAGATCCACCAGTAAATTGAGAGCTTTGCTTTCTGGATCTGCTCTCTCTTCACCACAACAGACCGGTACAGCAACGGCCAGCCCGCCTCTCGATCACGCTCCGATCTTCCTTCACTTGTGAACAAGACCCAAGATAGTTAAACTCCTGGGGCAGGAGCACTTCACCCACCCAGAGAGGACAAACTACCTTTCTTTGTTCAAGAACCATGGTCTCAGACTTAGCAGTGCTGACCCTCATCTCAAACACTTCACACTCGGCTGCAAACCACCCCAATGCATGCTGGAGGTCCTGGCTTGATGAAGCCATCATCAACCAACATCATCTGCAAAGAGCCGAGAGGAAATCCTGTGGTTCCCAAAGCAGGCTCCCTCCAGCCAATGACTGTGCCTAGAAATTCTGTCCATAAAGAGTATGAACAGAACTTGGTGATAAAGGGCAGGCCTGCCTGAGTCCAACATGCACCGGGAACAGGTCTGACTTACTGCCGACTATGCGGACCAAGCTCCTGCTCTGGTCATACAGAGACGGAATCTTTGTTTCTTCTTAGTAGTTGCAAATAGAAAGTTATGAAAAATTTAAATTATTTAAACATACCTTATATTTGATCAGCAAACTGCATGTTGAGTGTCTCTGACAAATTCCACTTTCAAAGTTTTTAGAAATCTTTTTTGGATTGGACCTTTGTGGAGGGGGGCACAAAAGAATCCGTTTTTAATTATTTTTCCTGAATGAAAAAAACTGGGATGTTTATTACCACCATTTTAGACACAAACATGCACACACACACACACACACAAGTACATTCACACACACACATGCACACACACACACACACACACACACACACACACACAAGTACACACACACACACACATGCACACACACACACACACACACACACAAGTACATTCACACACACACATGCACACACATATGCACACTTTTGTGCAGATACATATATGTCCAAAAGCAGTCATACAGTGGGCATAAACATTTTCAGTCACTGATTTTGCATGTTGGCCCACTTAAAAAGATGAGTTCACATTGTTTGATTTTAAAAGAATTGATTTTTATAATGGTGCAGAAAATGAATTTTCTGACAAAGTTCTCCTCAGTTTCTAGCAATGTAGCTTTGGTTATAATTGACAGAGGTCAAAGGTTTCCTGTATGTCTTAAGCTGGTTTTAACACGGGGTAGCTGCTATCTTGGTCCATTCTTTCATGCAGATCTTCTCATGTTCTTGTTGCTGGGGGAACATGGACTTTCAACTCCTGCTACACATTCTCTGTTGAATTGGAACATTCATTTGAAAAATGAATGACTGTAAACTCTTTTTTTCCCCATTGCACATGTACATGCACACACAGATCCACACTGATGTCCGTGCACTCATACACACAGTTGATTCCTACAGTTTGCAGTATTCAACTGTAGTATTCTCTTGTTAACTCTGCTAAAACCAGTGAGGAAGCATGTTTTAATTTGTGATAAATGTTCTATTACAGACACAAGCATGTTTATGTTTAAGCACTGATCTGATGGTGTCCCTCTTCTGTAAAGATCACATGAACCTTTTCTTTGCAGGTTTTATCTGAACTTTGTTACAGAGGAAGTGGAGAACCCAGAAAAGTAAGTTCAGCCTCACATCTACAGAAATATCGTTGTAGAGATGAACCTTCAGATTCAACCTGCACACCAGACTGGTTTCCAGCACTGGCGCTTTACAAGAGAGAGTCTCTGTGTGAAATAGACAAGCAGAGATGTAGATCAGCAGATGAAGCATGCTGAGAATCTGTAATTCAACCACTATAATATCAGAGGAGCAGTGTTGGGGGTAACAGATTACAAAGTAAAGAATTACTGCAATTTTATTACTTTTGTCAGTAATGGAGTAACGTAACAAATAACAGTTCAAATTTTGGTAATTCATTACAATGACTGAACTATAGAAACCTCGTTAATTTGGTTTTGTAGGCTCTGACATTTTCTCTTGGTAAAATGAAACGAAACGGAGATTAATTTAAATAAAATGGAGGAACTGGCGCATACGTGCATGCATGTGAGCGCAGATTTGGGGATCAATCAAAGTACAGACATGCCCTCATTGCTGCAGTCATAATGCTTTCCAAACTGGTGAGATGAGACGAAAACAGATGCTGCAAGGACTCCTCTCAGGTGAGCAGCAGAGCAGAGACCCACCCTGTGCACTGATGTGTCGCTGACGAATAAAATGACTCTAAAGCCGCTCTGGTGTGAGTGACAAGAGCCGGATCTTTCCTGGGAGCCGTTTTTGTTCTTTATCAATTCACCCTGTCTTAATTTATTTTTCTATCTAGTCTGCAAGTGACTAGTGGGCAATATGAGTTCACGCTCAATGCGCTCGGTGGGGGCAGGGTGGGGGTGTGCAGAGCTCAGAAGACTCGCAGCAGAGCGAACTGTGCACAAAGGACAGACATGGTGAGAGAGAGATGGTTCAACTCCTTGTAATGGAATACATAAAGTCAGCCAAAAAGAACATGGAGGGATTGAATAGTTCTTTGTGTTTTCAAAAGACTAGCTTAATTTTAGATTTGGTAGACATGAATATAGACATGAATGTGACCTAACAGTATTTTTCACTTCTGGCGTTGAGCAGTGGCACAGACTACATAAGATGTAACTTAATTTTGAGTCAGTTTTCACACTGAATTCAAATGAAGCCAGGTTATGTCTTGAACCATGATCATACCTTGCATAAGGTTATTGCTTTAAAAATATATAATTATTTTATTTGACTTTATTTACCTTTATTTAACCACAGAATCCTATTGAGATTAAAAATCTCTTTTTCAAAGAAGCCTTGTTAAATAAAAGACAAAAGGATCTTGTTTGTGCTGTTTTTCTCTTGAGAATTTGTATATGAGTGGAAAAAAAGTAAAATAAAGTACCAAGTGAAGAATTACTTTTTCAAATAGGTAATGAGTATAATAATTTAACTACAATTTTGATCCAGTAACTAAGTAAAGTAATCAATTACTTTTTAGAAGTAATTTACCAACACTGCAAAGGAGTCTTTTTGAGAATTTTGTCTCTAATTCTTAACTCTTGAATTTCCTTAAGGCTCGTGTCATTTTCCTGTGTGACTGTCAGCTACAGTCTGTATTAATTTTCTTGTCTGTTTCACCTCAGCTGTCTGTCCACACTTGAGTTGACCACATATTTAACAAGCATTTGGTAATGGATCTTTGGTTTTGCACCACCATTCATCCAGCTGAGATCTCCAGCTGACTTTTAATGAGCATGCATCTTTCTATTTCAAAAGGGTTCTTTGTAAGCTTTGAAGATCCTTGAAAATCCTTAAAAATGCATGCACATTTCTGTGCCATTGTCATGTCTAATGGGCTTTATTTTTCCAAAAGGGGCATCTGCTAGAAATGTGTCTGTTGCATCTTACACCATTTCAAGTTTCCTTGCTTTATCCATGGTGTGTTATTGTCTTTGTTTGTCTTACAATGTCTGCACCATGTCTTCTTTAGCTTGCTTTTGCATGGTGGTCCTTCTCCAAGCTCTTGACTTGACTCTTGGCTATCATTAATGTTTTCATGATGCTGTGACCAGATTTCTCTTTTTCTCTTCCTTCAAAAATGCAAGGTTCTGTGTTGAACTCAAGATACATTTTTTTGTAGCTTTCACATGTTTTATTTGTAATTAAAATAGTTTAAAACTTTAGACAGACCTGCAACCATGGCAACCAGAAGATCCTCCCTTCCCTCACCAGTGTTTTGTAGCTCTGTGGTGGTGATTCCTGCCTTGATCACGAGGTCTGTTGTTTTCTCAAAATTCTTCTTCCTTGGCGATGTTAGCATTGTGTGTATCACTGACATGGGGCGTTCCTTTGCATTGTGGTTCCTTGTAGTTCTCAGCACTTTGTTCTTATTTTCAGATTTTCAGAGGATGTTACTGACGTGTTTAAAAGAATACCATCACGTTTGGCAGTGAAACACAAACAAAATTAAACAGAATAAAAAAGCACGTTTGAAACGAGTGAAAACCCAAAGAAGTTTAAATGCTAAGAGCTCTTCGGAGATCTTAGGGTCTTCATGCTTTTCAGCTTTAACAACATTAACATTGCTATTAACTTTATTATTAAAACATTAAAGAGACAGAAGCTGAGGTGGAGGTTTCTGTCTGGACATTAAGAAACTTTAAGACTCATGTAAACATAAAAAACGTCTGACTTATGGAGCAGACAAAAATTTTCACGGGTTTCTTTTTGTTTGGTGATAAGATCTGAGTATTCCAAATATGAACCAAGTGTTTGCACACAGAGGTGTTACGATCTTCAGAGCTGCAACAAGAACAGCTGGATTCAAAGGAATGTCAGGATTTCTTTTGGAAAGTCTGGATGGACAGTAGAGAAGGGAGCATAGAAACTCCGTCTGCCTTGCTTCTAACACACCCGTCTTGTCCTCAGGACCGTGCCATTGGCCATCTGCATCTCCATGGCGATTGTGACTTCCTGCTACGTGCTGACCAACATAGCGTACTACACTGTGATGTCAGCAGAGGAGCTCCTGGCCTCGAACGCCGTCGCTGTGGTGAGATGATGGTCCTCTGTCCCAGATCAGTCTGAAGGTTTTTCACGCCACATGCTCTCACATTTCCATGACAGCATGATCAAACTTTTTTGATTTCACATGAACCCTAAGACGGACCATTCTGGAAGTTCTGGTTCTGGTGTTTTGAGTCTAGCTGAACTGTACAACTCAATGAAAGAATGGCAGAGGAAGGCTGACGGGACACTTCCATGGTTCTGTTCTGCAGAGACTGTCTTGTTGCTTCATTGCTTCTTATGCTTTCTCTGCTTTTAACGTTAACTTGCTGGTTTATGGCTCCTTCACATGAGCAAACAGAGGAGCAAAGATCCATCTGGAGAACACGGAAGCCTTCGGTATCAGCTGCTGTTGGAGCAGCAAAGCATGCGGCCATTGTTCTGGAGTTTTAATGAGAACAAATGAAGCAGATGCAATCTGGACAACCTCTTCCCTGCATGGCTGTGATCTCACTTGGACACAGACACTTCCTGCTCTTACCAGGTCTTCATCTGTGAAGCCTGTTCCCTGTGGATGTTAATGTAATAGTTGTAGACAGACGTGTTAATGCTAATCACATCACAGCCTCCTGTAAAAGCCACCGCTACTGATCAGCCTGCTGTTAGTGCAAACGCACCACTCCTGCTCCCCTCTAATGCAGTTAGTCTTATTGCCAAGTGCACCATTAAGTGTTCACAGCGCCTTAAGAAAGGTGCTAAGAGCGTTTATGTGTTCTTAGGATGTGATAACAGGATTACAGTCGGTTCCTCCTTCCTCACACAAGTTTACACCCAAAACTTAATTTAAACTTTGCTCCATCCTCAAACTTGAATCAGAGGCTTTCATCAAGCTGCAATTAGAAACTGAGGCACTTAAATCATCTTCAGTGCACGTGCAGAGTGTGAGGCGCAGAGATCCGGATACACCAGGGAGAGTTTGTGAGTCTGCGGGAATCGTGTTGAGCGTGGAAGCTGATGAAGACTGCCTGCAAAGTCTACTGTACGGGAAACTCTCCGAGCACATTTGTCTTCTTTCTGCTTTTGTTGGCATATATTATTTGACAAAATAA
Source organism: Adrianichthys oophorus (assembly GCA_036245035.1). NCBI lineage: Eukaryota > Metazoa > Chordata > Actinopteri > Beloniformes > Adrianichthyidae > Adrianichthys > Adrianichthys oophorus. The sequence continues at coordinate 531,228 of BSAI01000038.1, forward strand.
CATTTCACCCAGACTAAAAGAAGCTTTTTTTAAAGAAAAAACATTACAAACTCATCATTTTCACTTTGTATTTTCTTGTCCTTAATATTTAAAACTATAAACATTATTTTTTCTGTCGGTCATCGGATGTTATGACTTCATTTCACTAGAAATTTGGTTATTTTTTTGTGCCACTTTTAGAGATTTGTGGTTTGATTCTGGACCTCCATTTAGTCACATCCCTGCACACACACACAAACACACCACCAGGGATGGGCTAAACAGCAAAACTCTGAAAAACTGAGTTACTAATGAAAAACAAGAACCTGTGGCAAAAAAAGGTACAAAACATTAAAGGTTTATGAAAATGACTGGAAAGCATCTTTCAGCCTCTCTGCATTTCTGAAACTGAACGCAACTGACAACAGAAAGCCGCTTTCACAAAGCCAAATTCCTCACGTTGATGTATGGATGTGGTGTATGTTATGAAAGGTCTGGAAGACCAGTGTTTAATCTTTTAGCTGAAACCCTCTGCTTCATCACTTCATTTTCTTATTGAGACATTTGCAGAGCGGCTGCTGGGGAACTTTTCCATGGCTGTGCCTGTTTTTGTGGCCTTGTCCTGCTTTGGCTCCATGAACGGCTGCCTCTTTGCTTTATCCAGGTACACTTCCTCATTGTTGCTCACAATCACTGCCGCTATGTGTCAATAAAGCCAGATAAGCTCAGGATCAAATAACAGAATAAGTTTATTTTAAATGGTCAATGGTTCTTGTTTCTCCAGAATGTTCTATGTCGCCTCTCGTGAGGGACAGCTGCCAGAGGTCCTGTCCATGATCCACGTGCGCAGGCACACACCGCTGGCTGCTGTCCTCATACTGGTCAGTTTACAGCAGTGATGAGTCATGAAAAAAAACATCTCAAATCTCTGGCTGGAAGCTACATTCCACCTTTTGGTCTATCACCAGCAGCAGGGGGCACTGCTGACAGCCTTTTGTGGTTTCATAGGTTGTCTTGCTCAGACATGCTTGTAAATGTATTTGTGCTCATGTTTTTAGGCATCAGGACTAATGAGATCTTTTCTGTGTGAGGTCAGTATCCCATGACCGTGATCCAGCTGTTTGTTGGTGACATCTACAGCCTGCTGAACTTCATGAGCTTCCTGCGCTGGCTCTTCATCGGTGTGGTGGTGCTGGGTTTGATCTACCTACGTTACACCAAGCCTGATCTGCCCCGACCCTTCAGGGTGAGCGCTGCTGCACCGCCACGGCACAGAGGCAGTCCTGCCTGCATCCACAGTCAGAGATAACAGCTTGCAAGAGCAGCTGACACTACTGACCATGAGAGGAGATCAGACCAAACTACACTGGATGCCTCTGGAAACCACGCAGGAGCCAGACACAAACCTGACAGGGAACAAAGGAGCCAGGAAGTAGACAGGTCCCAAACAGGAACTATTTTCTCTAGAGCATTTTTAATTTGTTTTGATAAATACACATACAAAAAGAAATCAGAAAAAGTGACAAAACTATCAGTCCAAAGTGAATTAATTTAATCCATGAAGGGATATTTCGTGAAATGTTCTTGTCCTGATGTGGTGAAAACCTCTTTTTTATGAAGGAAAAAGGCAATTTTATTAATGCAACTTTCCTTTTAATCAGTTTAAATTGTATATAAATGTAGGCTAAAAAAATGTTTCGCTTTATAGTAAGGGTTCCTTTATTCATGCTGGTTAATGCATTTAAGCATTAATTAACTATTAAAGAGTTAACAGTCGATTTTATGCATTACTTTGCATTACTGTTTTAACAGAGGTTGTTGGACATTTATTAGGTGTTTCCAAAGTGATAAAGGGATAATTTCATAATTGCTATATATGGTATTTTAAATATGGTGTTAAATAATGGTTTTGTTATGCTGATAAGGTTTTACAGCACCGGTGAGGTCAGATGAAAAACATCAAGAAAAACCTTGTTTACCTTTTGCTTCCTAACTCTGAACAACCAAAGTAAATGATTACTTTACTTTACTAGGGCTTTACATATATAGTAACTAACATGTTGTTGATACATTCATAATACTGAGCCTTTGAATATAGAAACTTTTATTATAGCTTTCTATTGTACTAAGTAAGGTTAAATAAAAAATAAAAGTTAACTGCTAACTAGTGCATTAAATAATACAATTAGTAATGCAAAGTATTGCATGAAAGTGGCTGTTAACACTTTATAAACAGTTGATTGTTGCTTTATTACAGCATTAACTAACACTATTATGAAGTGTTACTCAATTACCTGATAAAGTAAGATTCATATGATGACCTGGTAGACATGACTCTGCCTGTGCTCTGGCTGCAGGTCCCGCTCTTCATCCCAGTGGTGTTCTGCCTCACCTGCTTCTTCATGGTCTTCCTCTCTCTGTATTCGGACCCGGTCAACACAGGGATTGGGTTTGCCATCTCTCTCACTGGCATTCCTGCATATTATGTCTTCATTCACTTCAACCACAGGCCCAAGTGGCTTCAGAGGGCTATAGGTAACTTGCTCCATCGTAAGCGTTGTTTTTATTTCCGTCATGAATCCACAAGCTGCACTGATGCAGACAGGCGCATCTATCTTAACCAGAGTTTGGGTTTCACCTTTCTGCTGTTTGTTCTTTTTAGCAAATAGGCCAGAAACAGTAGAAGTGTCCAATAGATCTTCAAGTAGAGAGTCACTGGGACAGAAAGCTAGCAGTGTTTCCTCCTCTGTGTTACCAACTAACACAACCACTTCAGCACATATATGAAAGTGGAACAGAGTATCAGGGCCATCCCTGAAAGGAGCTTTCTGAGATACGCAGTTTAAAACACTTGAGACAAAACACACATCTGCCTTTACTTCACACACACAGACTTGTGTCTACAGCAGCTGGTTGATTTTCTGCCTGGTTACCATCAACATCAAATGAGCAGATTTCTCTCTGGAAGACAAAAATGAGCCTCTGGGTTCACCTGGACAAATGTGTTCTGTCACATAATGAAGTCGAGTTTGTTAAAAGGTTCTGTCACATGGAGGGGCGGTGGAAGAGGGGTGATGAGTAGACAGACAGCTGGTATGAATAGAGAAGAATAGATAAAGTATTTGATGATCATTATCTGTGGGAGAGGTGCTTGTTGCTGCATTCAATGGCTAAAAAAGTGATCTTCTATCCATGCATACGTCAATACGACGTTCAATGGCTGAGTGTTTAGGTCATAGAGCCCAAAGATGGATTTAAAAACTTGCTTGAGACGTGTGACTGTGAGAGTTTTGAACACAGAAGCCCAAAGTGCAAGAATACGTGCACATACATGGACTTTTTATTGAAAGTGGACACAGTGCCGTGGATGAACGTAGAAGATCTGCTGCAGATTGAAGGAAGAAGAGTTTTAGTTTGCTCTGATTTGCTTCAGTTTCACACTGAAATAACACTTGTTCTCTTTGTAATAATCCTGAAACTTTGGAACCTGCGATGGTGCTTAGTTTAGCGCAAATTAAGAGATTGTTTCTGGTGTGGTCTCACACAGACATTTGTGCCAACAGACTCCATCAACAGAACCCTGCAGATCATCCTGGAGGTGGTTCCTGCTGACCAATGATGGAAGACCTCATCTCTTCAACCATAAACTTCTCAGAAAAAAAAGTGTCATTTCATTTGGGTTCAGGTAACCTGAATGAGTCCAGAAGAAGTTTTCTAAACAAACTCATCAGGTGGAGTTGAAGTGAAAGAGTCTGGCTTCTTTTTTCACTTCTTTTTTCAAGGGTGTTTTTGCATTTGTTTGTACCGTTGTAAGGTTATGAATGAGTAAGTAACTACAAAACAGTGTTTACAATTTAAAAAGGAATGCCTTTTCCCCCTAAGTTTATTCATTTCATTTTTCGAGATGTGTCTTCTCTGTTTTCTCTGGATATTGGAACCAAACTCTGAAGGCAGAATGTCTGGAGGTTCATAAATACCACTGCAAAGAAAATAACGTTACGGTACCACCGTTACAATCAACAGTCATGTTGCTATCAGAGTCCAGAGAAATGGCACAAAGTGAAGATGATCTGTAGAAATGACGTCATCTGTTGGTCAGTAACAAATGCTCTTAATATTTGAAATAACTTGAAATATAACCATTATCAGAAATGTTTTTTCATTGTAATTTTCTTTTGTTTTCTGGATTGAACCGATGAAATGCTTAAGTGGATGAAACGTGCATGAACTTAAACTGTGTCTATTGCAGTGGCTGTAATGTGAAACTTTTGAGCTTTTTAAGTCTTTTTTTCTGTTCTTTAAACTTATTGTTACCTTTTAATAAAATGTTGAAGTCTATTAACCTTACAGCATTGACAGCCTGCTCTTCAAACCAGATTTGTAACAAGAAGTATTATGATAAAAAATGTGTAAATGTTAACTTTAGGAACGGTAAAAAACATTTTTAATAATCTTGGTTAAATTGTTTGTAAGTTTCATTTGAATAAATGCTGGAGGTACTTGACGAAAAAACTGACTTTATTCCTTTTTTTTGTTTTGTTTTGTCTTGGGTTGCATTGTGCATTAAAAGCAAAAAGCCCCCAATAGAAATCCAGACTGGGGCCGATTCTTCCCCTACCCCTACGGCTTCTCCCTACCCCTACATTTAGCCCTCCAAACGGAGAGTTATGGAGAAGTGTCTTTGAATTGGGACTGGCACTCACACTTGATGATGCCATCAATATTCACCAGTCATCTTTAGCTGCCAGTGCTTGGAAAATACATAACAATGTGGTTTTATAACTTTAAAAAGTCACGCTAAAACAAGTCCCTTCTTACATTTAAATGTATAGTCTGTGCTTCAGAGCACACCCACATGAAGAAATGCATTTATCCTCTGCGGCACAGTGCAACGCAACTCACCCTACCGGCGGAGAGATACAGAACTCAAAGTATACCTTCACTCTACCTTTAAAAAAACAATTCTCCTTCTCCTTTCAAATATCCCTTAAATTGAAGGGGGTCAGGAGAAGCCGGAGGGGTTGGGTAAGAATTCGGATTCGGTCTGAGTCTTTTATAGAGTTTGCATGCTAAGTGGTTGATTGGCAACTCTAAATGTCTTTCAGGTATGAGTATCTAAGATGGATTAGTGAACTGTCCAGGGTGTACCCCCACTTAACCCTGAAGGAGCAGGGATTGGCTCCAGAAAAACGGTTTGAATTAAACGGTTTAAGTTTCTATTGATCAACAACCCTGAACTCTGACCCCTCCAGAAAGACTTTCTGTTGAGAAAAAAGGAACGTCAGTCTATGTCTCAAAGTTCTGCCTGTGATCTTCTAAAGCAGATAACAGCCAGTCAGATTTGAGATGGATCATACCTGCTGGTGATAAATGAACCCCTCCCCAGGTGATCCTCAGCTGATTTAGGATGAAACATGCTCCAGGTATGGTCACCAGACAGTTCTATAAATCAAAAAGAGTTTTAGATGAATATTTAACTACTGTGTGTCTTACAGGTGCTTGCCATGCTCTCACAATTTGAATAAGCACAAAAGCTCCTGTTAAGCATTACAAACCAGAGTGTTGACCCAAGAGTTGTCCTCATCTCACCATGATGAGATTCATCTGGACGTATCCACTTTCATCCAAACACTTGCATGTCTGGGAAGTCAGAAGCCAAGTCTCTGCCCCCAGGGTAGGAGGCAGCATGTCTGTCGGGGTCGCCAATCATGTGGTCCATCTGAACCACAGAAACCTTTGCCCTTTGACCTCATCATAATTATGACTTTCCATCTGAACACTTACCTTCCCACAGATGAAGTGGCTCAGGCTGGTGCTTGTGTAAGACGTGCATTCAGCTCTGTGTCCTGTATATGACAGGAGGAGGCACAGGAATAACGGGAAGGGCTTTCAGTACAACCCTGAAGACGAAAACGTTAACTCCAGATACGTGTGTCAACACTGATGATGGAAACCATCATCATCTGAGACGCTGTGATGACAGCGCCGTCTGAACTTCTGCTGTCAGGAGGGATCCTGAAGCAAAACGTATGGTTTTAATATAAACACATTCTAACAGGGGCAGTCTGATCATATACAGTATCAACCTGCAGTGAGAAAGAATGAAACCCAATTGAATGTCAGTCTTCTAGGAGTGGAACTCTGGTAGGATTAAGTTAAGATCAGAGCGAGCAACTGCAGACTATTTCAGAGCTTCATCTCAGACTCAACAAGCCTCAGTCAGCTGCCTTAAAGTTCAGACCATGTAGAGGAGAAGGAACAGCATGGACACTGGGATTAATTTTACCATGCAAGCTTCAGGAATTCTGTAAGTATGAGATAAAAGAAGAAACTTGTTTTCCAAAGAGGATGACCTCATTGTTATGTCCATCACTCTGGACACTGGAACTTTAATGTGTTTTTTTATCCTAAACACAATTGATTATGCTGCTTTGCCCCGCATTCCAGTAACCGACGCCCTTACCGACGCATTCCTAGAAAGAAGCTGCTAGAATGTGAAAGACAAGAATAACTCCTTCCTTCTATCCATCAACTATTTCTTGTCGGGGGCTTAGATTGGGGGTGTCTCAGGAAGGAAGCTCTGACCTTTTTTAGACTCAGATGTCTCTCCACCACAACAGACCATGTGGTAATGCTGGTGGGGTCATTCCTAAGAGTTATGTTTAGGGCATTCCACTGCTTTTGGTCTGGGACTTGTAAGTGCTGATCTTCATGTCAGCTGTTTTACTCTCATCATCCAGCAGGACTGTGGGATCAGCTGGGTCAGAACCAAAGTGGCTGATGCTGCTTTTAGCTAGTGCAGATGGAAGCAGTGCTAAGACATGTCCAAAAACTTTCCACCGTCAGCTCCTGACCTAAATATTTCTGCAGCAGCACACGAGTCTGTTTCCAAGTCTTTCTATTCTTGATATTTCCTTGCTTTCCATGTCTGTGTGAGACATTTCAATTCCTTCCAAGGATTAAACCTCTCTGCCCATGCAGTTCTACTTAGAGACACATGGGGGCGCTGCAGTGCTTCACATTACCTTCCCCAAAAGAGTTTGCATCTCAGGTTACCTATAAACAGTGACAGGCAACAGATGAACGAGCACTCTGAAGAGAAAGAAATAAAGAATGTGAAGAGCAGACAAATGCAGGAAGGAAAATGTTGGGATGACAAAGCCTGAGAGAGGACATTCAGCAGCGACGGCAGTGCTGCATTCATACCCTGCAAAGACCTCTCAGAAACTGTTTGCAGGTCAACTCAAGCTACAAAAAAACACGGATCACATATTTCCTCTTTTTCATTTAACTTGTTACAGCGTTATTTCCTGCTGAGCTGAATCTTCTCTGCTCCTGTTTGGAAAATTTTAGATCTTTTGCATCAAACCATAAACATCTCAGTCTTTATGGGTTTTTGGTTTTCTGTCTTATTGTTTTCCCTGTGTTCCCAGTCCCTGAATCCATCCTGGTATTGTTCTTTAAAGACTGGTTCACACAGGGAAGGCACTCATTCCTGCAGATCTGTCAGGTGAGCTGACTGCAGTCAGGTAACAATCCACAGTGGTCAGAAAAGACTTAATGTCCTCTCTGAGGGTGAGACCTGAGTCACCTTTCAGTCACAGGTCTAACAGGTTAACCTTCTCTAAATTAATCTGACGGATCAGTCTATGAGAACCTCACAGCACCACGGAGGACAGAGAGTCCAAAGAAAGGCAGAGCAGCACAAGCCACAAAGACTGTGGCTCCTCCCCCTTTCTGCACGGGCCCACCACTGTTAGTGTGGAAATGCAAAATTCAAAAGCTTTATTTAATCAACCGAGAAAACGACAAAAAAGCTGTTCAGACAGAAAAACAGCATGATTGGAGAAGAAGTGAAGACCAGAAAGTAGCACAACCCAATAACAGAGGCACTTTTTCCAAACTAAAACTAAATGAAAATGTTGATAAGAAGCGATTTTAACAAAGAAATACAGGGGGAAGTTAAATAAAACAAGCAGTTCCATCAAACTGAAGAAAAACAGAACAATGACCTTTTCTGAATATTGAATATTCTTGATTACACACTAAAATGACAGAAAAAGACTTTCTAAAACAAATTAGTGTTCACATCAGCTGCCTTTTATGAAGCCAATTATTTAGGAATTTAGAAACAACAGAAATGTTATAATTTCTGCTTTATTTCTTTATTAGCACATGCACCACAGTAGATTCAATAGATCCTTTATTGACTCTGATTAACAATTTAACTTAAATGTCAGGTTTTCAATGATTGTTTTGTAGTACATTTTAACTATAAAAGAGACTTTAAAAAATGAAGAAATTCTGAAGACGCTTATATTATAAAAAGTATCATGGTTTGGTGTAATCCCTAAACCGATGATGTCAATGGTGGACCTTCCTCTGAATGGAAAAGTTGGACCTATAGCAGAACATGATTCTGCTGTGGCAGGTTGACGTGGTGGGTTTCTTATGTGTGCTCATACATGTGTATGTGTGTGTGTGTGTGCTGGATTTAGTGAAGGCAGAGGTGGTGTGTGTGTTTCTTGGCAGTTCCTGTCGTAAACTGTGACTAATAGTCGCTGTAAACATTCTGCAGGATGCTGGACCTTAAAGTTGCAGGGTCGTCCCCATCACCCCTCTGCCCACCTACCCCCAGGTGAGAGGGGTCAGCCCACAGGGTTAGCATGCCCCAAATGGAAGTGACAGACCGAGGAAGTGAGTCGTGTTCCTCTGTGAAGCAGAGATGGAGGTGCTCTGTTTGTTTCTACATGGAAATGTGCTGCTGAGGAGTCGAGGGAGGGGGGGCTTGGCCTGAGGCTGGCTGATGAGCGTGCACACACACACGCACAACGAGAAGGTGCAGCTCAGATAGTGTGTGACTATGGTCTGGTGAACAAAGCTCTGCTCAGGACGATGACGGCCGATGAAGCCTCTAATTCAAAGTGACCTGAGGCCTCCAGAGCCCCCCCCCCCCAGCATTCCAGCTTCCCAAACATGTAGAAGCAGCTGAAGCCCCATGCTGAAAGCACAGGCAAAGAGCAAAGGAACACATGCACACACATTGGTATTTGTTAAATGAAATGTAAAACTGTCAAACATTCTCCTGAATGTACGCCGGTGTACTTTTTCAAAAAGTCACATCAGGTTTGTTTGAGAAAGAATTGCAGTTTTTGTTCCAAAGAGATGGTTTGTTGAACCTTTACATAGACTACTCTGTAAAACTCTTTAGGGAGCATTATTGCGAACGCAGAATGTGACAATAAGACCCAGGCTCTTCCGTCTGGCTGTGGCGGCGCTGCTGTTCACACTGCTGGGACATCTGTGAGGGCCCTGCTGCAGTCGAAAGCTGTCTGCTCCAAGAACTGCTTTTGGAATGTTCTACATGGACCCAGCCTGCATCCTCAGCTCTGCTGCCAATCCCACAAAAGCATTTGGACACAACCAGACACATTTGGTTCACTTGCAGTGAATCCCTCGATAACCCGGAACAAATATTCAATCTGAAAACATCTAGACAAGGGACCAGGAACTGCTCTCAGACCCATCTTTCCACGTGGTCTCGATCAGTTTCCAATTGGATTGAGCTCTGGTTCCCTCTGAGTTTCCTCAATCTGTGTAAGCTCTGTGCTCGGAACAATTGAACCAAGAAGGCCACCATAGCCGGGCAATAGGGGAAACAGTTGCAAAGCATCAATGAGACACAGCAACTCACTGAAATGTGGTCGGATGAATGCAGGCTCATTTAAACAACTTTTAAGGTGATACACATTGCTCTCACACTGTTTTCCTGACAGTCTATATGTCATAAACACTTATCAACGTTTCTTCTTAGCGGTCATCCACTCAGTAACCGCCTTGCAGCATGCGTCCACCGTACAAAAAAGTAAAAAGTGTTGTAGCTGCCCTACATACAGATGCTCAAAATGAGTCAGTGAAATTAAGTCAACTTAAGTGGACTTGGTACAGAGCAACAGATTTTTTCTGGTCTGAATGAACCCTTAGAAATGAACTTTACTTACTATTTCATGTTACTGAAAATTGCAGCTCAATTTAACAATAGAGAAATAAATTGACTTTTGCCAAAACTGTTTTTTTAAAAGAAAATAAAAATAAAAAAACAAATACAACTGTTCTTAGTGTGTGTAAGTCTGTTAAAGCATTAGAAACTGTACAAAACAGTCAGGAAAATGTGATTTCATTTCATTTCAGTTTTCATCTGAATATAAGATCAAAAATCTGAATATTAAAGGATGACTTAATGTGTCGAACAGTGAATATCAAGTATCATGTCGCAGTCTTTGGGATCCTTTGTGTAAAATCAACTCTCCTGTCTGTTAAAAAAAAGAAAAACATCTCAGAAATGTGTTTTCATGAATGAGGAACTGAAGTGGGTGGCTTTCTAACATCATTCACAAGTCTTGGACAGCTGCCTGCTGCTGAACTTAAACTTTCATGAAGGAATTTGTCCAAACACCGTTTTCCTTCAGGGTGCAGAGCTGGGAGGAATTGCTATATTCAGATGTCTAATCGACACAGACGCTTGTTGCCTGGCAGAAATGACTTTTTTTCCCTTCAAAGACCCTCTGACCAGCCTCTCTATTGGCTGCACATCCCACAATGGGACTTACTGTTGCCATAGTGTTTTTTTCTCTGATGCAGACAGGGGGATGCAAGTGACAGAGGAGAGGAGGAGAGATGAAGGAGACACAGAGACAGCAGTTTTAAGGTAACTGGTTCATCCTTAACCAACCTGTGCTGAGCGCCATCTTTCTGAGTGAGAAGTCTTTGCAGCTTCAGTCATGAATTTTTGAATTTTTTCTACATTCGAAGTCCCTCTCCGATCATCATTTGATCCATTGTACAAATGTTCCCAGTGGTCTTTTATTTATGATTATGCTGTTTTTAGCTAAAATAAAAAAAAGCCTGTGTCTTTTTATACAACATAGTTTCTGCAGGAGTTCTTTAGAATGCCTCTGAATTGTGGATGGGACTGTTGGCGTGAAAGTAAGCTCAGGCTGATATCCCATCATCCCTTTGTTTACACGTTCTCCCACTAGCTTACAGCTCCATACAACCACTACTTAACATTACCAGTGCAACAATATCAGCTCAGACAGGGAAAACTTAGACATACATGGATCTATTTGTCTGCAAGTGGTCACATCAGAATGGAGCAGAGCAGGGAGACTTGTGGCTCCTCCCACTTCACTTGCTGTACCACAAAAGAGGGCTTTTACAAACAGCCTTTTTCATCTGCTCCTGATTAGTCCCAATTTGAATACAGAAATACACAGAAATGCAGTTCTAAATCTTCAATTATTTTAGTTATTAATTATTATTTTTTGTGTGTAAACACAGAACTAGCTCTAATCCATGTGAGTTTAAAGCTCTAGATACATACTGGCTCTGAGTTAAGCAACAGCCAGCAGACAGGAACTATTTTTTGTGCTGATGTTGCAGAGCTCTCAGATATTTTACGGATGGTTTATTTAATGAAAAAAAAAACATCTCTATTTTAGTTTTTCAGACACAGAGGTCCTGGTCTAATCTTCAAAGATTTGTGCAGTACTTGCAGCCGAGACATTATCCATTTTGTTCTTTTGCTAAAGCATTCAGTCTAACTTCAGTAGAGGTTGGATGGCTCAGGTGGCTGCATGGATAACAGGTGCATGGGAAACCAGGGTTTGATTCCCACAGGGTGTGAAGAGTTTACTCCTGTGAAGGTCCTTAGGCAAGATCCTTTATGTTTTAGTCTAACTATGTAGGCACAAGCGGGAGAGAGTCTGGGTCTCCCTGCTCTGGTCCCCATCCCAGATAAAATGCAGGGCTGTGTCAGGAAGGACATCTGGAGTAAAACTCTCTGCCAAACCACTTTTTGCTGATCAGTGAAAGCTGTTTCAGTGTGGCGGCTCCTTATGGGATATGCCAAAAGATGAACAACATTCAGGGTGTATTCAGACTGGACACATTTGGTTTGTTTAAAGTGAACCAGAGCTTGATTCCCATGATAATCCAGAACAAATGATCAGTCTGAATACACCCAAGCAAACCCTGGTCCAGGACCAGAAACTGCTCTCTGACCCATCTTTGAGGTGGTCAGTTCGTTTCCAATCGGACTGAGCTCCGATTCCGTCTGAGATTCCTCAGTCTGAATACAATTCACTCTGGGAGTGGAAAAACTGGACCAAAATGGCCACTGTAGCTGAGAATTACGGAAAGTAAACAGAGTAGGAATAATGCAATAGATGAACCGCAGACAAATGTAAATCAACGGTTATCGTGTTATCAGACAGGAAAAAATGGTCCAACACTTTACTTGTTATAATGTTTATTTTAACAAGGCTAAAAACGCTTCTCACATGCTTTTCTGTGTCTTGTTACGTGGCACTTCTAGCTGTGACGTCATCCCAAAAGCTACTTTGTTGTTCCTTAACACACTTTTCTTAAAAACAATGCCATAACACCACAATGATGAGATACAACAACTCATTGAAATGTGTCTGAATGAATGCAGGCTCATTAAAAACATCTTTTAACGTGAAACACATTGCTTCTCACTGTTTTACTGACAATCTATATGTCATGAACACTTATCATTCTAGCTTCATAGCTGTTGTCTTGCTAGTAACCGTCTTAAAGCATGCCTCCACCGTACCAAACTACCAGTAAGATTATTGTACCTGACCTTGACAAGGGCCGAAGTAGGTCGTGCATAGAGCCCATTGGGAAAAACTGTAAAACTCTTGTCCCCGCCATTTTCCCAGAGTTCAGATTACTGTCAGTTTGGTAAACAGGGCAACCTGGTTGCCCTGCAGCTGTGTCTGGAATGTTGCCATGTAACCCCACTTTGGTGAAGATTACACAGCATCTGCTGTCTAATGTCTTTCAGGTCATCTGTCTCAAGTGAATTCCATGTGTCTGATTGACTAGAGAGGAAGATGGTGGAAAGTGGTGGTTTGAAAGGATTAGCCTTTGATATTTCGCCTCACGTTTGTTTGTACTCACTGCGGCTCCTCCTCCGTTCCACCACTAGGAAAACTCCCAGACATATCCCGACAATCTCCGAAGGCATGAAATTCTTGGCTGAGGTACGTTGTAATGCTTCTGTGCTTAATTTTAGGTGTTAGGTGTTATTTTTCAGCTGTAATGTCCCTTCACTAAAACTCTGAAGAGTTGTATCTATTAAAGACATACATACTGTATCTGAGAGCTAAAAACAACACTAAAAGTTGGACCAAGTTGCAGAAGAACAATGTCACGCAGTGGTGGTTTAGGATCCAATGTATAATAGACTAAGCTTGTGGCACAATTTCAATAAATACACTTAAAGACAGCAAAAAAGCATGAACTACAGATGAAACAGAAAGGTGACAAAACAGATGACGTGCAGGATGAACTGAAAACCAGATACTTTTGCTGAGGACGATGAACAGAAATGAAAACAGCAGCAGATCTCCTGAACAAAAAGTAAAACGCTTAAAATGTATTTTACTAGATATACTTGAGAAAATATACTATAAACCATGTGCGTTCAGGGTAGGAAGTATTCATTCATTTATTCATTCATTTTCCAATCCGCTTTATCCCTTTCGGGGTCACGGGGTTGCCGGAGCCTAACCCGGCTACTCATGGGCAAAGGCAGGGTACACCCCTGGACTGGTCGCCAGTCTGTCGCAGGGGCCACAAACACACACCCATGCACACTCACACCTAGGGACAATTTACAGTGGCCAATTAACCTATGAAGCATGTTTTTTGGACAGTGGGAGGAAGCCGGAGTACCCAGAGAAAACCCACGCATGCACGGGGAGAACATGCAAACTCCACACAGAAAGGTCCCCCAGCCAGGACTTGAACCGGGAACCTTCTTGCTGTGAGGCAGGAGCGCTAACCACTGCGCCACCGTGCAGCCCTGTAGGAAGTATAATAAATGAATACTTCTTCAGACTACTGTAAATAGGAACATTTCAAGATTGCAGTGCATTGTTCCCGCGCTATATCACAGTTCAGTTTTCAGTTTGCTGTTTTGTGGATTTCATTTCATTTGAATTAGCTTTTTTTTCAATTTTTACAGCATGTTCTCTCCTTGCACACACAGGTTTTCTCTGGGCACTCTGACTTCCAGTCCAAAAAACACACTTCATAATTTAATTGGCTACTCTGAAGTGTCCCTAGGTGTGCATGTGTGAGTGTGTGTGGGAGTGATTGTGTGCCCTGCTCAGACTGGCGACCGGTCCAGGGTGTGCTCTGCCTCCGTACAGCAGTAGCTCGGACAGGCTCCCATAGCCGGTTTGCAAGATAGATGGATAGGTTTGAACTTTGAGAGTTTAAACAGAAGAGTGGTGTGAAAATGTTCAAGTCTATTTGAAAAAAGTATATAAAGGGTGTAGTGAGGAGTTTTAAAGCCTTAAAGTATCTGTAGCTCTATTTTGCAATTTCTATCTGTGGCAGGTTATTATTAGATGTCAAACCTTTAATAAACGATGGAACACTGTAAACATAGATAGCTAAATAAAAAGTAAACTTCAAGTATATGGCCTTGATTTTAACATAGACCAAGTTTACACTTCAGTAGAATCAAAAAGTAAAAAAAATCAACTGGACACACTCTCGCCTTTCCAGGGATACCTTGGATTATTCAATCTATTTTCCAAACATCTTTCTCCTCCTCTCACTCACATCCTATCTGTGCAGCAAAATCACTGTCAACATTCACCATAACACTTTTAACATCCAGCTCCAGACTCATCATCATTATCTGACACTCTCCTCACCTCCAGAACATTCTTAGCAAACTTATCTTCTGGGATCTCTCCTCCTCCATTCCAATCTGTAATGATATGATCATTATAAAAATAGTTACAAACACACATTTAGAATTGAAGAGTCCAGAATCTTCTGAATCGTAAGACGTTTGAATTGACTTTACTGCTGAAGTTTGTAGCTCTGAAAGATAAGTTATGCTTTTTTAACTTTCAGTTAGTATAAAACACTTTGCCGTCATCTCCTCAGTAACCGCCTGTGTCTCTGCCATACCAAAGCAGCAGCAAAAAGTGTTGTTCCTGACTTTGATACAGACATTCAAAACTGATCAGAGAAATATCAAATTTAAAAAAGTGAACTGTCCCGACGAGGATTGCAAAAGGACTTCCATTGTTCTTTCTCTCGGTCCTTTGTCCACAGAAATGTCCAGTTTAAATGCAGTCTGGATACAGACCAAAGGTTCAGGACTTGAGCCGGATCAAATTAAGCAGACTTGGTCCGGACCAATGGACTTTTCCAGTCTGAATACACCGTTACTGTTCACAAACAAAATCCTAGTAATTTTTTACTGTCATAGTAGCAGACCACCCCCAAAAAAACTAGGTTTAAAATGTTATTATTGACCTCCAGCATTTGAATTGCTGTAAAACGTATTTGGGATGTGTTGCAGCTCCTTCATCTTCTCCTGTTGATCCAGCGTGTTGGAAGTGAAACCCTGAAAAAATACTTCAAGGAAAGAGCAGAACATGCTGCAGACAGGCACATGTTTCAGAAAACGACCAGATCAGGAAAATGAGGGCGATGTAGGATAGTGACTGAAATGTCATAGCGTCCCCTGTGGCTCCTCTGCTTTTATTTGGTATGTAAATGAGAGCACGCTGTAATCTTAGGAGGACAGCCGGCCTTCTCCTCTGCAGCCCGCAGGAAGCAGAGACTCATGAATGCGAGCTCTGTTCCTGGTTCTGCCTCATCAGCTCTCAGAGGGCCTTGTGGGAACTGAAGCTCAAACAACAGTTGGCATCATGAGTGAATTATACTGAATGACTGACTGATGGCAGCTGGAGAAAAAGGCATGACACATGAAATGTGCTGGAAAACATTATTTGGAAAAACAGATGGGAGTAATGTACAGTGAGAACATTAAGGAGGCCTCATTATTCACAAAAAAACAGATAAATACCACTTTGTGCTGGTAGACCAAAGGAAGTGTGGGTGGAGAAGCTTTCAGAGCCCCAAAGCCCAAATTCAGCCCGAGGAGACTGAATGAATGAACAAAAGCACAGAAGAAGATGCCAAAGAACCCGCCTTCACAGCTTGCTCAAAAAAGGAGCTTCCTCTGGATTTTGTCTGAATTCTTAGCCAAAAAGTCTGAAACAATTTCAAGCCCAAGATCAGAGGCATTGTTCCCCCAGCTCCTTTATTCTTCATGCCGTCTTTGATTGTTGAACCAATTATACTGAGACACCCGCTCCGTTCTGAGGGGACAGGCGTCATCGAGCGAGCACTGAAGTTTGATCAAACTTGTCTGCCATTCGTCTCCAAGGGCCGACACCTGTCACACATCTGACACATCTGCACGTCCTTTATTGTTCAATTCCCGTGAAACACGCTGACAGAGGAGCAGGCCTGGACCCCCACCAGCTCAGATGATTGCCCCTTGTCTCCAACTGCTGTTGCCATGGTAACATACTTTTCCGGCTGTTTTCTCCTTGTGCTCCAGGTGTTTAGTGCAGTTTTTTTTACCTTTATTTGACATATTTTGTGAGAACTGCTCCCAGTAAGCAGAGTTAGGAGCTTACCGGGAGGTAGTGGTGATGGTGGCGGGGGGTGAACATCTGGTGATCTTTTGAGTTAAATCGATATATAAGTTTCACTTATTCATACTGTAAGAAAATTCCTGTTTTTGATTAACAAAAAAATACAACCTTGTTAAACTGTATATTGGAACATAGACAAAATAGAATGAAGATATTACAAAGAATAACAACAAACTGAAACCAAATTTTTGAAGATCAGGAACAGGACAGCTATCATCAGACTATCAGTTACTGGACCTCCTCTCAGAAATTCAGAGTAAAAATACAAAATAAATATTTTCTTCTTAATACGATGCATTTAGGTGTAGTTGGACTAGCGGCTTATGAGTTTGGAGCAAGCTGTCATTCGGTTCCAGGCCATTAGAACCCGATTCTTACCCAAAGCTGCAGCCTCTTCTTGCTATGTTCCTCTGACCTCCGTCAGGTACTTCTGCCTTCTGGGCTTCAGCTCAGAGGTGGAACAGAACATCAGCTTTCTCAGCAGAGGTTGTGCTTTTGAGTCAGGAGAATCATTTTCTCTATTGAAGCTAAAGCCAATCTTTTTGTCTGACATGACTGTAAAACAACCTCTCATGGTATTGTAGTCACTTTCAGAAAGGCTAAAAGTAAAAAAAAAAACAAAGTGTGATATATTTAGTTGTCTTTGTAAGTTCTCTGAGCAAGAAGCTCACAAATGAAACAAGTTAGAAGAAGCAGGATGAGATTAAAAAACAGCATCTTACGCCAAGCAGAGTCAGCAGGAAAAGTGAAGCTTGCATAAATGTAGAGGGAGCAGGTAAATGATCATCCATGGCTGCAAAGTGTGATAGGGTGTCTAAAAGCTGCAGCGCACCGTCTGCCACCGAGTCGGTTAGTCACGGAGGAATTAATGACATCAAACAGCGAGCAGCTGCAGAATCGCATGAAAAAACGGGGGGGGGTTGAAGGCTGTGGAGGACTCTGAGATGATACACTTCATGTATAAACGTCTAATCCACGAGTCAGTGCTACAGAAGCGACTTCAGAGGCTTAGCTTCGGAAATGACTTCACAAAATGATCACAAAAACAATTTTAAAAAATGTGATCGAAACTTTATATTGTTTCTCTGTTATTCGTTTTTTTGCGCATGTTGAAACAGAAGAACTTACCGTGAGTGATTAAGACACTTTGAGATGTCTTTGATAAAAATCCTGCTCTTTACAAGTTGACAAATATGTTGCAACTCTGATAATCTGGATGCCTGGGTCAGATGGGAGGCCTGGTTTTGTGTCAGCAACAGAACCTTCCAGCTCCTGCTCCCTAAAAACAAATCCTCAGCTACAGACGCTGAAGCCACCCGCAGAGTTCTGAGGGAATATTTACTCTTCTATGATTTAGATCACTGAGGTATAAAAGGAAAAGCGATGTGATTCTGCTGTTTATTCTTTCTGAATGTGTTTGATCAAGTGAAATATGAAATCCCACAGACCTGTTTAAATTCAACATTTATGGGGTTCTCAGATGCAAAAGTGAGACAGTTGTGTTTAAACAGAAAACCTGCTCACTCTTCCACATCTGTGACCCCTCCAAAACAATGTCCTGGACAAATAAAGCAAGTGTTATCGACAATTCTTTTAACTAAATTCATTGAAAAGAATTGTTCCACATTAAAGAACAATGTAAGAAGTGTTGGGAGATCAGATTTATTTATTTTGAAGAGCTGTACAAAGACGCCCGTAGTCACGTCTTCATGGATTCCTGAGATCATTCAGAGATTCTCAGAGTACGGTGAGGTTCACCATCTACTGCAGGAGCTGCATCTGAATGACGGCGCTTTCAGCCAAACTATTCCCCTGTGACCCAGTTTGATGTCTTGCTGTCCCGCATTAGTCTGAGGAAGGAAAAATAAAGTGGCTAATGGGGATCCGGTCCAGGGGTGTGTGCCATACAAATGGGGAAGAAGTGTGTGTGGGTGTAATCGCTTGGCCGTTTCCGGGTTGTGCGGCGTTGTGTGGCTGCTGCTTATGGCATGTGCATGCTTTCACCTTCCTCTTCATTGTGTTTAGTGTTTCACCTGTTGTTTTATCACATGCTTGTGTTTATTGTATTTTGGTTGCCATTCCAGTGCTTTGCTTTGGTTTTACAAATAAAAGGATGTTTACTCCACTTGTCTTTTGCTCCTGTTGTGGCACGCTCCTGCGGAAGGACTGCTCCATTTGCAGCTATGAGCAGGACTGTCGCATTACAGAGCAGCTTGAGTCCGGGACTCAGACAAAGGCAGTGGCTCGATCAGGTGATCAGGGGTGATGCCATCACGAGATTCCGGGGGTTCCCCTTGCCACCATCAAATGGAGGAGGTGCGGGAGGAGCTGCGGGCTTTGAAGGACCCAATGGCCGTGGACAAGTTAACCGTGAACGTCTTGCGGAACACAAATGACATGTTGACTGCGGGAGCAGCAGGAGGCTACACTCGCTGGGTCTTGTTCGTCAGTGGCGGCAGAGCAACAGGTGGTCCCTCATCAACTGGGCTGAGAGACTGTGTTATTTACCTCCCTAAAGAGAAGAAATGCTGCACTTTTTTCAGGGGTTCGCGTGGGAACTTTGATGAGTGGCTGGATACATTTGCTCAGTGTCAAGCTGCCATCATTTTCAGCAGAGCGAGACAGCGATGTATGTATATATATGTCTGTCTGTCGGCAAAGCAGGAAATAAAATACAGGTCTCCAGCAGAAAAGCTGGACCTGAATCGTATTTTGGTGATAAGAAAAGAAATGGAAGGACAGCCGTCTTTGTTTACTCGCCTACAGAGACTTTTCTTCCACAGAAAGCAACATGATGGAGAAACGATCCGTCAGTACTTGCAAGCGCTCAAGCCTGTCATTGATAAATTAGCTGCTGTGAGGTAAACCACACTTGGTGTAGTGACTTTGGACTCAGGATTGAGACTGGAGTTTAGGTGTATCATCCGTCAGGATTCTCCCATCTCGTTTTCTTGACCTGTGGAAAGAAGCGATACTGTGGGAGGATGGGGACGCAGCTACGGCTTACAGCCTGTGGGGAGATAATGTGTGTCAGGTTGAAGGGGAAAGGAGTTCCAGTATGTAAACGTGGTTACTGTAAGCCTGTGCTGGATCCAACTGCAGGAATGATAAAGCTTGTAAAATAAAAAAAAAAATAGAGGAACTATTAATTGTTGTCTCCTTCTAAATAGGAAAAATATCCTAAAGTTCTGGAGGAGAACATTCAGATTTTCCTCCATGTTGGTTTTGAACTCCACCCACTGATCACATTATCATCACGTCCCGTGCGTAAGCTGAGTTCATGATTGGTTGTGCAATTTCTTCAGAAAAGTTCAGATATCTGAATTTGCATGGTGCATTTGACGTGCATCAAAAATGCACTGTTGTGTCGCCCGAACCGCGCTGTTGCCAGACACTCAAAAAGTGCTACAGTACCTTAGATTACGTCTACATGGACTTAACATTGATACTGGGGGTCCCTGCCACGGAATCCCGTTTGATGAACCCAACTTTAGCTTTCACCTTCCTTCTTAGGTCTCCTGATACTCCGTCTCATGATTAAACAGCAGATGTTCTGCATTCATGTAGAAGCCAAATCTTAAATGAAGAAACATGTAGTCTGCAGACGAGCTCCTTATGATTTCACTTTGTTACTTCTGCTTGTGTTTATGAGCTGTTGTGAGTCTGTTTGTGTGTGTTTACCATGAAGGACCCGGGAGACCCAAAAACCTTTCAGGGGCTTAGCCAGCAGCTGTTCAAAGGTCTCCACTGCCTTCCTCTTTCTCAGTCTCATCTTTTCCTAATGTGATATTTTTCTTCTGCCCCCTTCTATTCCGTCTCTCCCTGGGTCTCTGTGGCCTTCACCCCCCACCCCCCAATCAGAACAGCTTCAAGACCAAACAACAGCTGCCTGCTGTCCCACAGGCCTGAACTTCAAGCACATCACAGACTGATGATTACAGCAGGATCCCTCTTCTGCTGAGAGCCACTCCGTCTGCTCCACCTCACCTGAACCAAACCATGAATGCTCATGATTCAAATCATAGAGAAAAGCTTCAGTAGGTTCACTGGAATTTGACATGCCTTTATAGAAATAAAAGAAAGTGTTTAACTCTGTCATTCTGATTTTATTTAACTCCAATTATACAGACATTAATGTCAAATAAATTAAGCGGTGAACTAAAATAACATTAAATAAAAAATGTAAATGCTCTGACTGCCTAGAAAAGAGTTGTTCATAGTGCAATGACAAAATTCTCATTTGAAGATCTCAGTTTGAAAAGTTTGCTTAAAGTAAATAATGGGACTGAGCCACCTTTGACTATTTAGGTTTTGACTTGGATTCTCAGATTGAATCTGTACTCAAAGAGTTTTTAAGAATGTTACCTTTATAAACTAAGGAACAAGCAAAACAGAGAAAAAAAATAGGAGTCACATTTGTCCCACAGTCAGAGAATGCAAAACATCTGCAGGAACTCCTCCTCCTCCATCTGTCTGTCCTCCACCTGTCTATTAGCTGAAAGCAACCTGTCAGCAACTTCCAAAAACAGCAGTCTGCAGACACAGCAGGACTGACTCCTTACCCCGGCCTCACGCCGCATGCTGTCTGGCTACGGGGCGTCTGCACAGAGTCTTTGCGTACCATGAAAAGTGTGAGAGGCACTCCTACTGCATCCAGTCCGGTCCAGCCTCTGCAGCGCTCCACATCTGTTTCGTTGGCTTCAAATTTTTGCTGGACGCCGGACCTAAGCCATAGCCCTTTAGGACGTACATGTAAGTAAGTAGTAAGTAAGGAGTAAGTAAAAGTAGTAAGACGTAAAGTGCATCTGCTATATTTTTCAAAAAGAACGTCAAATACAAACATTTAAACCTTATATGAGACAAAAATGTTAGGACAAGTTTGGTGCTTACTCATTGTATAAAGATGAGTCACGCAGAAAAAGAAGTGTTGTGGATATAATCCAAAATCATGGCAGAATGAGGGTTTTTTGGTTGCTAGGACTTCCCATATAAATGGCAGGTTCTCCCGTGAACCTACATGAGTTCAGAGGTCCGTGAGGTTGACAGCAGAGCCTGTCTGCAGCAAGACCGCAAGCAAGCCATAGCCAGTGTGAGTTACCTGCCATAGCTAGACTGCTCCGGAGCCGGACCACATGCGGTGTGAGCCTGGGGTTATATTACCATCTTAAGATGGCTCCTGTTTTTCCTAGAGGAAAGGCCAGAATAGGCTCTGGAGTTAGGAATGAACAATTTTGCCTGAATGCACCAAAGCAGATGACTCAATGAAGGAGAAAACAGCATCCAACCTGCAATCAAGCTTAGGTGCAGTAAAAAGTCCAACAGGACATGAACAGATGAAGTCCAACAGGACATGAACAG
>BSAI01000038.1:553136-587295 GCA_036245035.1 Adrianichthys oophorus
AGTCCAACAGGACATGAACAGACGCAGTCCAACAGGACATGCTCTCGAATGACATAACCTCACCTTGTTCCTGAAGCGTTCCTGAATTGTACCTCCTACACAAAATTTTTAGGTTTTACATAGTTCTATTACTGTCAGACTATTACAATCACAGCGTTTCCCAACCCTGGTCCTCCGGGAACACTGTCCTGCATGTTTTTAATCAAATTCTGCTGAAACACACCTGCCTTTGATGACTGTCATTGTCAGGCTTCTGCAAAGTCTGATGATGAACTGTATCAGGTGTTCAGAAGGAGGGCAACACGGAAACATGCAGGACAGTGTGCTTCGAGGACCAGGGTTGGGAAACACCGTCATCAGATCTATCAGACAATCATCTTTCATTTGTCAAGGGTTTGATCCAATCAGGAGGAGGTCCAATTGTAACTCAAGAAAGACTGCTCTGACAAGGAAGCACGTAGACATGAAGCTGGACGAAATAAAAATATAGGATTGCAATAAAACACACTAAGTAAACTTGCCAGAGACATGAAAAACATATTTTAATACAATTTTTTATACATTCTTGAAGGACTTTACAAAAAAACCTCAATATTTTTACTTTTTGTCAAAAACAGAGAAATGTTGAAAGCAAAGTGCTAAAACTCTTGTTGACTGCCATTTGCATTTAGGCTTTTTCTAAAGATAAAAAAAACTGGAACTTAAGTTTCTTTTTGTTTTGTTTTTTTTTAAGGTTGAAGATATTTTTCTGCAGTGTTTATGACAAAAAACAAGGGACTTTAATCTGAAACCAAAGTGATGTTGTGATAAAAGATTTATGTCAGTCAGAGAAATGTCTCCCACTCATATTCACTGAGTTAATCACAAACAGAGATCAGAGGCGTGATGAATATATTTGCAGAGATATTTCTGTTTCATCTGCGACCCACTGCTTTCAACTTTCTTGAACACAGACTGCTAGTCTGGCAAAACTTCAAAAAGAACAGAACTTCACTGAGCTTCCACTTCCTTTATTTCATTTGAACTCCCTTTTAATCAGAACAGTTCCATACAAAGACAAGCAGAGGCTGCAGATCTGATCTTTCTGAGTTAGAGCCTGAAACTTTATGGGGTTTACCTCGGGCCACTTTTCTTGTCTTTTTTTGTCTTCACTTTGGTCAATCATTAATGTACCCTGAAAAAAATAACACATTTCTCCATTTGTTTTGCAGAATTTCACTTGTTTAAACTTCAACAAGTCTTTGCAGAATGGTTCTTGTGTTTGCGTTTTACAGCAGATGAATTTAAGCTAACAAAAAACACTCTTCCCATCTGAAAAAACCACAAAAACCTACAAGCTTTTTACAGTTTTTATAAGAACTTTGCTGCAGCATGTTGGAGGTTTTTTTTAGATACATTTTTGAACATTTTAAACATTAAGAATCACAGTTGAAGAACCTTGGAGGATCAACTACATACACTAAGAATCCATAAAACAGCAGATGATGTATTTTTTTTTAATGATTCTTTACAGCAGGGCTGGCCAACCCCGGTTCTCAAGAGCCACAGTTCTGCCTGTTTTCCAGTTCTCCCTGGACTGTTTGATGCTGACTACCTAAATCAGGTATGTTCAGTCAATCAGGATATGGAATTCCTTGAGTCAGCTAATCAGGCAGCGCTCTTGAGGACCAGGATAAAGCCCTGCTCTATGGCAATACATCTTTTCCTTTTAAGGATCTGCTCATTTCACTTTTGAATGGAGCTAAATTTGAAGAAACATGTCTACTTCGAGCAGCAGTGCTCACAAGGCATGCTGGGGCAATTAAAAACATTTCTGGATAATTTTTTTTCCTGAATCCCATTTCCTCCAAGCTGATCACACAAGTGTTCCATTGGACATGGAATCTCCATAATCTGAACTCATTGTAAAAACTGTACTTGTAAATTGAGAGACATCTCCTGGTTTAATACACAAGTATAACTGAGTTTAATCTGCATGGCAGGGTAAATGTATGTTGTAGTTCATGGTAATATTTCCTAATGGAAGAATGTTTGGACTAACAAGGACTGACCCGGGTACAGAGCCCTGTGGTACACCATGACTGACTTTGCTGTGTGTGGAAGACTCATTAATGCGAATGGAATCTATAAAAAAAAAATGACTGAAAGCAGTTCTTGCAACACCAATTACATGTTTCAGGCTCTGCAATGAAATGTTCTGATGTATTAGGCCAAATGCAGCACTTACATTTTAAATAACAAAAGACAAAGGTCTACTGTCTGCAGCAATGAGGAGAATACCTTCAGCAGAAATGTTTCAGATCTTAATTCAGACTGAAACTGCTTAAAGATCATTACTTTTCAACTCCAAACAGAGATAATCTGCAACCGTTTTCTCAAGAACTTTAGAAATCAAAGTGATATTACATACAGGCGTATAGTTTACTAAAAGATATAGATTAAGGTAGACTTGTTAATTAAAGGGTTGGAATTTAGGGGGACAGCACTCCTAAAGTCTTATTTATAGGTTTCATGAAGAAAAACAGGGAATATTTATATCAAACAATTTGTTTGAAATCGCATCCAAGAGACAAGTTAGAGATGGACCATAAGTTATTGTTGATAGTTCAGAGATCCCAGGCAGATGTCTTGGAAGCCAAAAACTCAAACTTAAAAAAAAAGTACAGATCAAAATGTACTGGTCAAAAGGAAGGGTTGGACATTTGATAAAAACGATACGTACAGGTACTTTGTTAACAGAAACAATTCATCTTAAACTGCAGGACAATGCAAATCAACTCCCAAAGCCTGACCCTAACCAGATCCTATCTCAATAAAAATGTATCGGAAAATTACAGAAAAAAGTTAATTCTCCAAATAATTCACAAAAATATTACCCAATTTGCAGTGTGTTACCAAACTGAAATGTTCATATGGGTCTCCTGAGGACAAACAAATAATCTAAATGTCTTACTTCCAGTACGTGGACGCTTTAAACTGCATGTGGCTCTTTAGCGCCCCCAAAGTGGCTCCGTGGAGTCTTTTCAAAAATGTATGAAAATGGAAAAATATGGGAAGAAATAGCTTATTTTGGTTTTAATATGGTTGCAGGCCAAACATGAAAAAAAATTCCTAATGTTTTCCAATACTTTAAAAGGAGGGAATGATGAATATAAAAATTCAAAATTTCCGTAAACGAAGATTTGTGTCACAGCCTGCGATCCACATAGAGTGTGGTGCTGTGGGGTGCAGTGTGGTGCTGTGGTGCTGTGTGGTGCTGTGTGTGGTAGGTGGCTGCAGCAAACAAACAGGCAGATTCTAAAAGCCACAATTGAAGTGAAATGAAAACCCTTCCAAGACCCGAGAAACCTGTGTTTGAACCTTGGAGTGCTCTTCCTGACAGAGGTGTATGAAGAAATATGCATTTGGTGTATTCTCCATCTTCAGATCAATGTGCGAGCAGGTATTCTCAAACATAAAGGACATCAAGTCCAGATACCGCACCCGCCTCACAGATGAGAGCATGCAGTCCTGCGAGAAGAAGAGAGTTTCCTCTGACATGTGGAGAAGCTGTCCAGTGACATTTGAAAACATTAAACCGGTGAGAACACCGTCCTGTCACAGACAAATACTGTACTGAGTGGCAAAGTGCTTGGTTTTATATGTTTTTTTTATTCTTTTCAGTTCTTGGAGTGACACTTAACGATTATTGAGTTTTATTGCTTATTGCTCCACAGCCCCATTACCAGCCAGGGCCCGGCCCACCCATCATCCCACCCCTACTAGGTGATGTGGCTAATCATTTGGGACCAGGGAGCATCTGCAAAACCGACCAAGGTTCCCAACTCTGACCTCTCATACTTGAGAGCCAGATTTACTGTACCCTTCAAGTATCGAAGAATTTTTTTCACTGCGGTCAGATGTGCAGTGTTTGCGTTGAACTTTGACACAGTACTCACTGCATGTGCTATATCTGGACTTCCTACCATTAACTGATAGGTATTTGGATTCACAGGTTTACTGACATCATCCTTTCCTTTTAAAGTGACGTTAGCCTTTACAGGGGTTAAAACGGGATTAGCATTTTCCATTTCATATATTCCGGGGGAATGCTTCAATGTACTGCTGCTGGTGAAGAAAGATGCATTTCTTCTCTGTGTCTTGAACAACTGAAATGTTCAGGATATAGCACAACTCACCCATGTCTTTCGTTCTGTAGCGTTTCTTGAGAGGCAGTTTCAACTTGTTCATGTTCTTTATTGATTCTGTTATCAAGATCAAGTCATCTCCATAAACAGCAGGTATCTCCAACTCTGGTGATGACTTTACAAACACACAGGGGTCTGCTCTGTGATGCTTGAATCCAAGATCCTTCATGAACTCTGTGACTGTTTTGCTCCAACAGCGAGGAGACTCTTTTAGTCCATTGGTTAATTTTTTTTCAGTTTGCACACCAGGTCTTCCTGCCCTGGTTTGAAGTATCCCTCTGGCTATTCCATGTAGATTTCTTCTTCTAAATGTCCATTTAGGAATGCAGTTATAACATCTATCTGGTGCATATGTATATTACTCTGGATGGGAAAAGACAGTAATGTATTGAGTAATGACTGACTCAGTTGCACCAAAGGTGAAAGAGTTTCATCATAATCAGAACCATACAACTGTGAGTACCCCTTGGCAACAAGTCTGCACTTGTATCTCTCCACTTCTACACTACTTTGATGTTTGATTTTGAACACCCATCTTAACCCCATGAGCCTTTTGTCTTTTGGTAAGTCCACTAAGTCCCATGTCTCATTTTCCCAAAGTGACTGATATTCTAAATCACAGCAGCATCCTGCCATTCTTTTGCATTGGGACTTATCAATGCTTCTTTCAGGGTACTTGGTTCTGTGACACAGCAGACATTAGGTTAATGATCAACAGTCATCAGATTAGCGTACTCATCATATCCATGTCTCTTTGGTGCTTTGCAAACTCTTTCTTATCGAACGCTTTCTTATCAAGTTTTATCCTCTCTTCAACTGGAACATATTCATAAGCAACACAACCAAACACTCTCATGTGACTTAGTTCTGTTTTTTTGCCACACCTTCTCTGGTAAGGTGTGTCAGTTGTCACAGCCTCTGCCCAGTACATCTTTGGTAACTTAGCATATGACGGCATTCTTCTCGCTGCTTTTACCAATGAACTGTTTTTTTTTATTTCTGCAACACCATTTTGTTGAGGTGAGTGAGGTACAGTCATCTCATGATGAATACCTTGATTCTTCAAATATTCTTGAAACTCTTTTGATGTGTACTCACCACCATTGTCTGTCCTCAGTCGTATTACTCTTAGTCCACATATATTTGAGAAGGTCATTCTAAACTCCTTGAATCTGCTGAGGACCTCATTTTGTGTTTCATAAAGTAAACTTTACAGCATTGAGAGTAGTCATTTATAAAAGTTACAAAGTACGTTGCTCCTCCAATTTAGTCTGTATAGATGCACAGAGATCACTATGAATCAGGTACAACTTGTATCTAGAACTGATCTTTCTCACTGACTGGTTTTCTTTTCAACTTGCCGTCTACACAGCTCTCCTTTTCTGCAGATTAGTCCACTCCATTCACTAGACCTTTCAGCTCTTTCAACTTAGAGGTGTGACCCAGATGCTGGTGCCAAAAGCTAGCTGCAACTGTTGCGCTTGATGCTGCATGCATCCTTTCACATCCAGCTGGTACGGGCCATCAGATCTTTGTGTTCCCATACTTTGTAGAGTTCCATCTTTACCACGAATGTAGCCATGTTATTTCTTGAACTGTACTACATTTTCTTTGTAGCTGCTCCAACTGAGAAAAGAATTCCAGAAAGTTTTGGAACATATAGAATTTTACTTTACTCACTTTGAATGTCATTCTCATTTTGACATTCCCAAGTCCGAGGGCTTCAACCACCCTGCCAACACCAAGTATCACAGACTGGGTTTCTGTAAATTGCCGGTAGTCTTGATAAATGTTTTTATCACACATCATGTGCTTTGATGCTCCAGAATCAGCCAAACAATTTGTTGTGGGTTGTTGGATGAATTATCTTCTTCAGCAATGAATGCACTCTCAGATGAGTCTCCTGCATCCTCACATATTATACTTTTAGCCTTGGGGTTTTGATTTCTCTTTTTTTCAGCTTGGACAGTCACGCTTAATGTATCCTTGTTTTTCCTGCTTGTAACACCTCTAAGAGCTGGTTCTTTCAGCTGCCACTGCCTTACAGAAGGCCTGCTTTTATCCACATATTTGTGTGGACACGATGCTGATGCACCACTTGATGCAGCACAGCTGGAGTTGTCCTTAGCATTCATTCACTTTTGTTCTTCATTTATTAATCCTTGCTGAACAAATGTCAGAGTCAGTGTGTCCATTTCTGTTTCAACACCTGTGACTATTGTTGTATTAATTGATGGCAAACTACCCAGCAGTGTTACAATCGGATCTTCCTCTTCAATTCTAGCACCTATTGCTCTTAACTGGTCGGTCAGTTCCTTCGTTTGTTTTGAATGTTCATTTAAACTTTCCACTTCCTTCATTTCACATTTGAGATATTTTTTTTCTTTAGGAACAGTTTGTTTGCCAAAGTGTCTTTTTCAAAATGTCATCTTAGTGTGCTCTACACCTCTTTTGGGGTCTGAAAGCTTGTTAAAAGGTACAACTGGGGTGTACTTACATTAGGTATTAGAACAGAGAAAGCTTTTTCCTTCTGCTTCTTGAATTCTCCTTGAGTATGAGCATCAGCATCAGGAGCCATTACCATGCCCCATAGTCCCTTTCAGCAAATGTAACCCTTTCAGCAAAAGTAGCTTTCAGCAAATGTTCCATCTGTAACTTCCATGTTGCCCAGTTTTCTGGTCGACTCAACTTGTCAATAAACAGCTTATCTTATCTTCCATTGTGAGACGCACAACACTGTCTACCAGACTCCAGAAAAAAAAAGCGTTAGCTTACGTCTTTATTTTTGTTCACAGAAAAAGAACTACATCCAAACAGCAGGTGGCAGTATAGTGCTCTCCAACAACACTCATTGAGAAATTACTGCTATACAACAACTTTTTCAAACATTATTTTCTTGTGGGAAAGGTCTGAGGCGGAGCACCATCTCGTTCTTGGTTCAACTTGGTCCAAGTCCAGCTGGATCGCGTTTTTTTGCCAACAATCTTGCAAAAATTGTCTAATCTAAGGTAAGTTTTGCAAAAATAAAAATATGTACATACTCAATGATTACTTGTCTCACTACCACAAAGCAGCAGGACACTTATGAAACCAGCAGCAACGTGAGAGGAAGAACCGCTGAGGTCCAGCCCAATGACGTATAAATTCCTTGAGATGGCACGAAGGCCTTCTACCATTGTTGAAATACATAAAAAGCGTATTGGAATGGGATAAAAACAATGAGACATGGCTTGCAAATACAGTAAAATGACTTAAAGCACTTAAAGCACTAAAAATGGTACAGCGGAGTAGTCACATGATGTGTCATCCTCTCCAGGATGCGCTGTAGGGAAAATAAACATTACATCTTTAATGCTCATTATGTATTTGTAACCTACTTAGTCGTTTAGATAGTAGGCTAATATAGCTAATATATACTTACAGCCTGTTCTGTCTTCATTTAAGTATTTTATTCTTTTGCGGCTCCAGTACGTTTTTTGTTTTTTTTTTGGTTTCATATGGCTCTTTGAACATTTAGGGCTGCTGACCACTGCTTTCAACATAAATAAACCCAGCAACACATAGCTAAAAATATAATTTCTTAAAAAAACAAAAAGCTTGTTTGGAATGGAAATCACCTCGAGGTCTTTCCTGGAAAAATCCTGGTTCCAAAGGCCAAGGTCCAGTCATAGGTGTAAAATACATATTTATCAGTTTTTTGCCCACAAAGCAGAATTCCAAACTTCAGCTGTGGTTTAAAGTTTAGGGGGCAATTAAATTAATTGGGGTGTAAGAATTACAACAACAAAATAAATAAATAAAAAAGAAAAAAACTGTTACAGGAGTGTTTAGGTCTTATCCGACTTGCTTCCTGCCTCCACGTTCTGACAGTGACCTCCTTGCTCTAATGGTCTCATTAAATATGTGTAGATTTTCCTGTCATGTCCTTAAAGCTCATAAACTGAGTCTGTTGGTTACTCTGTTTCTGTAATGATCTGCTCTGACCAAACAGTTTTGCATTCTCAGGGCACCCAGGCAGAATTTCAGACCTCCTTTGTAACCTTTTCCCACCTAAGCTGATATTCAGCAAGCTTTGACCAATCGCCCAACTGTGTCATCAACGGAAGAGTCAAAGACAAGAAGGAGAAGGGAGATGCTGGCTCTCCCTCCGTTGTCCTCAAGGCCACTCTTTCAGTCCATTTAATGAGGTCTTTGAGCTGCTGGAAAGGTCATGTGTCCCCAAAAGCCTGCACATGAATCAGATGGTTTCCATCAGATAACAAAGCAACAGCAGTGTGGAGGCAAGCTCCTGCCCCCAGGTCACTCTGGAAACCTCAGCGCTTGCCATTGACTGGCAGCTGTGGTTGAAGTTCTCCTCCAAAAACTGTTCTCTGGTTCTTTTGCATCCATGTGATATGATTTAAGTCAGGCTGAAGCACAGACATGAATCAGATCTTGGGATTTTCTAATGCCATGAGTGTTAGCTGGGAGCAGACGTGTTTGCTTATGCTGTAAAGACAGCCCCAACTGATGCAAACCAAAAGCTAAAGTAGTTTTTCATGTCTGGTACAGTTGCTCTTTTCTAGGAGAGAGTGACTAATGAGGCTAAGAATTAATCAGGCGTCATTGCTGCTCTGAGTCAAAGCTCTTCTGTCCTGAAGAGCCTTAAAGTGCAAACTGCCCTTCTTGGAGGAAAAATAATCAGACCTTTTTCCTCTGAAAACAATCTTCATGGTGAGACGTGTCGATGCAAAACAATCTTGATTGGTATTAAAAGCCCACTCCAATGAAAATTTTGTTTTTGTTGTGTTTAACGTGTTCATGTAAGATTTTTCTCCTGATGGAGGACATATTTGATGGAAATTAGTCTTACAATTGCATTTCTGAGTATTTCTTTCTTCAAATTGTTGTGAATCATGATAAGAAGCAAAAATACTGTTGAAAAAAGCTTCTGAGTGTGAAGTACAAGTTACTACGGCAAGTCACAAGCTCCCTGCTCCACTACATTCCAATGCTTCCACTTGCAGATCCATGTGCGCCTTTGTTTTCCTTGCCTGAGCTGGAATCTGTACTGCTGGATATCACCAACATTGCTCGCCATTTTTTTGCACCTGTAATGTTAGGTTAGGGTTGTGAGGGCTGTAAACTAGAGGAAGAGGACATAAACAGATGGATAATGGGAAGGGGGTTGTAAATGAATCAAAAGATGATGGAAGTGGGACTTAAACTGACTAAAGGGTTTCTGCATCACGAGAGGAAGAAGGAGGTACATGAAAAAGCTTGCTCTCTGACTTGTTATCTGCCATTCTCTTGTATACGAAGTTTGATAGTATTTACCTCAGCGGTCTTCTCCTTCAGCAGCTATGAAACATCCCAAAACTGTGAGGATCATGGAGGTTTTAGTTTCATGAATTGGGGCTTCTCTAGGCTTGAGGAGGCATTTGGTACTTGAGGATATTTAACAGTGTAATCTTTGCATGGAAAACCTGAACATGAACCTCTGCAGGTAATCTGAAAACAGGCCTGAGTTTTGAAGTTCTGTTAGAAGGTGTCAGCCTGACTGAGGCCTGAAGAGACAGAGATGACGCTCCAGCAGCTTTGGTGGGTTTTGTTGGAGGAAGTGGTCTAAACTGAACAGAAGAGATCATGTCTGTGCCCTTTGACGCCCTCCAGAGTTCCCAGAGCAGAATGGAGAGAGGGGACCTTATGATCCTCAGCAGCTTGCAGTCTTGCAGCAAAAGTGCATTTTTCTGTCTTGGTACTTTCCTCAGTCAAATTTGGCCAATCTGCAAAAGCCCATCATGGGTGGTGGGGCTCATTCATGGATCCAAATTCTGAAATTCTTAAACCAGCAGATCACAACACTGGATGACGCTTCGCGCAGGCTTCAGTTTAATCCAGAACCTTTTAGGGGTCATCTGAAAGTAAAAATAATCTGCGTTTATCTTTTTCTTTAAGTACTATAACCTCATTTGTTTGCAATTTAGTCTCACTTTCTGAGCATTCACAGGTGAGTTTACAGTTACTGCTAAACACATAATAAGAAAGCACGCTGGTTGTTCGCAGGTGAGGGATGCTCTCAGATTGTAGTAGTCTCAGCAGCTCTCAGAACCATGTTGGATACACATTCTTTTTCATGTTTTTTTTCTTTGGACCAAAGGTTTTCTCTGACAACTAGAATGCATGTCCTTCTGACTCACATGCTTCTGCATCACTGGAGTGTGGAGTCCTTCCAACATCAGGAGCTGCCCAGATTCTGTTCAGCAAGCCTTATAATCCAGGAACATCTGTCCTGGGGGGTGGGAGTGCGTGTGTGTGTAAAATTTTGACATGTCAATTTTTGTTCAAAATCAAATAAAAATAGATTTTTTTTGCGTATGACAAGTTTTCTTGTACATGTTCTTATGAGTTTTTACACCGTGTATGTAGTTCAATTTCAATCATGCCTTCTTGGTATAGTCATGTTTTGCCCCCTCCCTCGGTCACAGTATTTTGTGTTATATTTGCTGATGATCAACAGCTGTGTTTTAAGTAATTATCCTCTGTGTGTATAAACGCATTGTCTTCAGGGAATACTTGTCATCTGTGTTGTCATCCTTTTTATGTCTCCTTTGGTGCACACTAACTTATTATATTTATTTGTAACAGAATTACTTTTTTTGTATTTTCGCTGAGTCTATGGGTGTATTCAGACTGGACACATTTGGTCCACTTAAAGTAAACCAGAGTTCATTCCCCCCGATAATCCGGAACAAATGTTCAGTCAGACCTCAGACTTCCTCTTGTTGTTTTGACCTAGATAAACCCTAGAATTCTTCAGATAGAAGTTCAGATCAATTTCAGGTTTGGCTGGAAAAGGATGCTTTTTTTTGTTTGTTTCCAAAGAACATCATTTCTGTGGATTATTACTGAGTTTACTTTTGAGGGCTCAATGATTCAAAGTGATTTAATGATGTTATTAAAAGTTGGTGAAAACACTTTAGGTAATTATTCAGTAATTAGCTCAACTTTGCTTGAGGTGACATAAAAAAGTAACTACAGTTCTAAAAAGCGTAATGTATTTGAAGTTATTAGTTTATTTATATATAATGTTTGGAAAAGCAATACTATAATTAATCAAATGAAACATTTTAGTCATGAACCTTTCTTTTCCAAAGGACGTTTTCTTCTTGGTTTATAAGGTTGCTGATGGTTTTAGGTTGGCGTCAGTGTTCGCCATCAGTGTGTGAATGTGTGTGCTCGGGTGAATGGGACTGACTGTAAAGCGCTTTGGATCTTTCAACAAGGTAGAAAAGTGCCATATAAGTAGCAGGCATGTACCATTTTCTTCTTCATTCAGACGTTGACAGAAATGTATAAAGATTGCTCAAACTGTCCTCCTGCAGGCGACAACCCCCCCAACCCCAAACGCACTGACAGAAAACTGCTGAGATAATTGCACCAGAGATGAAAGAGGCTGACATGGATTGAGGCAGCAGCCCATCTGACAGCACCCGGATCTCCGTCCGAACCAGAAGATGCTTAACACTGTCAGCAACCCTTCGACAAACGCCAGCTCAGCCTCACCATGCCACCTGTCTGCTCCTCTTCAACTGAGGCTCCTTCTTTCTGTTATCAGATGAATCCTGCAGGACACTAAAAAAACGTCCTGCACTGACTTTTATTTAATATTTTCAATGAGGATTAGAGCAAAAGGTTTGAGTAGAAACAAAATGATTTTAATCGAAACTCCACCTTTTTTCCTTTTAGAATGCTTGACAAGTAATCATTGACATGGCAGTACTTTACATCCATGGATACACAGAAACTGTAAAAAAAACTGCTGCTTGTGTTTTTAAAAGTGTCAAAACCTTGCTCTGATTGTAAGGAAGAGAAAGTGGAGAGCTCATGGAGAGCATCAGCAGGAAAAACATCTACAGACAGGACTTTAGCTCTTCCTGTCTCTGCAGAGTCTTTCTCTACACTTGATCTTCATGACCACATTCAGCTGTGCTGTAATCATGTGCATGCCTTTTTTTTGGTATGTTTTAAGAGAAAAGATTATTTTGTTGGGTCACTGCAAGATGTTTTTCCCTCAATGACTGCTTCTGCGTCCTCCCCATGAACACATACAGGCTTTAAAGGGTGTTTTCTTCAGTTGCACAATCACACAGCTTTGTGTTTAGGCAGCAGTAACGTCATCATCTTAATAATTCATGCTCAGATTTCTGCAGACCCTAATGTGCAGCTAAGTAAAAAAATGCTGCAGTATAATATGTCATGATGGGGGAGTATTTTTCTTTTTAGCTGCTGGTCTGGACCAGTGCAGGTCTGTCTGCTCTGCTCCATCCTACATGATCCTGTCTGCATGCTGAACATGAGAACTCACTTAAAGGCTCCCTGAATGCAGCAAACATGCACAGCTTCTGCTCTAAAACCTGCTTCATTCCCGAAACACTGCAGAAAGCAGGTTCAGATGAGCAGCAGCTTCACCCGACAACATGACAGGCATTGTCTCAGCAGAACTAACAGTCTTTGCACTCGCTGTATTTGTTGTGAGACAATCGTCTCTGCGGTTATTAAACATTGATATTTTTTATTTCTGGCTTTTAATTATTCAGCCCACACTGCAGTGAACGTGTCCTACATTTAGTTTCAGCTCAAACTTTCTGTTTGGTCTGAATGACGGTGTTTCCCGTTAGGCTGCTCTGCATCTTCTTTTTTTCTCCATCAGCTCTTCTTCCTCAGTGATCTAAACAAATCTGTCAGAAAGAAAAATGAGATGAAACAGCTTCACGTTCACTTCAGAAACACGTTTTTCCTCTGAGGGTTATGTAGCCTCTGCCTCTTTGGGAACTTGCTGGCTGGTTTAAATTCAGAAACACTCAGATGTGTTCACCGCTGGTTTTGAGCCATGCAGCATCTGACTTAGCAGCAGTCCTTTGGCTTTCCTCTGCCAGACCACCTACTCCTGGCTCTCAAACTGTTTCCCTCTTTGCAGGGCCAGAAGAACTCCCTCTAGTCAGTCACATAGGTGTTGGAGCCTGTTACCTGGCCGAAGGAGTGACAGCCTTAGATATATAGATTTGTCTTAACACAGAACTTCCATTTTCCTAATAGGCAGGGACTGACTCTGAAATTAAGCAAAGAAAACCAATCATTAAGCAAACATGAGAGTAAATGTTTCCTAAGACTGACTGAAAAAAAAAGGTGCATCTCCTGATCAGTACCTTGACAAAAAAGGTTTCAGAGACTACAAACAGGCAGTGTTTGGAGTAACTCATTACAAAAGTAATCTGTTATAGTGACATCTATGTACTAATTTGTTTTGAGTAAAAATGTTTTCATTACATGTTCAATAACTTATCTTCTACCAATGAGTTACTTCTCAAAATGTGTGCAAAAATAGTAACCATTACTACCCACTTTTAACAGGAAGCATTGGTTTTAGTTTATCTGAGACACACAGGCCTCAGAATCTTAATTAGGTCTCTTTTTAAAATGCATCTACTTTGTTGTCAAAGTAGAAACACTGCATTTTTTTTATTGGACTAAACAAATCTTTTAGCTCTTCCTGTGCTTTTAATGACCAAAACGAAAACCAATATTATTACTAATCATTCTTCAAACTCTCTGAGCACTCCGGCCTCCTCCCTCCATCCAAAGACAAGTTATATATATTGATTTATTACTCTAAATTTTCCCTAGGTGTGACTTTGGCCCATTCAACAGACTGGCGACCTAAGGTGCCCCGCCTTTGGCCAAGAGTCATCAGGTTTGGCTCTTGCAGCCCCGTGACCCCAAAAGAGATACAGCGAGTTAAGAAAATAGCATTCCTAAAGCATATTACCTCTCACTCAAATGTAAAATACTTCAATGTTCATTTATCATTTTAGATTTACTTCTACAAGAAAATCACCAACATTTTTTGGAGAACTCAAATAATACTGTAAAATTTTGAGACATAAATATTTTAAAGTAAGAATTTACTTAAAAATAGTCACAAGTAATCTGCAGTGAATTACAGTTCCACTCCATGAAAATTGTGTTTTTAACGTTTTAGCGTTTTTCTGATGATGGAGGACATTTGTTAGAAAAATAAGATTAAAACTGTATTTCTGAGTATTTTTTTTATCAAGAACTGTGGTGTATCAGAAGCAGATAAAAAATGCTTTTAGAAAAAGCCTGTAGTTGTTTCGTAATAACTACAATCGGCAAGTGACAAGCTTCCTGCCCTCCATTCTGATGCATCCTCTTGTAGACGAAAAGATCCGTGCACGTCTTTGTTTTCCACTTCTGACTTGTCATCTGGTTTTAAACTGTACGGCTGAATTGCTCCACTATTAATTGCCATTTTTGTTGCACTGTTAATGTTAAGTTGTAACAAAGGAATGATGGGAAATTAAAGCAGGCTTACTCTGCAAGCAGTCCCTCCCACAATTCAGAGATTAATTTCTGTCCAACTACTGCTGCACAGCTGAAACAATGTTCTGGGAAACAATACAAGCGTTTTGATTATGAAAAAAAAAACACTATCAAAATTAAAAGACCACTGAGAACACTTTTAGAGATTAAAAGATAATGTGATAATTCTGCAGGCAGAGGAGTCTGCTTAATCGATCTGACAAATAAAGCCACTTGGTTGAGTGGTGAAAGGTTTTAAAGAATATTTTAAGTCCAGATACCATGATCCAACTTCAAGAGAATGCCTCCTGGATTAATGAGAACCTTCTTCCACATGTTTATTGAAATTTAAAAGGGTTGCACAACGTTGTAATGGTTTTCACTTTTACCTCTGTGGTTTGAATCCAAGCTGAGAATACTCAGGTGGAATTTTAGGTGGAGGAGGAAGTTTATCTGGGACCTCTAGCATCCTCCTTCAATCCAAAAGTATCCACCCTAGGTTAATCCAGTATTTTCTCTACCCTGGTCCTTGGGGAATCTGTCCTGGATTTTTTCAATCCTACCCTGCTCAAACACACCTGCCTTTGATGACTGTCATTATCAGCCTTCTGCAGAGCCCGATGATGAGCTGAATCAGGTATGCATATGCAGGGAAACATGGAAAATTTTCCCTGAGGACCAGGGTTGAGAAACTCGTTAATCTGTGTCTCTAAAAATTCCCTTGGTGTGTGGGTGTGTACATGTGTGTGTGTGTGTATGTGCATGCGTCCATGGATATCAGTAGTTGTGTGACCCTATGACGGACTGAGAAACTGTCACGGATTTAGTCTGCCTTTGTCATTTAGCAGGGATCAGCTCCAGCAACCCCTTGACCCTGTCTTAAAGTAGAACATGACTGAATGTTCAGGTTCAGACCCTCTATGGCCATAAAAGTCCGTTTGGGGATCTTGTCAACACATTTGTGGATCTGCCTCCACCTTGGATTGTAAAAGTCCCTCTGTGGCATAAATCCTTCAGAAGGTCGTTACTTCCCAAGCCTTGTTTCTTGATGAGCAAAACAGTGAATGATAATACAAGATTAATGAAAGCAGAAATTTACCCAAAAGTTTTTTCAAAGAACATTCCTTGTGACCCGTCTCTGAAAGAACCACTGGCAACTTGTCTACAATGTAAGGTTTGACTCTATGGACCGCGTGCAGTGACGTCAAATGTGTGCTGTTGTCCTCCATCTTGGGAGTCAAGCACAGATTGTTACGATACATCTGACAGGTAAAATGGGCGACTTTGGTGTATAGAAATAGCCACCAACAGGCTGCATACATGTTACTATTGGCTGTCACAACAAAAAAAAAGCCAAATTCAAGCGTCTCATTTAATCCACAGGATTGAGACAGAAAACGATGGATCACCCCCGTCAAACAGGAAGGCTGTCAGCCTGCAGATGCCAGCAGACTCTATCGTGACCATTTTGTATCTTGTTTGTGTTTTCTTTGTCTGTCTTAAAGGTGACACATACATTCAGGGATGGATACCATTTGAGATTAGAGATTTGAGATTTCTAAACACAAATATGAAAGTCCTCAGGTGGGTGGAGCCTTTGACAGAGGAAAGGCGCAAGAGGCAGAACATATGCAGCACAGATCAGACCATCTGCTGCTCCGGACCAGGGGGGCTTCTCGGGTCAGGTGGGTTCAACAGACTGTGTTTGTGCATGCTTCTTGACCCAGAGGGCCTAACTAGTGATTACAGACATGTATTTGGCTGGAGCTATCACCTCTGAATGACTACCAAGACTGCATGATGATCAGACTGTCATGCAATGACATGTAATGACCCTCCTTTATAAGAGAGGACTAAAAATATTGGGCATTATGCTTCTCCCTAAAGTTCCTTTGACTTCTTCCTTTTGATCATTTGAGATGGGGAGGACTGTTAGACTGCAGACACTTCTGAAGCTCTGCTGATGTTGGACCGCAAAAAACAACCACTGTGCACCAGCGTTTCAAGAATGCAAAGATTGGATTGGAAATCGTTTATTTCAAGCAAGAAATAGTACATAAACAGTACAATCAACAAATGTTTCAATTCATACAGACATGTATCAAAACATAGGATAGTTAGACATCAAATTGTGGATCGCTTGAAAGGGAGTGGGAGTAAGCGAATTTATATAATCCCACCCCGTCTCTACCTTACCATTTTCTTTACATGAGTTATAATTATCCGGCTCAGGACTTCTAATCAGATATTTTTACCTTACCAACACAGATTCAACTCACAAAGAATTCTAAAGTAGATGAATTACATGATGCTCATGGTAATAAACACAATCCTATCAGAAATCCTTTCAGAATTCCTTATATCATAGGCAGATCAAGTATCAAAATTCAAGAATTTGTGCAGATTCTTTTTAATTTGAAAAAAACCATAATATAAGTCAAGTATCAAAATTTAATAATATATGTAGATTAGTTTTCATTAATACATCAGTAAGTCACATTCATGGAAACCAAATAAAGTGATATGATTAGAGATTAATCATTTAACCATCTTTAGTAATTGATTTAATAATGTAATTTTTACATCCATCCATCCATGTATCTTATCCGAGACCGGGTCGCTGGGACATCAGTTTAAAGAAAGATGTCTAGACTTCCCTCTCCCCGGCCACTTTCTCCAGCTACTCTGGGGGGACCCTGAGGCGTTCCCAGGCCAGCTGAGAGACATAGTCTCTCCAGAGTTTCCTGGGTCTTCCCCAGGGCCTACACCCATTGAGACATGCCTGGAACACCTTCCTAGGGAGGCGTCCAGGAGGGATCCGAACCAGATGGCCGAGCCATCTTGACTGGCTCCTCTCACGCCACTTGTGGTGGTTTGAGTGGCAGTCAAAGGCGAGTGCCTCTAAGACCGAAACCCCGGTTATTGAACTTTATATAATTATATGGTAAAGTTGTGAAATAAAAAGGTCCATATTGTGTTCATTGTTCAAGGTTGGTATTCCTTCTTCTACTGCCCGATTGACCACCATCCTTCTGAGTTTAACAGAGTTTATGAAGTTCTCTGAGCTGTAATGTCTGCAGAAATTTTTTACCAGGTTCCTTGTCCTTCTGCAGCTGAAATCAGTGCAACTGAGTAAGTTGAGGCCAAGTTGTCTGCAGGGCAGAACTCTGCTGGAAATCAAGGTCACATTTGAATTTTAGAGATAGTGGTAGATCCCAGGCACTATGATTTTCCTAAAATCATATTTGGCTATTCTATTACTCCATTTGTTTGTTCAGATATCTATGATCAAGCCCTTCTCAAAATCTTTATTGTTGTTGACCATCAGTATCTCGGACTGGTCTGGAAGACTGAGTGGTTTAATGAAGTTTATGCAGTTTATCACCCAAGTGTTTTGTATCTGCTTGCATCGCCTCAGAAGCCTGGTATGTTTGGCAATTTTGGCATTCCTTCTGGTCAGATGGACAGTCAGATAAACAGCAGATCCTTTCAGATTTTTTCGTTGCTTCATCAGAGCTGTCTTTTGCTTTTGATTCACAAACCTAATAAGAATAGCTGGTTTGCAAGTATCCTTTCCCCTGGGGAGCAGGTGGCAGATCTCTATAGCATTTAGATCTAGGGAAATTCCTTATGACCTCAGAAATGATTCATCTTGACATTCCATGCTGTCGCCTGGATCGACAGTGCTGCTGCTAGCATAGCAGCTAGCGGTAGTTTCTCTAGGCCTTGCCCGGAGTTTGATGTTTAATCCCATGAGAATTACATTATTCTGTCTTGCTTGTTGTTACAGGTCATCCAATTTTTTGTCCAGAATTTCGACCCGGTTATCTCGCTGCTCACTCTCTAGCACAGAGCACACTCTCCAGATCTCTTCCACGAGTTCCATCAGAGGAGTTAGCTTAGCTTAGGTGTTGTTGAAAGCCTTTTCTGATATTAGTGGCGTTGCTTGTTGCTTGGTTTTACTTCTGGGCTTTTGTCAGCTTTCTTTTTGACAGTTTTACTACTTTTTTTGCAGTAATTCTTGGATAAGTCAAGTTCTAAGTCGCATCAAGGTGATGAGTACTGAATTGGCTGGTGACAGGTGTCTACTCCTTGACCCAGAACCAGAAGTCATTTTCCATAGAGCTATGAAGACAATTTATTTACTGTGAATGAGAACTGGACTGAATGACCTCTCTCTCCTTGTGTTCCAAACAGGAACAGGAAGCTCCTAGAAGCCAAAATCCCATAGATTTTAAATAGAAATGAACAACTATTACTCATTCTATTAGTCAGAATGCCCATTCTTGTTTTGATACCTTTTTTATATATGTTTTTGCTAATCTTTTTTTATTGATATTTTTTTCCTAATTTAAAGTTATTTGAGTTATAAACTGACAATTCAAATGCTTTAGTACAAGTTTGTGGTCTCATACCCAACCGCGCCCATTTTCAAGTAGTAGGGGTGCGGACTTCCATCAAGCTCACGCCTGATTGGTGAAAATGGTTGCTATAGAAACCACAACTCAGAAAGACTTTGATCAATCGCTGCTACTTGACGATGTGTGGGTTCAATATGGCAGCATCGCGAAAGATGGTGACTAAATTGACTTCATTTAATTGGAGCCACACGTAAACCATTTTTTGTTCTTGGTTCAGTTCTCATATACAGTCAGCGAGAAAACTGTTCTTCCTGTTGAGTTGTTCATCCATCCATTCATCCATCCATTCATCCATCCATCATCCATCCCTATTCCAATCCATATTCCAGCCCATTTAGGACTGGCTTCTGGGACAACATTATAGTATTGTTTTATTGTCAATTTTTTATAGCTTAAACTGTCAGCTGGATCCTTGCAGGTTGATAATAGTTTCTATGAAACATTACAGAAAATAATCAAAAGAAACAAACAAAAAACCAGCAGAAACTGTAAATTAATTTTGGGTTCAGCTTGCTGTCTGGTAAATGAAGGCTCTGTAAAGTGACTCTTTTAGTTAGAGGATTTTTATTTGGTCCTGGAAAACCTGGTGTTGAGTCTTTTTGCCACTGTCTGACCTGGGGAGAACTCCATAGCCCTTCCTACAGAGCGGGGGGTACAGGGTTCAGCCAGCATGCCTGCACTTATGTTCCATTTCCATCACTTTACCCTCCCCATTACTAATTAATCCACATCGTGTTCCACTCTGCTCTTCGACTCATTACCCCCACCAGCCCCACACTAAACATGCTTTCCTAATGTGGGGAAAAGACAAAGTTCTTATCCCCTCCTGAATAAAACATCGTAATAATTCAACTTAAGCATTTAGTTGATGTATAATGCAGGAGTGTGAAGGAAGTGCAGAAGGTGCTGACAGTTTGTAGGTTTGCACCGATTTATTCATCAGGGATGTTTGACAAGTGTGAGCGGCAAAGCAGCCAACACACCCTGATAGAAAATCCTGGGATATACTTGTTGGTTCTACAGGTGAAGTTATGAAGAATTCTCTTTTGAGGAATCGGGGGCTCCATCAGTGGCTACTCAAAGGATTTCATAGATTACTGTTGGTATGACATTAAAGCACAAAGGTCGTCACCCCTCCCTCTTCTTTGGAGGTGCCCTCAAAGTTTATTTTTTTCCCTGGTATTTGCATACAACTTTTGTGGCATTTTCATGAGAGTATTTTAATGCACTGATAATTATTCCTGTGGTCTCCTTTAGGCAGATCCGGCTCCAGAAAAGTTTAGCTGTGGGGGCTATTTTTTTTCTTCCTTTTTCAGGGGTGAGGGGGTGCTGAGGGGGTGTGGATGATCAAATTGTGATGAACTGTTTGCAGGGGAAACAGTATGTAGCATCACTTTTTTTTGGACTGTATATTCTAACCTGTTTTGGTACCAGGGACTTGA
This sequence comes from Adrianichthys oophorus, assembly GCA_036245035.1. NCBI lineage: Eukaryota > Metazoa > Chordata > Actinopteri > Beloniformes > Adrianichthyidae > Adrianichthys > Adrianichthys oophorus. The sequence goes on from BSAI01000038.1 coordinate 573,549, forward strand.
GAAACCGAGCTTCTTTTCAGAGAAATATTGCCCTGAATCCTTTTCATGGCACACTTGCTTGGGTTGAATCAGAGACTTATATTGCTGTGAACACTTCAAAACAGCAGCATGGAGAGACATAGCTGAAATGTTTGTGGCCAAGGCGCTTGGCTGTACCTGCCTCACTGGTGCTGAAGCTGTTTCAGTAGTTTCATTGTTGCTTCTGACCCCTCCCACCCTCATATTCAAAATAGGTAGTACCTGTTGGCTCCAAGAAGCCAAAATCCCATGCACTTCAATTGAGAAAAAAACAGCTATCACTTAGTCATTCTATCTGTCAGAAAAGCCATTCTTGCTCTGTTCTTGGTAATCCTGATGTTTTCTCATGATATTTTTCTATATCACATTCAAGTTCTAAACTGGTATTGAAGTTATAAACGGACCAATCAGATGCTTCAATAAAAGCATGTCGTGCCTGCTGGCCCCCCACCTCAAACGTTTGATTGACAGATTCTCCCAAGCTGCTTTCAGTGAAAGGGTTGTAGACTTCCAACAACCTCACTCCTGATTGGCAACAGTAGTTGCCAAGAAAAGTTGACTCAGACCGACTCGGAGCAATCCCTGTTACTAACTTCGTCAGTATGCAAATGGCTTCATTTTGCTGGAGCCAAAGGTAGGGAATTTTCTATGGGTGACGTCACACCAGCTCAGTCCAGTTATTTTATACAGTCAATGAATTATGAACACCCTGTCCTGGAAGGTTAGCTAAATGATGGACCAGCCTGCTCTCTTCCTGGTCTGTTGTAGGTTACCTGTTGATGGTGGCGAGGATAGTAAAAGATCAAGAAAAGGGCTTTTTCCCATTTATGGACTTGATGATAAAGGGCTGCTCTCTTTTCAGAGGTCAGAGGGCCACTGGTCAGAAAATTAAAACAAATTAAAATTAAAACAAAATACTTTTAATCTGGAAGATGAATATGAAAAACATTGACTGTCTTCACACAGTCGTATGACTCCATTGCTAAAAGCCAAGCTATTTCCTCTTTGTTGGACCTTTGTTGCTATGGTGATACATTGTCAAGTTACCTTGGCTTGGTTTCAAAGACCCAATCCAGGTACTGTCCTACTGTGAACCAGCAGAGGTTGCTGGTGTCCGTGATGAAGCCGAACAAGCAGTCTTTGCTCTGTGACTTTCCCTACAAAGTCCAGCTTGAGTTCTGTGATCAAACCTGCTCTCGAAATTCTGTTCTGGCAGTAGGTGTTCCTCTTTTTGCTGTGAGTTTTTCTGCATGTGACACAGTTCAAGACAGGGGACAGCACAGTCCCCTGGGAGGCTCCTGGGAGGCTGCTGATGGTGTGCATGGAGGAGCCTGAATTCTCTGATATCAAACTCAAACATGAGCTGAAAGGATGAGATCTGATGCTCTTGAATAACCTTGCTTCACAAACATGGGGTGGTGAGAGGCAGTCACGACTCCGTTGGGTAAAAAAGTCAAGACATGCTTTTGCTTTTGACACCACATAGAACCCAGTGAGCTGAGCCAGTTTGTGCTTAAACTAGTACTAAAAATGTGCTTTTATTACAGTTTTAGCATTGGCAGGGCAAGATGCAGCACAATGATCAAGAGTCTTTACAGAAAACTAAAACTTTATCTATATGTCTGCCACCCCACAACAACAGAAGGTTTGTGGATAGAGCTGAGGCATTAGATGGTTGTGGCTTCAGGGGTAAGGAGATGTCCGCTGATCATTTAGTTGAATGTTCAAATCGGTCAATCCAAGGCTTTCACCTCAAAGTGTCTTCACACACCCGATCCAGGTAATCAGCAGCAATGAGTGTTTCGCGGGCTGGGTGATCATCGGGACCAGGATTGAGCAGCTATTTATTGAGAAAAATAGTTAGCTTTTTTATGCATTTTTCTTCTGGACTTTATCCACACACACACTAATATTTTATGCTTATTTGTTGTTATTTTATTCTCCACTTCATTAGTGTTTGATTATTTCACCAACTGTTGAGAACACATCAAAATGTGCTGGTTTGCAACTGAACCCCAGGAGAAAGCAGGCTCTGATGGATGATTAAAATGATTTATTAGGCTCAGGCAGCAACAGAAATCTAGAGCGTCAGGCGGCGAGTCTGATTGGCGGGTTGCAGGAGTCACTGGGCAAAAGCAGAATCAATGCTAATATACAACCAAACAAACATGGCATGTCTTTTGGAAACTGACATTGTATGGTGTTGCGCTGCGATAAATATTCCAAATCCACACTATTCCTGGCGCTTCAAATCCTTAGCACTTCAACTCGTGATCAGAGCAGAGCAGGGTCATAAACATGAATCCATCCAGAAGTCCAGAATCCAGATCAGATGGACACAACTGCGTCAGGAAAAAAACTCACAGGAGTTAGTGACACAAAGGCAGGTCAGACGCAGGGAGGGCAATCAAACTTGAACTTGGAAACGAGATGATCCAACATGGAACTCTAGTCTGTGAGCTCCTAAAAAGAGGGATGAACTGCTAATGAAATGATTACCTGACAGCATGCACCTGAGGAGCGCCATAGAGGGAAGCAATCGCACACGACACAAGTTTCTCTTTTAAATGAAACAAAACTTAATGTGATAGAAATAAAACAACTTCCCGTCTGCCTCCTGAAACACAGCAGAGAGTGACCTGGTGCTCGTGGACGTCTAAGCTCCATGGTATGTTAGCGCCCGTCAACATGTGTCCCTGCTGTCAGTGGAGTCACAGATTCAGAAAAACACCATCTGGTCCTGAACATACCTCGGGGGCCCTCAAAGGAAACCACCTCCTGTTCTCTCCCGCCGCTTATGAACCAATCCATTTTTCCATCAATCCCATAATAAATCCATCCCAACCATCTGAGCGGCACCCCACCCCCCCTAACCCCGACCTGTCTCAGCTTTGTGGGATGAAGCCATTATCAACATGTTTCTGTGTCACAGTGGAGCATTTGTTTGCTAAAACGCTTGCTGAGCCGCAGAGAAAGCAGAGGCCCTGCTCTGTGGTCACAACATAACCTCCATCTCATGCTGGCACCCTGTCTGAGTTTGAATTTGTGTGCCGAGGATTTCACCGTCAGTCAGTCTTCATCAAAAATATAAATCTATCTTTGAGTTTGAGCATCAGCGTCTCCATGTGAGATGGACCCCTCATTCATAATGGAGGCATTTCCTAACCAGTGATGTTGTGAACGCCATTCACATAAAATTGAAAACTGAAAGAACTCACACATGGCAGTTTTCACACTGTAAGCAAAAGTCTGAGCCGTCAATCCAAACCACAGGTTTGAATTGGTGCCCCATATTCTTCTTCTGACTTTGACAGCCCTGTGAAGCATCAGTTCTCTTCCAATCTGCACTGAAACTAAACGTGTTCTCTCAATCCTTCATCTCATTTAAATGTAATGGAGATTTCTATAACAGATAAATCCCTTTTTTTTTTTTTTTACAAATATAAAAGCTCCGAAACACAGAAATCTTAATTTGGTCCAACATTTTTGTAGCAAAACCTGTTGAACTTCATCTTATTTTTACAAAGCACTTTCTAAGCTGCAATTCAAAAACTTCTACACATTTACAGTTTGTAAAACACAGAAAAAAAGAACTAAAGGATGAAAGTACATTAACATTAAAAAGCGAAATAAATAATAAGTTACATGAATAAAATATAAAACTGAGAAGTACAGGAACTCAGTTCTTCCTGTGTTATTCAGGCTTAGCTGGGGGGTGAGGAGACAGTCCTCGGTTTGAGTTCTTTGGCCTTCAGTGCAAACCTCTGCTCTTCTGCTGATCAGAAATTGGAGCTTCACCTGTTGCTGCTCAGTTTGTGGTTTTACCAGAATCAGGGAGGATGGGGTGTGTGTGTGTGTGTGCTGGATGATGTGTCAAGCATGAAAGGGAGATGAGTGTTACAGTGTGAACAAATGTGTGATCTGAGATTACGTTTGCATTCTTCTTTGGAGAAACACTGCTGTTTTCTGACAAACAGCAAAGAGAAGATTGTGTGATTCCGCTTTGTTCTCTGCAGCCTCGAGGAGAACCGAAGATTTGAACTATGTTTATTCATGTATTATTGACAGTTTTCAGTCTGCAGAAAACTGCAATCCTGTGGCAGAGATCTGCTCCTTTTCCTCACTGTACTACTGTGCGTCATAGATTCCATTTGATTAAATTATAACCAGCTCGGAGCGGTGCCCGACAGTAGCCAGGACATGCAGGTTAAGAAAATGGCTGGAAAATAAAGATGTTTAAGGTCGTAAAACCTCTTACTAAACACTTTCCTCAGACAAACATAAACATTTTTAGACTTTTCTCTCTTGTTGAAACTCAGTCAGTTTTATAAAATGACAACAAGATCTGCTCATGATTGAAAATTTAACACATTCTATACAGGAGACTTGGTACAGAGAAGATAGATTGATATGACTTACAGCCAATCAGGGTGAAGAACACAATGAGCTGTAAATAAAAATAAAAAAAACACATTTGACATTGCTCTAAAGCACATCTACAAAACAACGAGACCATGAAAGGGAACCACAGAGCGAGGGTAGACTTAGCCAAAACCTAAGGACTGAAGGTAGACTTTCTGTTTTAACTTTGCAGGTTGAAAGTTTCTTAAGTTTTTGGGTCTTGTGGTAGTGAGAGTTGGAATGATAATGTTCTCTTCTAGATTTGGATCATTTCTGGGAAGAGAAAAGTTGGCCTGGTCAACATGCATTTCTGAAGTGACCGGATTGAAGCCAGCACTAAAACACTTGTTCTGATTTTAGAGGGGGTGCTTGATAATTAAAGGTTCAGAGCTCAGACATGCACTGGGTCAGATCCAGTTTCTGAGCTGAAGGCCAGGAAGAGGAGACTGAACTGAGAGCAAAGTGAGAACATTTTTGTCAGATGAGACTGTCCCTGGAACATTTATTAAGCTGTGACGCAGTGAAATCTTTGTTTCATCCGAGCTTCCTACTGTGCATTAGAGGAAAAATCTGATTTAATGACCCAGAAAATCAAAATACTGAGGTTTTATTTAAGAAAACTCATTTCATTACTACTTGTCTAAAGAGGAGCAACAATATTGTATCATTGAATACTACAATGTCGAGAAGCTTTTAAGTAGTCTATGTGGTCTGAAGTAAAGGCTCATATGTTTTCAGGTGGTTGGAAAGAGAACATCAGAACAGTTTCTGCTTGAATTCAACCACATTTTCTTCTAAATTGATCAAGTATTTTCAGTTTTCCTGTCAGGCGCTGTTTTGTCAGTCAAAGTAAATTCAAAGATTTTAAATAAAAGATAATAAAAAGGTGTGAAGATTGGAATTTGAAAAGCTTGAGGCCACATGACCATGTTTATACTGGATTTACCCGAGTTCCTGCTGCTCAGAAGAACAGAGATGAGCTGCACTACAGATGAAGTTCAATAAGATGCTATGTTTACTGGTGGTAATATAATGGATTGGACATCATCTTCTGACTGATGGAGCACTAAATGATCTGTATGATCCAGTTTTCGGACAGAGCTTCATAGTAATAAACATATTAACGATGTTCATGGATGGATCTTTGGACAGACGCAGCTTCTCTCCTGCAGCAGCAGCTTAGCAGACCTGTTTGGATGGTTACACCAATCACAGCACATGAAGCACATTAGTGCCTGGGAGCTCCAGCGCAGCTACCAGATGCTCTGCATATTTGATTATCACAGGTAATCCACCATGCATCATGCAATTATCTGGAAGCTTTTTGTTTTTGAGAAAGATAATAAATCAAGCGATGGAAAATCTGATGCAAGCTCTCACAGAAGCTCACCTCCACGCCTCCTTGAGCCTGCAGCAGAAGAAAAACAGGATTTGTTCAACGTGTTGCTCATTAAACTGATCACACGGATTTGTATTGAATATAAAAAAAGATTTTCCTGATGAACACTGATCAGGTTACACAGTGGATGAAAAACTGCTTCTTTTTTTGCAGGAAATCACTTTACCTTTGAACATGCAGTTTGTGTGGAAAAATACAACAAAAGTAATACTTTAAATTTACATGACTAGACTCTTGATAAAAAGGCCTGTTGTTATGATCATCTTCAGATTTCTTTCTGTCTGACAGTTAAATGTGTCTTTCCAGATTCAAACACAAATGCGTGATTTTGTGTCATCCTTGTCACAATCTTTGACCCACCCACTTTGATGCATCTGTTGGAGGTGGAGGTGTGGACACAAACATCATCCTCACCACAGTAAGTAGCAAAAACTTACAAAAACACAACTGAAACTTTTAGTTTTGTTTTAGATCAGAGGAACGGTTGGTATTCTCTGGATTTTGTTGAGGCTTTTGAGTGATTCTCCACCAAACCAGAACTTCCTCATCCACCCAGCATCACCCTCAGTCTGCTCAGACTCTCACCACTTTCAGGAAATCAACTCTGCCATCTGTTTTCTAAGAGCTGCTGCTCCTGACTACATGCTGGTGTCCTGCTGTGCACATTTTCAGCTATTAGAGCAAATCAGAAATATGTGCATCAGTCTAAAGCTGTCAGCACTCTTTTAAATTAATACTTTTTCCCTTTACGGAGTTTTAACACCACAGATATTTAGAGCTTTAACAACAGCAGCTGTGGAAGATCCCAGAGAGGAACCAAGGAACACATTAAGAAGTCAGGATTGATTGTCTTCCTCTTCACTCCATTAAACGTGAACCTGATACCAGATACTCATCATCATCCACTCAAAGATCCTGCTGTCCTCAGACCAGAGCAGGAGCCCAGCTCTCAGTCCCTCATCACAGGAACTTCAGGGATGTCCTCCACTCCCCTGAGAAGTAAATGTTAGCGACTTTTTACCAAAGGTATCACTCTGTCTTATTACTCTGAGTGCCGCCATGTTGGCAGACGAAAATCCTGACTTCCTCATGTCAAAACTGAATGAGAGGTCAACAACAGAGAGAACATGAAGGAGGACCTAAAACAAAACCTTTGACAGCTGAAGCATCACTGAGGCTCTTCAAGCTGACAATCTCAGGGAGAGAAAATTATTACTGATGCTAAGCAGTTAATATGTAGTTTTTTTTTTTATCAATTTATTTTTTTGTGCTGCTGTGTTTGATGTAATGGTTTAATCTGTTTCTCTGTAAATACTTGTTTTTGTCCTGAATGGGGTAAGGAGGCAAACAAAAAACAAAACCTTTCATTCTCAAGAATCTGATTAGAATGAGGAGGATCTCTGGAGGTACAGGTAAAAATGTTTGGTCCCAAACCACCCTCATTGACCCCTGTCTCTTAGAAGATTCTGCAGAATATTTTTTCACTAAACTTAGCTTCATTAAAAACGTGCTTTTAGACTTTAAAATTAGATAAATGTCTAAAAATCAACCTTCTATTATCTGTGGCTTTTATTAAAAAAAATATCTAACTTCCCAAATGTCATATTAAATGAGGGATGCCTTTATTTCTGTCCATTTGGACAAGAGAAAATTTCAATCAGATCAGATTATAAAACAATATTTTACTAACATTGCAAATCCAACCCTTTAAATAACTGCTGACGGGACCTGTTTTTCCACTGTAGTGACCTGCCTGTTGGTTTCCTCTTTAAATTTCCAATCCTTGTCTAACTTGTTTGCAGTTTTCCAGGTATATTTATGGATCCATTTTAAAGAATGGCGGGTCTGCCTGCATATTAGATGTCAGGAAAGATGGGAGGAGCAGCAAATGAAGATCAAACAGGCTGATGGGCTGCAGAACACCATCTCACGTTTGCTGGAATCTGGTGACTCCAGTCGGAGACTGCTGTGTGATGATACAAAAGACTCAAAGGGGATCTTAGTGGACTTTTCAACCATTTTTTTGAACTGGAGTGTAAGTTTTCAGCAGTAAAAAATATGGGCACACAGTTTTTTTAAGAGACTTTTGAAGTACAACATTGTTACAAGACTTTTCACCTTAAATTTTTGGCACTACTTGTCTTGTTTTTGTCTCGTCTTAACCCTTTGACACTGGACATGTTGTCGGCACTAAATAACACACGCTCTTTGACATACCTCATTCTGACGAGGAGAATGCCTTTTTCAACATCAGAATCAGTTGATTTATGTCAAGTGGATTGTGTAAGGACTCCATTACTATAAAGTGTTGCATATCAGCACAATGTTGTGTTTTTCTCCACTTCAGAACCTGCTGGAATTACATGAACAGTGTAAAAGGTTGAAGAGTTACTGTAGAATGTAAGAATTTAAGCTAAAGCTCTGGTGTTAAAGCGTGAACAGTCGTCTCCAAGGTGACGCAGTGCTTATTGCTCTTGCCTCACAGCAAGAAGGCCCCCGGTTGAAGTCCTGGCTGGAGGACTTAAAACTGGGTCACCAATGGGGGGACCTTTCTTTGTGGGTTTTGTGTGGGGATTCTGGCTTCCTCCCACTGTCCAAAAAACATGCTCTGTAGGTTAATTGGTTACTAGTTGTGAATGGGTGTGTGATTCTGGCAGATTGTGGCAAACTTGGACTTGTACAGGGTGTACCCTGCCTTCACCCTCGAGTGGCCAGGTTAGGCTCCAGCAGCCCTGTGACCCCAAAAGGGACAAAATGGGTTTAGAAAATAGATGGTTTGTGTCAATGGTTGCAGAGTTACTGTTGTTGAAAGGATGCAAACACTGAAGTTAAAGCATAGGTGCTGTTGTAGTTACTGTTTTTTTTCACTGATGATAAGGCCTTTTATTATGTGTTTAGGCAGCACCAATACCTGGAAAAACATCATCTTATTTCACTGGGTCATTTGTACGTGGTTGAAATGACATATTGAATCTTGAACAATAACTGACCCAGCTGGAGGAAAAGTTTAAGAAAAGGTTAAAGGATTTCTGCTGAAGAAAAATGTCTTTATTTCTAAAATGATGAGTTAGTAGCACAATTCTAATGAGGATAAAAGTGGTTTGTAACGCTGAGCTTGCTCACATGGTCACATAAAACTCATTTGAAAAAAATGAAATCTGTCTCATTTGCATGTTCTCTTAATCTAATAATAAAGCAACCTTATTTCATATTAACAGTCAACTGTTTTTTTTTAAGGTTATGGTTACCTCAGGACTGAAAGTTGTATCTTATTAATCATGACATTGAAACACAAATTCCAAAAAGGAAATGCAATCTTTTGCTTTCCAGCTAAAAAAGCAAAACAGGTGATGAAGAGAAGATTAAACTACATGTTTAGAAGGAAAATCATTTTATCCAAAATCAAATCATCTGGCTTCATCAAGACCTCCAGGCCTCTCTGAAAGTGTGAAGCATTTGGGATTTGAGAATCATCACTTCCAGCTCTGAAGACATAATTCACATTTAAAAACAGGTGAGATAGAATTCTCACCAGGTTTGGAAGGGACCCTCCCCTCTGAGGAGATTCAGACACACACAGCAGACATGGGCTTTCTTTAGCAGGAGCTGGGGTCTCCTCAGAGTCAGGAGGTGAATTTCAACCACTTGTGAAGAACTCAGATTAATGCTGGGCTGGGACGTTTTCAAACTTAAGGAACCAGAAGGTTTGGAAATCTGGAGAGAATGACATCAACTCACCTTGAAAAGGGGGTTCAGGCATGATCAGCTAAGAGGAAGCCCCACAGCAGACCAAGGAGGCGCAAAGAGATAATGGCCAAATCCGAATTGCTTCCTTACTCCTACAGCTTCCCCCTATTCCTACATTTATCTCTCCAAGTGGAGAATGTTGGAAAAAATAGTATCTTCAAATTCAGATGTTACTACCTCGTGATGACATCATCAATAGTCGCCGGTCATCCACATCATCGTGTACCTGCCAGTGCTCGGGAAATACAATTATGTTCTATAACATTAAAAATTCATGCAAAACAAAAACTCAGTACTTACAGTTAAATGTAACTTCTGTGGTTGAGAGCACACTCATGTGAAGAAACGTGTTTCTCCTCCACGCTTCAAGCGTGATACGGATCACCCTGCTGGCGGAGGGATAGGCAGCTCTGAGTCCTTAGAGCTCCTACCAAAAAAAAACACTTTTGGACATTGCTACAGCTTCAAATACCCCTACAGCTGGAGCAATGGGGAGGAGCCAAAGGAGTAGGGAAGCAATTCAGATTTACTGCATATCTCTGTCCGTTAGGGAAAGGCTCTGTCCTCCAGGAGAAGCTGGGAGAGGCAGAAATGGACGACTTTATTTAGATGGCTGTCACTACAAGTCCAACCATGGACAGGTAGACAATATTTGGATGGATGATTGAATGGATGGATGAATAGATAAATGGATGGACAGACAGATGAATGATTGACAGCTGATGGATAGATGAACCCCCACTTTCTTTCATTCAGTTGACATAAGTACGAATGAACACAAAAAACAGATTAAACATTATCTTTGACATGCCTCCCCTCCACTGCCTTAGGTCTGATGGCCAACGCGCTGCAGACAAAGGCTTCATCAAGATGGAAATTATAAAAAAGATGACTTCAAATTGCAATAAAGTTAAACAAGTAGAAAAGCTGCAGCTTTTTCATTTATTCTGTCCTCCTTTTCTTTCAGAAGTCCTCCGGAGACAATTTTATCTCTGTTGCTGGATGGGGAGGAAGGGTGTCCACAGAGATTTTCCTCAAAATCCACAGTAGCATCTGTGATGTGCCTTTTCTGTCATTTTACATTTAACACTTCTGTGTCTTCCTTATTTTGCTTTGCAGGCTTTTGGTCCCGGTAATCAGCCTGCTGTCTGATAAGGCCAGATAAACTCAGCTGAGAAATCGGATAATAGATCTGAAATTTTGGGGGCAGTTTGAAGGTAATTACCAGATCTTACCTTTTAATTCTTCTGGCAGTTCCCTGTGATCTGTGGAAATGAGGGGAATCCAGCGTGAACTGCATTTAATTGGTTTTTAGATGACTTTCACATGAACTGTGAAATTGTGTTAATCAACACAATGTTTTCAGAAACCAGGCCTGGATGTTCCCTCAAAACGGAAGAAAAATCGTCCAGACTTCTGAATTTCAGCTCCACATCTGTCCGACAGAAACATTTTAATGCTTTCCACTGAGGTGGAACACAGTTTGGGCCGATGCTAAAACAACTGCAGGACAAAGCAGAATCCAGGTTGATTGTTGTAATCTTAACAAGAATCCAAATGTTTGTCTATCAGGTGAACTTTATGTTGTCTTGTAAACCTTAGGATGTTGGTCCTTTTCACCTTTTTGTGAATGTAGAGGAACTGCATTCTTTTCTAAATGTCAGATCTGAGAATATCGGACTGTGTTTTAAGAATGTTCAATAATTAATCAGAAGGTTTACATCGCCTCTGCCATGTCTGCTGTCCCTCTGCAACACAACCCAAGTTCTATGTCAAGTGAGTTGACGCGACAATTTCACAACAAAAGCCAGACAAACAGAAACAGACCCAGGATTCAAAATAAAAAAAAAATTAATAAAAAACTGGTTGAACTTTCAAAATAAACATTAATAGAATGTCATTTTGTATTTAAGGAGACGTGCTGATTACGCTTATTAACACAGGTGGTCATTTTGGCCATGGATGACGTAAGTTTAAATTAGGAAGTAACTGGGAGCACACTGAGCAGGTGAGGAGTGAGATGCTGTGAGTATCGCGAGAATCGACGAGACGTGGGTGGTGAGTCAACTTGGCGGCGCGAAAGTGGTCTGGCTCCTCCAATTTTAACTGCAATGTAGACATTTAGGGTTCCTTGGTGAGATGGTGATTGGACATCCCTGTAAGCAATCAGGAGATGTCCCCAGTGCCGTGCTCACCAACTCTAACTGCACCCTTTATTAGACACACCCTTCAACCACAAGAAACACACCTCAACACACACACACAAACACATTACACAAGGAAGGTGGGACTACTGATCTTTTGTCCCCTACCCCATCCCCGGTGGGGGGAACAGGACCTTCAGCAGCGGCGGCCTTGTCTCTTGGGTGTCGGCCTCCTGGGCCTGGCGGTGGGCGCCTTGTCTGGGGTGGTGGGGCTCTCGGGGGTGGGTCCCCGTGCTGGGCCGCCTGGCGCGGTGGGAGGGCTGCTCTCCTGGCTGGGATGGGCCTTGCGCGCTGCGCTTCAGTACCTCACTGCGCTCGGGTGTTGGGGGCCCATGTGGTCTTTAAAAAACCTGGTGTCATCTTTTTTAAAAGGGAATTTTCCTTCAGGATTCCAAATGAAAATGTAGACTTCGGTTATCTTTCAATATTTTTTATGAACAGAAAGTAAAGAAGCATTTCTGTGTGTTTTTGATTCTCAGATTCTCCTCATGCTGTGACGTTGTCACTGGTTCTGTTTGATCAGAGCCTCCATCATAAATGTTTGCTTTAGATTACCCAGCAGGTTAAACGTATGAGACATTACATTTGTGTGTCTCCCTTCTGACCTGCAATGAGACACTGTGAACCAATGCAGCAGCGATGCCTCTCCGGTTTGTACCCGTTTCCTTCAGACCGTTATAAAGATGAAGAGAGGATTCAATGTGAATGTGGCAGATTCAGCCACAGCTGTAAAAAGCTTCAAACTGAGCTGATTCTTCAGAATTTAGTTGTGTGCTTGCATTCAGGTCAAAAAGAGACTTTGTCATGTCAGGGCTGTGCGTGGTACAAATCCCAATCTATGCTCTTGTCTCAACATTGTGTTATGTACACTCTTGCTGGAAGGACCCATTTTTACTGGTATCATGTTTTTGTTTCAATAAGCTTCATTTTAACTTTTGATCAGCAATAAACTAGTAAATGTAGCCTTCACTCTGACGTTATGTTCATATTACCCTCAGCAACCGCCGTTCGAGCAACCACTTCCAATGAAAGCTCTATATAAATACGACAATTTTAAGGCTTTACATACAAAGCGCACATCCACTTGAAAGTTAAGCCAGTTGAACTTTGACCAATCAGGGACTCAGACTTGGTAATGATGGTTGGATGGCGTCCCTTTTAAATCAGAGAAGTGCCAACCGTTTGAACATTGATCTTGCAGAATAAATAATTGCAGTTTGCGCTTGGCTGAAATTCTATGACACCCAGTCTTTCATATATCGGAATAGAGCTGCAAAGGAAAAAGCCTGGAGCAAGATTTGACAGATTTGTACCCCTTCAACGTTTTGCACCAAACCTCTTCTAACTGTAGGTGGTGGACAAGTGCTAGTATCGGGTAGTGACAGTCCAGTGTGTTTGGAGCATTCTTGAACGCGCTTTTATGATAAAGATCAGTAACATGGTTGTTCTTGAGTTATCTAGAGCTTTGGTCAGATACATAGCCGAATGCACTTGTGCTCTGCCAGGCCTCTTACAGTAGTTTCACTGGCAAATTGAACATTTGAGGTGAGTGACATATCTGCACAAAGGACAAAAATAGAAGTTCAGTGCACCCAGCAGTTCTCTTAAAGTCCCAACTTTCCCATCAAGGAAACTTGGGGACACAGATTTCCTTTTATGGGATGAAGAGAGAGAAGACCGCAGCTGAGCTTTCTGGTCAAACGGACACTGGAATGTTATCACAGAAAAGGTCAGTAGAATTAGTGAAGATTGGAAATGTTTCCATGAAAACTACAAACTCTGAAAAGTCTCATTTTACGAAACATGAGAACAATCAAAATCACATCAGTCAAGGAAGAATGGCAGAGTTGAACTGTTTCTGCACCCCTTCCCCCCCCCCCCCCCCCCCCCCCCCTTTTCATTTTTTGTAGTTTTCATGCCCACATTTCCACTCTTCACTAATACTACTGACCTCTCACCAACACGAAGGGGGGGGGGG
>BSAI01000038.1:587395-623545 GCA_036245035.1 Adrianichthys oophorus
CCCCCCCCCCCCCCCCCCCCCCCCCCCCCCATGTCCATTTATTCAGAGATTGCTTCTCCATGAAATCCGCTGCAGAGAGAGCCAGGCGCTCAGTCAACATCAGATGGTTGAGGGGCCCCGGGCTTGGTGTCAGAGCAAGCACCAGTGCTATCTCTAGCACAGATCTTATTGAACTGTTTACCCAGGGTGATGGGGTGGGGGGCGTGGGTGTTTGATGCCCTCTATCGTTCTCTGTCAGTGTGTGTTTTTTTTCTGGAACTGATCCTGCCAGCGCACCAGCTGCTCCCGCTGTCGCAGCTCCTACAGCATCAGACACCCTCCCACTGCTGCCCCCACTCAAGCGGCTGGGCCCCCCCTGGCCAGCCAAGTTCACACTGTTGGAAAGACTGCAATGACAGCTGACTTCTTATGTGGATCTAGTCTGCCTGTAGCTCTGATGGAAAAATGTTCCCGACCAGACAGGGTCTAACAGCCGCCATTGAGGCGATGAGAAGGCGGGAGTAATCCTGCTCAGGCCGCCTCCCCCACAGCACTTTCTAAACACAGTAAATTTGCTTTTATATGGAACATTGAAAGGGTTTGGGGCTCACAGAGCTCATCAGCAGATCCATGACTGCATTGGCTCAGCGTTCAGAGTCAGAGTTTGCTCTCATCTTTGTTGGTTGTCCATCTTCCATTCCAGAGAAGTTCTGCTGTAAACTCAGGCCTCCAGGTGAAAACTCCAGGTGAAAAGCACTTTCCTCAGGTTTCACCTACTTGATGGCTGCGATCACTTGAGAGGTAAAACCGTGGTCAAACACAGCAGCACACACTGGACCTTCTGATACAGAACAAGGAAAATAATAGGGGTGAGACAGACAGATTGTGTGGGCGGGCGGCCTTAGAGAGGGAAAATCAAGCTGGAGGTTGGTGAGCACATCATTTCTTACCGTGAAAGAAACATTTGACTTCATCTGCTTTGTTTTTATTTGCCCCGTCCTTCATTTTCCCATTACCCTCAGATCATGGGAACAATTATGTTCTCTGCATGTTTGTCTGTGAAATCCGAGTTCCCCTGATCTGCAGGGAAAGTCTGCTGCCTGATATTCTGTCCTGGTAAGTTTTAGAAAAGCTCTTTTCAGACATTTATGGTGCAGGGTTGAGTATATTCATGTGATTCTATTAAAACCCTATATTATACTTTTCACAACATGAAATAAGAAAGCAGTCTTGTTAAAAAGTGTCGTGTTCCATGTTGGATGCAGTTGCCAGCAGAATTAGTGTGATTTTTTTATGTGTCTACACATAGGATGACTGAGCCAAACTGCCTGAATAACAGACTGAGCATCGATTCTGGGCAAGAACTAGGAAATTGATTTAGACAATGATACGACTGACACAGGAGAAATAGGGCGGTAACTGAAGACTAAACTGAGAGCTAACCTCTTTAAGATGCGATACTCGGCCATTTTCCTGCTAAAGCACAGTCACTTCAAAACAAGCTTAACAAATTAGGACTATCATATCAAACTCCTTGGGTTACAATAATAACAGAGACACGGTAACACTCCCAAACACCGGATCTGTGTATTGACCGTGCAGGCAGCACTATGTACAGAGTGGACCACAATAATAACTCAGGAAAAAAGCAGAGGCTAAGGCCTTTGCATCTACACACATAACAGATGATGCCAGAGGCCACGATACACACTGCTCACCGGATCATGAATTCTGATTTGGAGTTCCAGACCCTTTTATTCACCATGAAAAATTACATCTGTACTGATAACACTTGTCTACATCAACCAAAGCTGAGTTTATTTCTGTGTGGAGTTTGCATGTTCTCCACGTTCAAGTGAGGGTATTCTCCAGGCACTCCGGTTTCCTTCCCACTTGAACAATTCCAGACAAATAAATAATGTAAGATGCCCCCCTACATTAAAAATAGCACCTCAGCTAAAAGATTAGCTGTTTACTCTTTAAAAACATGAATAAAAACTGTTCGAAGTACATGTTTTTGATCCTTTCAGTTGTAATGGCCTTCCACTCTCTTGTTCTCATTTGCCACCCATCCAAAAACTTCAGCCCCTCTCCCACCACCCCATGTTAGATGTTCTCCGCCACTGTCCCTAAGTCTGCAATGTATTCATAGTTCAGAATCTGCTGTCAGACTGAAATGTCTGTTCTGATGACGGTGGTCCTCCAAGATGCTTTGTGTTCTTCTATTTAAACGCTTAGGATGACAAAGAGATCGTCCAGTTATCATCTTTCTTCACTACATTTTGAGGTGCTGGAAGGAGAGGATTTTAGAGCATCAGTTTGACCACAAACACGGTCTGCATAGAAATCCCAGATGAGGTTCTTTGAGGTTGAAATTTTAGTGGCCTGATAGAGCTGCGTCGTCCTGAACCAGGATGGAGAACATTTGTCTTTCAGGAGCAGGCAGCACCAAGGCTCTGTTAAGATCTGCAGCCTAGAACATCCAATGCAAACAATAGAGGTTTTAGGAAGAAAACAAACATCTAGTGTGAAGAAAGAGACATAGGAGTCTAGGAGCAAGTGGCGGGTGGGGGTGGGTGGAGATTAAAATTCTCTGCTGTGAGCCTTCTTAGATTTGGAGCTCTGAGAAGCAGCTGGAATGAACGCCACCTTTTATTCTGTTTCAGATCTCAGGACAGAATTTGTCATCATTGTTTGCTCACAGAGCAAGAACACAAGTGGGGGGGGGGGGGGGGGGATACATGGGGATGGGGGGTCAGAGAGAAGATCAGGAGAGGAAATCATCCAGCAACAATCAGCAACTGATGTTATTTTCTATTATTATTTTTTAACTTTTGTGATGGTTTCATCTTCATCTGTTTGCCCTAGGTCACCAAATCACAGTGGATTAGGAAAACATGAATTCAGAGAAATATAGAATTACCTATGAATTAAGAAAACACTCTCAAGCCAGTGGTTCAACTAAAAATACAGATTTTCTTGAATGTGTGGATCCAAAATAAGAGAAACATGTCTTTCGTTTTTCCAGAGCTGAAGCTGTGATAAACAGCTGAAGAATGTTTTCTTTTTATTTACAGATGGAAATTTATTCTGCTTCTGGGATTTCCTTTGGGTACTTTTTAACCCTGTCCTTTTACATAAATCCTTCCAACTAAAATGGAGCACTTTGTTTTTTCGCATCTGCAGTTACTCCTCCAGATCCATGGGGCACCGTCAGGTTTTTAGGGGCCCAAAGGGAGATGCAGGCATGCAAGCTTCACTTTCTTTGTTTTTCCACCATTTTTTAAATGTCTGATTTTCAAACGTCAGTTGCTCAAAAATCTAAAGAAGCATAAATTCAGAGAAACCAACTGAAAACGCATACATTAATTTTTATGTGAAGAATCTGTTTCTTGTTAAAATGTTTTTTGAGTTATTTAGGCAGTTTCCCTGCACAGTGAGCAGGAAGAGGAGAAAAGCAGCAAATTCAAATATTTTTTGAATGTTCAAATTTAAATTGTTCAAGGGTTCTATTGTTTGATTTTCCTTGATCAAACTTCAAAGCTTTGTTGGTTTTGTTTGAGTACTCCTTTGAAAGAGTAAACTAGCAGACATTTTTTGATTTATTCAAACGTGACACTGCACTGACACCTCCACACCACCAGAGGACAGCAGCCAGAAATGAAGGGGAAGAATGTATGAAAAGCCTTAACTGTCTATGAGAACTAGAGTGAGACATCACCAATAGAAAACGATTTACTTCAGGCTTCAACAAAATGATGTCAATCTAGTCACCATTTTTTTTCCCAATATGTACGTATGCCGCCATGATGGAGCCACACAACATCATTAGGTTGTGATTTACTAGGACCAGGCAGCATGTTGAAAATCGAGGAGTTGGCATTTACTCAAAGCGTTAATTTGTGATGCGGAGGGAGTCCCTGAGAGTTCGTCCATGTATGACGAGTTGGGAGTGAGAATGTGTTGCACCTTCAAGTGGTAGGGTTGTGGCCTCCAACCCCCTGGCCCTGGTCCGGTTCTGGTCCAAGGACCCCTTTACAAGGGGCCGCAGACAGGAAAAAAATACACTAGCTAGCTTTGATCATTTCCACTCTGATTCTACAGGAAGTTTTATTTTGGAAAATGAACAAATTCTGTTCACCAGGAAGTTTGATTTTGGAAAACTAACGGATTCTGTTCACCACATCCGCCTGTCTAGGCGTTTCACGTAACATAAAGCAGCTGTTTGGACCACTAGGCTAGTGGCCCAAAGCTAAAAACACATAAAAACCAAACAAATAACGTATTTGAAAAGTTCTTTTTGGAGCGAAAAGAGCCAGTGAGGAAACCGAAAGTTGCTGTTTTAGACAAAACCAAGAGTCTTCCTTGACATATGGATTTATGGAGACTCTTTCTAAATATAATCATAAAGATGCATCCACCGTGTCTGTAACTGTATTATGAGAGTATGTGAAACATTAGAGAGTCAGTCGTTGCATATAAACCAGAGGAGCGTGGTTTACAAAAACAGTCTCCATAAATCCATTTATTGACCAAGACTCTTGGTTTAATAATAATGTTTAATAATAATAGTCTAGGGTCTAATAGTCTAATAATAGTCTATGGGGTTTTGGACTCTTGAAGCCAACGGGTACTTCCTGTTTGGAACGCCAGGCAGGAGGTGTTAATCAGTTCGGTACTCAGTCATGCAGTCAAGTAAAAAAGCTAGTTTTTCTTGATCTGCCACTTCAATGGTGTTTTTAGCAGATCCTGCGGAAGAATCTCATGTTAAGCAGTGATAAAATGAGGCAGTGCAAAAGAAATCGATTTTGACACACAAATCTGTCAAATTCAAACATCCAGGTTTGTTACCAACACAAAAAAAAAGCTTTTCCCCAACCAAAACAAATCTAAACCACCATCTTCTTCTGATATACAAGTCTGTTTCAGGAGGTCTCTGCCATGTTGGGGAAGGCAGAACATATGTCGGGGTTCATGAGAATCAGCTCGCATGATGGGAGTTGAGCTGAATCATATGTGGCAGGAGTGCAAACATGTGGCATCCTCTTGGTCTTGTAGCTCCTTGTCAAGATCGTCTCTTCCACTGCTGAACAGGTGCTGTGTGATTGGTCAGAGTCAGAGGCGTATCTGTAAATACTTTATGTGGCACAGACTGTTTCTGTACTATTAGCTTCAAGCTGGTTGGAGTCCAGTTTGGCAGAAGGAGTAAGAATAGATAGGGCTTATATATATGATGAGGAGTCATGGTTATATTAGACAGCTCTGATTTTGCTGCTGTTTCAGAGGTAAAGGCTCCTCACCTGTGTGGGTTAGGGTCAGGGTTGGAGTCTTGGCGTCCAGACCTCCTGGAAAGTGCCTGACTTAATCTAATGTGTGTCTGTAAAATGATTCTCTTGGCTAGTTCTATGTTTTTGTTATTTCATCATCAGCATAGGATGTCTAGAACATCCTTATTTGAACAGAACATTTTAATTCTTGACATTGGCTGTTTGAGACTGAGGTCCATAAGGGAGGCCAAAAAAAAAGTTTTCAAAAAAATAAAGCTCTCCATCATAAAGTCTGTTTGATTTTCTGACAGAGATGGGTCATAAACTTTCACTAATACACTAATACTATGCAGAAACAATTTTTTCTGTACTGTGCACACAGAGCTGTAAGTTATGGTTTGAAGTGCATGTGTAATGCAAATACAGACTGGAGTCTGCAGAGAAAACCTCAGTTTGTCTGAGATTCTGACAGTGATGTTTGGATTTGAACAGGAAGTCTGTCATTGAGTTACTGCACTCTATCACAGAAACTCCTACTACCATGCATGGGTCTGCTGTTGAACACATTCATTTCTACAACTACAGCTGCGTTTGTTTAGTCTGGATTACTCTAAGTTCTGCAAATTCATGCGCTCATTTAGCGTGACTGTCACATCCTTGCTTACCAGAACTGGACCAGCTGGTTCTACTTATTCTGGGCCTAGACAGGATCAGCGGCAGCCAAGCCCAGAATTGCAGAGTGAAGATCAAACGGTGGAAGTAAAAGTTCCAACAGTTTCTGTTGATGAACCTGAACAAAGTATATGGATGTTAAGATTACTTTCTTTGACCTGCTTCCATAAAGTTAGGTAAAGGTTAGAGCTTTATGTCCCTAAAAAATCAATAAGCTATAAAAAAAAGACTCTTTATCAGTTTCTCCAAAACTGAAAACTTAAGTATCATTGTGACCTTTTCTGTAAAGTCTGCTTTAGCAATCAAAGCTCATGAGAGACACAACCACAGAAAAGACTGGGACCACATTTACAGCCTGGCACCGCCATCTCACCATAAGATCCAACAGGAACGCAGGAAAAGAATGATGCTGAAACAAGAATGTGCTGACAAAAAAAATCCCTAAAAGAAGTTTCACTATCAAATAAATTCAGTCCGAGCTGTATGGCAGAGTAGCAGTTACAATTGTACGTTTGCCTGACTTTGAGAAGGCTCTGGTTCAAATCTCAGCTGGGTTCCATCTGTGTGGAGTTTGCATACTCTCCTTGTACATGTGTGGGTTTTCTCCAGGCACCCCAGCTTCCTCCCACAGCCCAGAATCATCCTAAATTGTCGCTGATTCTAAAAATGGCCCCTGAAAGAAAGCCTGGGTGAATTTGGTCTGTAAATCAAATAATTTGTAAAGGTTAGAAGGTGGAGTACACATACTGATGACTTCTTCAGGTAAGCAGTTTCTAATGTTTGGTTTACCTGTTAAATGGAGGTGGATCTCTGAACATGTGACAATCTGCTGTTCAGTCCGAAGCATCATCTTCAACTTTAGTGTCCTTCATGCCTCCAAGCTTTAGAGTCACAGTAATATTCACCTGAAGGCATCTTCATCTCTATCCACCTCTTCTGTGCATTTTGTCACAGAATCATTTGATCTAAGACCATTTTTTCTTAAACTGATTATTTCTGTTTTCACTTTTCAAATTCTAGTAGCATAAAAACAGTTGTCCTTCTCACAAAAACAACTTCACAGCTTGGAAATGGATGATGGAAAAACATTGTGTCATTGAATTGCAGTCCAGTGTTACCTGTTCAGGTTCTGTCTGCTTTCAAGTCTGAAAACGTACATACATGTTTTGATAAGATCTGGGTGTTTTTGTCTGTGGTTCTTTGAAGGAGCCATCTTTAAACTGGGTTTGTGGTTGTGAGTGTGCCTGTGAGTCACACACGGGGTAAAAAGATCGGTGTGGTTTTTAAGCTCGGTAATCTCTGAATTTTCCTGCATGTTTTGTTTGCCTTAACGCACAACACTGAGGGGAATGCACCAAAAAAAGAGCTACGGGGGGGTAGCTCTTTGTCTCGGGGGGCTGAACATGGGTGAGGATGTTGGCTCATGTGGAGGAAACCAGAGCGATCTTCCTCCCCCACACGCCCCACCTGCACACTCAAAGATGAAGAAGGCAAAAGGGAAGCTGAGGGAGTCTTTTTGAGAGGAAGTCATTAATCAGGACTGCTCCAAATACCAGAAAATGAGAGCTGTAGCTGCAGAGGGCTGCATTCTGATGTGGAAGTGGAACTAATTATCCTCTCATTTGCTAAAATTGAAACCACACTAATGAATAATGTGTCTGCTGCAGAGAAAGCGACCTCATTGACTCACATTGCTCTGCTCTTCATGCTTTGTGCACGTTGGTCAGGCAGGTAAGTCACCTACATTTGTTTGAGGGGAACGGTGCTGCTTTCATTAAGACTGAGAAGAAAGTCGCAAACAAAGTCACAAAAATTCGCTTTCATAGCAGATCTCGATTAAGCTTTACTTCCAAAGAACTGCTGTTAAAGACCACAGCACTTACGAGACTGAGCAGAAAAAAAGACTCTTTCTATATCCGATAAAGACAAAGGAAAGAGGTGAAGATGGAGATTTTTTGAGTAGAAAAAAGGACATGTACAATTTAAAAAGTGCAGCTCAAACCAGATAACACAGTTATGATTTTACTGAGATTAAGGTTCGTATGATCTTTCTTTCAAAGCCTGTCAGCTTTTCCTGCCTTGAATGGAGTTTGAAGTTGTAGTTTAAGCAAAAGGACTGGGGCACAGGGGTGATTGGGGGCAATTATTAACTCGTCTGCAGCAGTTTTGTGGGATGTGACCCCTACGTTACAGTGGACATGTGAGCGTCATGCATCCCTACAGCCCTGAGAACCATCTACCCACCCATTTTCCAAACCCACCTGATCCCGTTTGGGATCACTGGGAGGTCGGAACCTGTTTCAGCTACTGATGGACGGAAGTGGCGTTCACCCTGGATGACTGACCAGTCCATCACAGGGCCAAACAACACTCACATTCACACCAATAGGGACCCATTTTAGACTTACCAGTCAACCCATGTTTCAATACTTAGGACTGTGGGGGGAAGTCAGGTTGAGCAGGAAATGATCATTTCATCCTATTTTTAGGACTTTCTATTCTACACTGGGACTATTTTGCAGTTACATAGGAATGTTTTATTCTTTCAAATTCATTTTTAATTTAAAAGTTTCAGTGCCTGACAGATATGTGTAGACCCCCACCACAGGAACTAAGACCATTGTAGTGTAAACATTGCATTACTTATAGCACATATCACCGGTAGAAAGCGTATGATCACATAGTGACATGCTTGCACCAAAGCATATGTTCGGGGGTGGGGGGCATTAATGATCCTCCATGTCAGTGTCCCAGCTGAGGAACCCAGGATCCACGCTGAAGCTTTGGAGGTGATGACATCCAGCACGTTGCTGCTGAAGTTACCTCAGGTCCATTTCAGGAACCAAGCTCAGGTTATCCTCCTGCATGTGTGGCACCCCCCGGTATACTAACAGAAGTGGACATGTGATGATAGAATTTTAGATTGTGGAAACTGGAAGAAAACAGTGTGAATGCAGTATTCACTGCATAAGCAGAAAAAAACCAAGTCTGGACATTTTAAAACACATGCATCCATGGAACCAAGATTCAGAATTTAAAGTGAACATAAACGGTTGGAAAAATGTCTTAGATGAGTAATCAAGATGACATTATTCATAAAACACAAGAAATGAACAGTTTTTCATCTGCGCTTGGCTTTTTTGAATATTTTAAAGAAACAGTCTTTACTAAACTTTTAAGATTCTTATTTATAATGTGTTTGTTTACTTGTGGATTAACAAGCTGTATATGAAAACTTAGTGATTAGAGGAACCATCTATTCAGCTTCTTCTCTTGTTTTTTAGGTTTTTGTTTTAGTATTTTTTTACAGTGTTTTTTTTTTAGAATTTTTTTTTTTTTTTTTTTACCTTAGGGGCATCTAGGATAAGTTCAAACTATGTTGTTAATGTTTTTTTGTCAATTGCGAGTGTTACTGAATGTATTGTCGCTGAAGCCTGTCAGCTACTTGTGTTTCTCTGACAACATCCCAGGAGGGACAGGATGAGCGGAGAACATCATCCGTAAAGAGGAAATGTGACACTGTGTTGTTCACTTGCTGTTTCATACTGAAGAATTAAACATATTTAAGATGATATACTATATCTATAAAAACAATTATATAAATGAGGCATTAAGTTGTGGAAAACAATCATTTTGCAGCATTAGACAGTGAAAATGGCAGACTTGACATCTTTCTTATGCTGGTCTGATCTGAATATTCAGCTTAATCTGCATCTGTGCAGCTGGGTCTGAGCATTAATTAGTTTACAGCACAGTTTGGGGAATAAAGGGGGCTTGTTTTCTGGGGCTTCATCCTTTGGGGGGTTTTAATTGTATCTTTATCTGCAACTGAATCATGAATGTGTAGAGATGCGGGGCAGCGTCATAACCAGTTCACAAGCTCTTTAAGAGACTTCTTCCTTTCTCTGTAGCCTGATGGTGTTCCCAACAGAGCCCAGAAAGGATTGGTTCACGCGGAGAAAGTTCTGGAGTCAGAGCTTTTTCTGGATTATTTCAAAAGTTGATTTCGTGAAGAAAGTCTAGATCACTTGCATTTCCTATCAGTTTTGATTATCTAAAGTTGTGATATGGAGTGCACACTATGCCAGCCTCCTTACACATTAAAAGTTTATCCATTGAACCATTAGAAACGGGTTGCAAAAGGAAGCAATTCCATTCTTAAAAAGTCAAACTGTACATCTAAAAAAGATTCAGATTTTTTGTCTTTTTTTGTATTTCATGACAGTTAACAAGGGAAGATGTTTTATTTCGATCTTTTCTCAACTGCGTGGCCATTAATCGTAACAAATGATCTTCTAGGTTAATGATGGATAACACCATGATTCCTTAAAAACCCACTCCGATGAAAATTGTATTCTTGGTGTTTTTAACATGTCCTTGTAGCATTTTTTTCGCATGAAAAAGGGCATATATGACAAAATTAGTTGTATACAGTGGCTTACTAAAGTATCCATATACCCCTTCATGCCCCTTGAACTTCTCCACATTTTCTCACATTATGACCATAAACACTTTGTGAGAAGTTCAAGGGGTATGAATACTTTTGCAAGCCACTCTAATTGTATTCAGGGTATGTCTTTATTTAAATCATTGTGAATCAGGAGCAGACACATTAATGCTGTTGGAAAAAGCTTTTAAGTGTGACATACAAGTCACTACTACAGCAGGCCATGCGGTTACTTCAAGCTAACAATTCCGGCCACAACTCAGAGGTGAATTTCTAATGAACTACTCGCGCTCTGCAAAAACGATTTCCTATGAAACCCTTTTTTTTTGTTCATTTTGGCTAACAACTACAAAATCATAATTTAAATACTACTGGGAAAACTTTTGCAATAGATCAATAGATGACTGAAGTGGACTTCTAAACTTTAAAAACAAACAGAAAAAAATGGTAAGAGTTTTGTAAAGAGGTTATTAAATTCCACAGCCCCTGTCAAACGCAGAGACAATTCAATTTGTTTTAAAGAGTTAAATGTATTTTAAAAAGAAATAAAATTCAAAACTAAAACTCAACAGTAGGAGTGTCAGGAGTCAGGGCTCTGGTCTCTGGTCACCGTGGGAGCCGTCTCCAGAGTACTAACTCACTACACCTTGCAGTCGCCTCAGTGCACAGTCCCCGGATGCCTCCTACCGGCCTCTTAAGCAGCACACAGAGCCTCTCTCAGTGCGAAGTATTGTTTGTGCCACCCTGCCTGCATTACCAAGCATGTCAGTCCTGACCCGATGTTCTGTTCTCTGATTCTGCTTGTGTTTCAATTGCCTGCCCTGACCCTCGCCCATACTGTGACTGCTCTAGTCGCTTATTTGTGACAAGGAGTCTATGTGAAAAATCAATAGTCACAGAATAGTCTTAATCCGTCCCTGGTCAGACAAAAAGACAAGAACAGAGAAGTCGTAGACTCTGACAGTTTGTTTCTGGACGTTTGTGATGCTGTAGCAGAATAAACGTTCTCTGGATCAGAGAAGTTGGAAATCAGAGTTGAAGGGGCTTCCAGCTCCAACGTCAGCTGCTGACTATCAGCCCCTGCACACGCTTCCACATGGTGTTGCTGTTTCCTACCACTGCAGAACTGCAGCCCCCCTCCCTGTCCTGATGGATCCTATGTCCTCTGGAATGTGAGTTTCTGTTTTCCTCATCTCAGAAAAATAAACTTCAGAAACTTAAGGTCTGGAGTTCAGAGTGTGTAAGGATTCTTGGGGGGGGGGGGTTTTGTTAGGCTTGTGTTGGCTAGACTTTTTGGAGTGTGTGTAGGGGGGGTGAGATAGAGAACAGCTGTGACCCATTATTTCTCTTACAGTGAGCAAACTGAATTTTGTTGAGTCGCCACGAAAAAGTCCAAAACTCTGGACTCTCCGCACACCTCAGACTCTGCTTTTGTCTCCAGACCACAAACATCTGGACTGCCTGGAGCTCCACACCTCCATGAAATCTGCTTTGTTCTTCTTGCAGATATTGTTTTTATTGGTTTGAAGAGGAACGGGGCTTCTGTCTAACTGCTGATCCTCATGATGGGTGGAGATCAACATCTCTGAGGCTGAAAATCTAAAACCTAGGAGGTGGGGCCTGCCCTGTAATGGTGAAATGACAACACCACCCACCGCAGCATCATCTGATGCCATTAGTTCCCCTGATTTCTTTTTACCCGTAACACAATCAGCAAGCAAAGACTTCCCTAAATCCTGAGCTAAAGTGTCTCCATGTCTCATATAGACTGAACATCCATATCTATCAGGAACCATGAGAAAAGGGAGAAGACTTAAGAATAGACGCAGAAATCTAAGGATCTAGAAAGAGTCTAAGAGTCTTTGTAATGGAGTAGAGCATTTAACCTTCATCTAAGAATCAAACCCCACCCTTACCACACTGTCCATTCAGTTTCTAAGAGTTTTAGCAGCAGTGACTGAAGTTCTCAAAAGATTAATTATATCGCCAAGAGATGTCATATAGCGTCTGCTCTTCATTGACAGGAGCAGAAGCATCAAAGCTGACCTTTTCTGAAGAAGCAGCTATCTTTGAGTATCACAGAAGAAATGAGACGACTGACAGCAACAGAAACGTCCACAAAATGCAGCTTTTCCTTCTGCAGCAAAGTTGGCTTGAAAGCTGACATCCAACCCCAGCTGATGCTGAGTTCCTCTGGCAGCTCCGTGCTGCCAAAGAAACATGAAACAAAGCAGAGACTATCATCACGCCTGTGCATGGAAACCTGCTTCTCTGTTCTGCAGGAGAATCCAGGATTGTTTGGATTCCGCTGTAATTCGATTATCCTCTGATGTGATCTCCAGGATTCCTTTAAAATGCAGATCTTGTGGTAAACCCCCTTACACTGTATGGTTCTGCCTCCTCTGACTGTGCCAGCTTTGGTTTGCATGAGTGAAATGATTCTTTAAAACACTGTGGCACATTCTGGTTTCAGTTTTTCTAAGACAGCAGCAGGAAGAGCCTTCATCGCCAGATCTGGTCACCCTCATCTTCCTCTCTTCATTTATCCCAACTTTGCAGAGCTGCCTTTTGTATCATCTTCTATATTCATCAGGCACTGATTGTTGTAGTTTTTGAGATCTCTGCATCAAGGACAGGAAACATTTCAAAGCTTCACAAAAACTTAGAAGTAGTTTGATTAAAATATCACATGTTCGCTGTTTCTTTTTTTCAGTAAACAGTTTAATATGGTAAATGTGCTGGGTTATTACAACAACCTTGAGGAAAACATACAATGAAGGACATTAATGAAGGACACAAAGAACAAGGTTTTTGGAAAAATAATAGAAAAGAAAAAAAAATTAAAAGAGATTTCTGGTTGGGCTTTTTTGGTTTGGTTTTTGTCTTGTTTCTGTGCAGGATTGCTCCTCTCATTTCCTCATATCTTCACAGAGGAGCACAGAGCTGTCTGCGATGTCTTCTTTACTTTTGTATTTAGGCTGTTGTTGTGGTGCTTCTGGTGCCGGAGTGTTTTGGCTTGGTTCCCTACGTTTTCTGAATTGGATGTATTAAACTGATCAATTGGATAACATTTCTGCGTTGTGGTCCATGTTTTCAGCTCTCCTTCACAAACATTTGCATGATTTTGTATATCAAGTTGAAATTGAATGAAATTGAATGTTGAGGATGAGATGAGTGACTTTCCCTATAATCTCTACAATGTGACAAATGCAACAGGTGTGACTGTAATTCAGAAAGTTTATTAACAACTAGGTCTTTCTATTTAAACAGAAAGAGTTACAGTTTGTCAGTTTGTCCTGGAGACTTCCATCCACTCACCTGTGCTTCTCCATAGAGTGGCGCACAGCTGCCTACTCTTTACAATGACTTGTTGAAATCGCATTTACGTGTCTGTGTACTAGTCCTCAGTTTCATGCTACACACACATAAGCGGATGTTTAGTACATTCAAGAACTTGCTGAACGTGGGTTTTTTTTAATGCGTTTTTTTAGCATATAATGGTCACACTGGACTGTCACTGTTCAATATTGGCGATTGGACTCATAGTTAGAAGAGGCTTGGTACAAAATGTCAAAGAGGTGCAAAGCTAGCAAACCTTTCTCCAGGCTTTTGCCTTGACAGCTCTATTCCGATGTATGACAAACTTTGTGTCATTTAATTCCAGCCCGGTACAAACTGCAAATATGAATTTGTCCTCCTTGATCAGACAGTTAAAATTTCTGTGTTTGGAAAAGGATGCTACCCATACCTTACCACCAAATCAAACTCCCTGATTGGTCAAAGTTCAATTAATTTAACTTTTGACATGCGCACAATTGCCGTGTGTTTTCTATGTTGGACGAGTGGTTAATAGAGTTTTGAACATGCACATACATGCGTTTAGACTTTTCATTGAAAGTCTTTGCTTGAATACGCATTTCCGAGCCTGGTGTTAAAGTAGCATTAGGGTCCAATCACCTCCATTTGGAGCCTAATCTGACTTCAGCACCACCTCAGGAACCTGTGAAAGGCTTAAGAAACCTGAAGATCAGTCACTACTGTCACATGATCCATTTGTGCTTTGACTCAGTCGCTCCTCTCTTTGAAAGCTGGGTTAGCATCTTAATCATCACCTTTTGATCCAGGAGAAGTTTGGTTTTCTACACCAGGGAGCCAGAGTCCTTCAATCTTGGTTACAGAAACCAGATTTGCTTTAAAAGTCCCAGAGGTTTCCCTAAAGAGTGCAGTGGAGAAGGTGGTGGTGGGGGCTTTTAAAGGGCTGCAGTAAAAGCATTTACTAATGTATCCATTTGGCTTGCTGATGGAGGTTCTCCCTGTGGTCCTAGAGGCTCAATGGTTGGAAACACTAAACTAACTAGTGATGTTGGTCACTGGAGGTCAGGGTGACCGTGTCCCTGTAACCACATGATTCACTGCAGCATTTTAATCCTGGTATCACACATATCCAGACAAACAGTTTGGCCCTGCGGAGGATCAGCCAGGCTCCAAAGTCTGACAGGGGGGACAAGGCTGGGGTTATCCTGGCTGCTATCCAGACAGAGGAAGTCTGTGGGCAGGTTTACGAGCATCATCCTTTTGTCTCTTTACTCTAACTACTGAAATAAAAATAAAAACCGACAGCCAGTAATGGGGGTGGGGGTGGGGGGCATTGCAAACACACGCTGAGTGGCATGAGGAGGCAGACGTGTCAAAGAGAGATCAGTGTTTCCAGTGTCGTTTCTTTCCCGGGGGTTTGGAGACTGGAGCTGTCAAACTGCGGCAGAAACAAACAGGAGCTTTAGCAGATATGAAAGCCTCATGTGAGCGTGCACACCCCCACACGTGCACGCTTGTAATTGTTGGGGACCAGGGTCCAAGGACAGAGCAGAGGGCTGGCCTCAGGGACGGACAGAGGGACAGTGGGGCCAACTGAGCGGATTAAAGCAACAGCTGACCTTCACGGAGGGTGAAACATGGCGAGCAGCTTCAATGTTTCATTCTGCCTCTGACAAGTCAGACATGGAGGAGAGGAGGGATATCAAGATCTTCACGTGTGTGGGGACGGGGGGGTTGAGCCTCTGGATTCAGGAGATAAGTATTAATACAACTCTTACTATGTTTTATTGTCCTGGGTTATAAAACACGAGAATTCCTCTAATTTGTTCTGACAAAAATATAACTTTCTGCTGCTCTCTGTCAGGCTAATCGGACTATGGGAATTTCTTATAGATAATTTCTGGATGTCTAACAGAAGGTGGTAGAAAGTTAAATAAATGTTGCAGCAGCTGAAAGTGAACCTTTTAACCCCCATATGTCCACAGCTTAGCTAACTAGTGGGTGACTGATGTCAGATGTCTGCTGCACAGAAATGACAGAGGTAATCAGACTGAAACAACATCAGAAAAAACTCATTCATCATTCTCTTCTTGTCATTCTTCACAGTTTTCTGTCAGACAACATGTTCTCCCCGGCCGTGTAAAAAAGCAATGGTGGCAGCTTATGTATGGCAGGTTTTATGCTGCAGAAAAACCAAAGCCAAAAGTAAAAAACATTTGGCTTCTTTGACCTATTTGCTGCAGAACTATTCCTTCACTTCCACCACCCAGAGCATTAAACTATAAAAGCAGTTATTTGTGCTTCTGCTGTAATCTGGGAGATGTTCATCTATTTTCTTAACCTGCTGTACCTCTTCTAGGGTCGCTGGGCAGCCAGAGTCTCGCCTGGTTACTGTAGGAGATAAACAGGAAGAGAATCTTTAAAAAAAGGACAGGAGAGCTACCTACCAATGATAGATAAAAAACATGAACACTACTTTAACCCTTTAACACCAGAGATGTCACCTGTGACACTTAAATAATACTCTCAGATATACTGAACCATGAGGTGCACTTAAAAGCCTAAACTTTTTTCAAAAATCCGCCGTGCGCCTAATAATCCGGTGTGCCTCTTGTGTGTACCAAGTTCCAAAATCTGTAAAAAAAAATTGCGACCTTGGGAAGCGCTCCACTCGATTGACTGTCAGACCATTTCTCGCTGACACTGAAGCGGTGAGCATGCGCATTTTGAGGGACACAGGTGGGTCACAAACTGAGATTCTGGCAAGCCGCGCCCCTGAGAAACAATGTGGCTGGCGTTAAAGTCATACCACATACCGAATTACTGCAGAAACCCACCTTAGTGCTACCAAAACATAAAGATTGACACAACCTTTCAGAGCTCAAGCTTTACCCGGCCTGCACCTTTATGTGCGCGGAATTCAGATTGGGAGATGGAAAAGGCTTTTATCGTCCGGTGAATTTCTGGTGACAAGCAGCTGGATCCAGCTTCCATGGTAGCTGGATAAGGCGGCTGGGGTTTTGACAAAATCTCTAGGAGATGAGGTCGAGTGGAGGACCAGGAGTAGAGGTAAAAGGCGTGGGAT
The DNA here is from genome assembly GCA_036245035.1 of Adrianichthys oophorus. Classification (NCBI taxonomy): domain Eukaryota; kingdom Metazoa; phylum Chordata; class Actinopteri; order Beloniformes; family Adrianichthyidae; genus Adrianichthys; species Adrianichthys oophorus. The sequence continues at coordinate 604,161 of BSAI01000038.1, forward strand.
GAGGAGCCCACAGGTGAGTAGCGTGGCGTGGGTATGTGACTGGAGGCGGGGTTCCGGAGTGGATCAGAGCTGCAGTGATGGAGTAATGGAGATGATGACAATCCTGGAGACAGGAGTAAGTAGAGAGTGGGAGGGCAAAACAAGATACAAGACCTAGTGATGACAGGTTACGTGGTCAAAGTACTGCAACGGTGAAGGTAATGAACTGTGAATCCTGGAGATGGCACATCTAAAATAGTGGTCCAACGTTGATGGGTTGATAGTAGACAGCCGAGTCCAATCAGGAGGGACAACAGGAACCCAAGAGCACCATGACAGTCATGTGCTGAAATTGACAATGGTGCAAGTGTCTGATTTCAAGCTCTCCAGGAAGTCAGCGCTCCCCACACATGCGGCCGTGCGTTGCGCAGGAAAAGGGATATAGAATGTGTGTCTTGGTTCATGGCAGAGATGGATGAAAGATGGTGCACACACTTTTACTAAGGTGGGAGGCAGCGCCGGGCGAGTTCCACCATCATGTAAATAGATTGTGGACACCAGGGCTAAGGTGTATTAACTGTTGTCTGAGTTTTTGCTAAAGCCGGCATCATTGCTGAGCAACCGCCTGTCAATGAGACTGACTCCGACAACAATGAGAATGAAGTCAGCATGGTTGGTTACGGAGTTGTTTAATTCAAACACCAGAGATGTTTTGCGGGAGAAGATTGATTAAAAAATAATGTGAGTGGATTGTTAAAGAGTTGAATAAAGCTCATCTAAACTCACTGTTTTATCTCCAATACCTTTTTTTTTGCCCCTTATAATACGGTGCAGCTTGTGTATGGGTTAAATACAGAAATGGACCCCCTAATTCGCCTAATTATACAACATCCTTTATGGTGCGTAAAATACAGTATCTCAGCCGTTTACATGATAATTGGGAATCTGCTGAATCTAAAGGAGAGAAAAGTGACTTTTCTATATCGGCTTTACACCGATGTGCAACACATTACTTACATAAAGTGTTGCATAACAAAGTCGACATCTATACTGTATATTCTCATTGACAGAATCAGTTGATTCATGTTGATTGTGTTAACACGTCACTACTATACTGTGTTGCATGTCAGCACAAAGCTGCTTTTCTCCACTTCAGACTCCAGTTGAAAAGTTGGTTGGAAGAATGTAAACACAGTAGCTAATGCTACGGTGTTAAAGGGTTAAGGAGCTTGTAGTCAGAGATAAATATTAATCTATTATTTTATTTGTGCAAAAATTAAAGTTATTTAAATGTTTTTTTCTTGAAATATCAGATTTTCTAAAAAAACTGTGTTAAACCAAAGCTTTTTGCACCAATGGACTCCTTCAGTGTGTTATGGTTGATGTTTCTTTGGGATTTTCTCTTTAATGATTTCCGCCTTTATATGGTGGATTTGAATTGTTGTTTTGAGCCTTTAGCACTGAAAGTCTGTTGATGCTTTTATTTTGGTAAATTTTTTTCAAAGTTGAAACTCTGATTCACCTCATTTTAGTGTGTCCAATAACTAATTTTGTGTTATTATTGTCTTTACATCGGTTCTAGTTTAAGTTGACTACACTGGGTGTGAAGAAAATTTGCCCAAAGTCTGTTTCTCAGAGTTCTGCTGAGTGCAGAAATGCTTGAAACGTGAACTAACTGAGAGTTTGGCGTTAAGGCTGCTGAAACATGCATGTGTAAAAAATGGATGTGTTTAAAAAAAAACGAAAACAGTTTTGAAACATCAGGACTTTACTTTTGAGTCAGAAGAAACAATAATGCAGAAACCTATGGAGGAACTGAAACCGCAGGTAGACATGACTAAAGAGAGTCAGTCTCTGCTTTTGGGTCCAACTGATTTTTCTAGGATTTTAGTTTGAGGTAGAAAAGACAAATCATTTGCTATTTCGTTCACAGAAGGTTGAACTCTGTAACACAACGATAAACATACAGAACTGAACTAAAACCATGAGTGTAGTGCTGCATCTGTCTGGCGTCACCTGGAAGAAAAAAAACCTTATTATACATCTTGAAACATCCACACCACCGTTTTTCAGAGTCCTGGATAATGGCTGACGTTATTTGTGGGTTTTTCTTTGCTTCCCTGACACTTTTTCTGGCATGTGTGACATAAATTATTGTGTCCGTGGTTTGGTTTCAACAGAACCCCTCCTTTTTCACATCTTGATAAAAGTTTGAACACAGCTGACTGGCATTTTCTTCTTGTAACCCTTTTTGTACAGTTCAGTTACCTTTTCCCATAGATCTTTAGACAGCTCTTCAGCCTTCACCAGGCACAGGATCCAGAAATATCAGTGCAGTCCAAGACCATTTGTGCACATACATTGATTACAGATAAATGAGTTAAGGGTGAGGATGGTTACCTTTAGCTGCCACTCAAACCCTTTTGTTTCATCTTGTAACCATGGTTTCAGAACAAAGCCATCAGGTTTTTATAAGCTTTTGAACAGGGTCATTTGAGAAGTTTCTGTTGTCATTGTGATTTAAAAAGGCTAAACAGATTTTGTTTTTTTTTTAAATAAATGGCTTCATCCAACCCCTAAGTACGAGTGGAAAAAAAGTGTTTGTGTTATCATTCATATCCTATTAAATATGACCAAGAAATCATAACTTCTTCAGGGTACGTGAACTTACGAGCACAATTGCATGTAGCGCTTTTTAGTGCCATAAACCCATGTATTCACACATTCATACACTGATTCGTGATTCAGCTGCCGAACACTGGCGCCAACCTAAAACCAGGAGCAATTTGAGGTTCAGTGTCTTGCTCCAGGACACATGGATGGGCAAGGTGGCAACCGACCCTGTGATCATCATCAAGCTCTAATTTCAGGCCCCTTTCATCTGAAAAGAAGAAAGTTGTGCAGAGATTTTTTTCAGAGCCGCTGAACCTTCTGAGAAAGTGTTTGCAGAATGTTTTCTTAAGATGATCTAGTTTTCCTCTCGATGTTCTGAATAGACATAATGCCAATGCTGATGCTTCATGCTGTCACAACTGTGGAGAATTAAAGGATAAGTGGGATCATGTGAAACCCTGCCCCTCCTGCTCGGTCTTGCCCTGGGGCTTCTGATCTGCCTCAGCAGGAGTTTGTTCAGATTGCTCAGCTTCTCTGTCAGACAGATGCCATTGAAAACCTCTCGGGTTTGCAGCAGTTTGCTTTGATCCCGCTCCTGGACAAACTTTGGGGTGGAGGGGCCGAGGTGGGGTGTCTGCAGCTGTCTGTGGGACACACTCCTCAGGACCGGGACGTCCATAGCCATCCTTGCTGACAAAACCAAACAGATGTTGGGAGACCCTTCAAAGCCTCCGTCTGTAGGAGAAGAAGAAACGGCGTGTGATCGATCTTTCTCCACATTGCAATGCTTACATTTTACATGAGGTGTGTGTGGGGGGTTGTGGGGAGTTATAAAGTAACTCTAATCCAAATCTGCACTCCAACAATTTCAACAATTAGCTCAAAAATTCCTTTTAGAGGATTTGAATATCTAAAATCAGGTTTACACTCATCATCTGCTCCTGCTAAAGTGTGCTGATGCCATCTGATGTTTACTATGCTGTGGGGAAAAATACTTTAGCTGTCTAATAGGCAAAAAATGTTTTTTTTTTTTCTTTGGTTCATAGATTCATGCACAGCATTTAAAAATAAATACTTTTGCATCAGTTCCAGTACCTGCAGAAATAGATGGTCTCACAGCATGAAACATCAGAACAGCAGCTCTCTTTTTACCTGTAGGGAGTGTTGTCTGAATGTCATCACCAATGCAGAAAAATTCAAAAAGCAAAACCATTAGAGCCTGAAAAGTGATCAGACTTCTAAAAAGAGCCTCCTGAGGAGAATCCTGCTCATTTGTAATCAAGTTTACACAGAAAGGTAAGATTTTCTTCAAACTTCATTAAGGTGTGTGCTGCTGTTTTGAGGATTTCTAAATATTTTTTTTCAACAACCAAGATTCTGCAAAGCATATTGTCAGGCGGGAAATGAACTGCCTTTATTTGAGAGCATTTTTTTCCGCTTAGGAGCACTCATCTCTGCTTTCTCTCTAAACTTCCAAAAGTCTGCTCCAGTACTGACTACGCTTTTGTCTGCAAACCTGCTCTGCTCCAATTTTACGCCCATTCACTCAGATTTCATTTCGTCTTGAGCAGCTCTTTTGATTTTTGGATCAGATGTCCTTTTTCCCCATTTTAAAATGATTTATGACTTTTTATACATAGGTGTGAAGTGGCAAACAGTCCAGTTAAAAAAAAAAAAAAAAAAAAAAAAATCCATAATCTCTATCCATAGAGAAGCAGCTGTGGCAATCCTGTGGAAAACCAAGAAAGCTTCAAAAATGCCAGATAAGACTGTAACAGTGGGCCAAAGAAGCCACATTCGGAAGAAAGTCTCACTTTACAAGTAAGATTTAGAAAAGATGTTAAAACTCAGTTCAATCCACTCGATTCTAATGAGATCTGATTGCTTTACTTGAAAAAGAGCATCTTGCAAAACTGAACAAAGTTTTAAATGGAAGGGTTGTCGTTGAAATCCCTGCTCTGAGCAAGCAAAAAGCCAACAGTGGAGAGGAATGGAATAGAAGGTTACCAGTTACGGTTTGAGAGGACTGAGAAGAGGCAACCAGAAAAACGACAGTTTGATCCAAAAAGGAGTACAGGTGACCTTTGACACTTGCCCTACCAAGAGGAGCATCAGAGAAAATCACACTAGAACATCATTGTGTCTGTTGTGTTTATTTGTCTTCTGTTTTTGTTCGCAATATTCTTTTTATTAAACTTGGCGGTCTAACTGTCTTAATTATTATTCAAGATAATTGCAAAGTCACAATTCTAGCCCACGTTAAAAAGATAGTAAAACAAACACACAAACAATACATAGATAAATAAATGAGTGCACAAAGATGAACAAACAAACAAACAAATAAATAAATAAATCAGTTAACAAAAGATACAAAGAAATTGCATAAATTCATAATGTGAAGGGAGAAGCCCCAGAGATCATCTGGAAGTAAGCAGAGATCTTAATTCTCAACAGAACCAGAGTTCTACTGTTTGGTCCAGAGTTCAAGTGACTTTTGACATCTGCCAAATCAGAACGGCTTGTTGATGAAACCAGCTCTAAATTAGGTCAGTACCAAACCTGCAAGACTGGATGCTGACTCAGTTGTGATGTTGCTTTATATGTGTCCTTTTAAGAATTAGGAAGAACAAAAGGTTTCGTTAAAGCATTTTCTTTTTTGTGTAATTTGTAAATTAAAGACCCAATCTGATGAATTATTATTATTTTTTTTAATTTACGATTCATTTGTTCTTGTGGGTTCTTCTAATGATGGAAGACACGGCAGCTGTGGAGCAGTGGTAGGGCCATCAATCTCTGATCGAAAGATTGTAGGTTTGGTTTACCGGCTTGCCCATCCAAGTGTCCTTGGGCAAGACTCTGAACCCCCCTTTGTGTGGTCATAGGTAAGCTCCAGCGTTCGGCAGCAGAGCCGACATCAGCATGTGAATATTTGTGTGTGAATGGGACTGTGACTGTAAAGCTGACTATGGGCCTTAAAAGAAGGTAGAAAAGTGCTATACAAGTATACGCCATCTACTGTATATAAAGAAAATTAAGCTCAAATATGCATTTATGACTACTTCTTTATTCAAATCAGGAGCAGACAAATGAGAATACTGTTGGAAAAAGATTGTATTTGGGACTTAAAAAATACGCTGGGCGGGCCACATGCTCCCAGCTCAAAGATCGCCACAACAATAATTCCATCTGCAACTCAGAGGTAAGTTTCTAATCAACTTCTCCAGCTTTGCAGAAACTATGTCCTAGAAAACGACACACATATTTTTATTTTGACATAATCATCATTCAAATTTACAATACATCAGCAGATGACTGGAGTGGAACTTTATTGTATGTTCTTATTTCAGAGGTTTAAAGACGCTGCAGCAGCCTGGATGGAGAAGACGGTTCCATGACACCTGTCAATCGACTGAATGAAAGTATTGGATAAAATGTGATGGTGAGGACAGGTTGTAGAGTAAACAGCACTGTTGATTTGCATCAAAAAAGCATGTCTGAATGAGAACAGGAGTGCCTGACCTCCAGTTTGCTGACCTGACGAAGCTCAGACAAAGGCTCCATGCTACATTTACACTCCAAATTTGCATAGAAACTCACTATAAGCAGCACCACACTGAAGTGACAAAAAACAGATGATTATTATTGTTTTTTTTGTTTTTTTTTTACAAAGGATACTCTGTTTTCCCCCTGGATGTTTGTGAGGAAGGAGCAAAAGGTCTTGATGAAGCAGAGACATGTGTTTTGTCCATCGGAGATCACTCTTCTTCATGTTTCACCTAAAAAGTTTCTTCTGTGTTTTTGATGGAGTAGGCAGTTGCTTTACCTACATTTTGCATTAACAAAAACATTTCTTCATTTTACAGGCAAACTTTCAGGCAAATCCCAACAAGTGGACTTCTGCTGACCACCAAAAACACACAACAGAAACTCTCAGCTCAGATCGTCAGCACATCTAAAAGCTTTTTTTCTTTCAGAAAAGATCCCAGAAAAATCACAGAGTCCAGCATACATATGCTTTTACTTTGGTGGGTGGCATAGTATGGCTAGTATTGCCGCCTCACAGTCAGAAGGTCTGAATCCCAGCTAGGTCCTTATCTGTGTGAAGTCTGCATTTTCTCAGAGCAATTCTTCAACCAAAAAGTATTCTTCATAAGTTTTATTAGTGTCTCTGGATGTTTTTCCGTTGTTGTGAGTGTGTGTGATCCTGTGATGAACTGCCGGGCTGAGCCTTACCATCACCCTATAGTAGCTGGGATTTATACCAGCAACCTGGGATAAATAAGAGAAAATGGGAATCAAATATGTCAAGATCTTCATTTATTGAATTCTATAAAGAGCATAAAACACATTTTTAGAGTTATAAAAACTCCTGCTCTAGCAAAAATGTGTGTTAATGCTAACAGTTACAGTTTTTCTCTGAAGACTCGTACAGGTGCTGCTGATTTTTGGGTTGTGTGTGCCCGTAGAAGGTTGTAGAGAAGAGCGGCCGTACCTTAAAGGGAGCACAAGTGTGTCTTTCAGTTTCCTAGAAGCTTGTTGCGACCACCTCATGAAATGAAACGTAGCATTGTCGTGTGTGTGGTAAACATATCATGAAGTATCTGTAAGAATAATGTAAGTTACACACTTATGACATGCTGATGATAAAGTCGTACTCTGCCCTTTTGCCACACTCTAGTCGTTAGTGAGGTGTGACTACTGGGTCCTTAATGACTGCATGCAAATCCTGCACACACAGGGTGTGCATGTGATTCACAAGTGATCCCTGACAGATGACCACACAATTATGCTCTGATTGTCTAATTGCCCTGTTTCTAACAGTCAGACTGCAAACAGGGAGTGTGCACTGATCACAGAAACAGCACCAACACGCTCCCTGCACAGTGCACAAGGTTTGGGGGGCTTGAAAAAATGAAGAATCCATACACACACCTGCATCCCACCTACTTCACCCCTACATGTTGTTAAAGTGTTTACTGCAACCCGCAGTATGTCCGTAGAAAAATGTGCATGAACGGTTTTGCCGTTTGAGTCTTGAAATTTCCTGCGGCCCACCCACATGCCAGGTACAGGTTTGCCCACTTTTCACCCACAGTGCGGTCTGTATCTACCCGTTAGGGCAGTTGTGACAAAAGCATAAAGTGGTTGAAAACAGCCCAAAAGGAGATTCAGGTGATGTAAAAAGTGAAGGGTTGAATAGTAGAGGCTGAAATGTCTCAAAAAAGTCGGAAATAGCTAAAAAAAATGACCATGTCTTTAGTACCATTGATAAGACTGCTAAAACATTTAAAAACTGAGCTCTTGTTGTTTGAAAGTCGGTAAGTTAAAGGCAGAAAGCAAACAGCAGAACTTTGGTGGATTTCCAAGGAATATGGATGAAGTTTTTTTTTTTTTTATTTATAAATGTGAAATAACATTAACAAAGACCCCAATCAGATTTTAAGTATAAGTGGCAGTGATGGGGCGGGTCTTCTTTCTATGCTCTTCACTTCTCCACTTTTCTTATTCATTCAAAGAAAAAGTTAAAAACAATTCTAAACAAACTTGATAAAAAAAAGACTTCCAGTCTCATCACCTTCATCTTCTGAAGAGGAGTAAACAGAGTGGAAGGAAACAGGGGCACGGGCTGCTGCACACTAACTGAGGCGGGTGGAGCTGGGTCAGCAGCTCCCGAGGACGACTGGAGGCTGGTGAGGAAGGATGGAGGTAAGGCAGGAGCAGAGGACCAGACTTTGCCTCAGGCACTTTGATTAAAGAGGTGGGGGTTTGTCCCAGGTCTGATAAAGCAGGGACAGGCCTGTGGCTAAAGTGCCCTGAGAGTATGTGCATGCTCACGTGCGCACTCGTGCAGAGCTTTTACACACGTGTCTCTGTGAGCATGGTGACATGTAGACCTGCAGCCTTGGCTGTCAGAAGAGTTCAGCCTGGATCTGCTGGGAGCCACGCCTTCATTCAGTCAGACTCCTGTTTGAAAGCCACGTGCACTGGGACAGGCACCACGTGGACCACGGGATAAAAACTCTGTTTGAAGTGGTTTAAGAAGACTTTGTGGTCCTTCAAAGCTCCTAGTTGCATGCCCGATTAAAGTAAAGCAGGAGAAAATATTAAAGCAAATGTTGTCATTTTCTCTGCATGTTCTCTTTGCATCCTCCACCCTAATATAAGCAGAACCAGTGATCCAATCAGAGTAAAACCTTTCATTTTTATTTTTGAAGTCTGCAGGAGTTTGTTCTTTGAGAACACTGACCAGTTTTTTTTTTTTTTTACAAGAATCAAGGTTGATATGTTCTGGCATAGTTTGAGACATCAGTGTCATTGGAATGAGTCATTTCTGAATTTCTTCCTCACCTCTCAGCTGATTTTTGTTTTGCTATTAAAAAGGGTTACTAAAAATGAATGCTTCTGAAGAAAAATGTTAATTGCAAATAAATGAATTACATTTGAATTTTAATTTGTGATTAAAATGTTATTGCAGAGACATTTACAGGTACATTACAGGTACTATTTTGTACTCCATTTCAGTGTTTACTCTTTTATCCTCATGGTTATAGGACTATAAGTGCATTAATATTAATACAGTTAACAATTAGATTTTGAGAGACAGCAGGCACTGCAAACAGCTTCCACCTACATCCGGTGGCACACCTGACTCAAATGTCGTTGGTCACGACTCCAGTCTCATAAGCTTCAATGCCACATATGCCACGTCCACAAATCTGCTCATTTTATCAACAAAACTCACTCTACTGAGAGCTATGGGATAATATTATGGGACAAAAGGAATCCAGCATGTCAATGGGCACTCCGACGCTCAATTTCACTGCATAAAATGGTGTTGAAGCTTCATGAGCAAATCTCGAGTTTTAGTTGTGACTTACAATATTTGGTCATGACCTATGAGACTGGAGTCGCGACCAACGAGATTTGAGTCAGGTGTACCACCAGGAGTAGGTCTGAGCTGTTTGCAGCGCCAGCCCCTGCTGTAGATTTAACATTTCTTCCTGTGCCTGGTTTTTGAGTTTTAGCAACAGACGTTCTTTAAAAGTCTTGCTATTTTTTTTTAACTCTTTTATTTTTTAGTCTTTCCTTTGATGACCACTTTCTTCCTCTGCTTAGGAAACCTATTTTATTGTAATGCTTCTCTTGTGTGTGCTCTGGTTGCTTTAACAACATGTCTGACATTCAAATGATTGAGCAGAGCAGGTTCTGCATCATTTATGGCACAAGATGAGGATAAATCAGGTCTGTGCTCATGCAGATCACCACTGAGAGAAAGAACCTAAGAAACAAACAAACATCCAACTGCACAACGACTCATGTGAATGCTACACAGTTTAGAGTTCTTGGTCATGCAGGGGATGTTCACTGCTCCAATGGGAATTTGTTTATGTATGGAGTAAACACAGTGATAATTTAGAGTGTGTGTGCAGCAAATTCTTTCTGCAGCAAGTGAGTTTTTGTGCATAACTTATAGACTTAAAGACTTATATATAACTTATAGAAACAGCAGTGTTGTCATTTCCATCCATACATTTTCTAAACTCGCTTCATTTCCAGTCGGGGTCACAGGGACGCTGAAGCCTTTTCAGCCTTTTTATTTCTCATAAATTAGACAATTGTGTTGTCATTTGATTTGTTTCTGTCTTCTTTTAGTGCTTCTAAAGGAGGTGTGGATGGATGTAAAACAGAAAATGAAGAAAACCACCGACAGAAAGAGGAAAGATGTAGTTTACAAGAGGGCAAGAAAAACAGCATCTTAAGTCAAAGTTGTCTTTTCCTCACATAGGATAGAGCATCTCCATAAGCCGCAAGCAATGCTCAAAAGCTGGAGGAAGCCTAGAAAGCTTTGAGGGCGTCTCAGAGAAACGCAAAGCACAATCTACTTTCCCTCAGTCTCCCTCCCCCTGAAGCATAACAAAGAAGCTGGAAGAGCATCTGTGATGCTAATTCTGTAGGAATAAATATGCAACACAAATTCAGACGCTTAAAGACAGCACAAAAGATGAGAAGAAGCAGTGATGGAAAAAGCAAAGGTGCTTTAGGGGTCTGCCAGGAGAAGAGCAGTAATCTGCTAACAGACTGAAGAAACAGAAAATCAGAGGTTATTGTTGCTGAAATAAAAAATAGACTGAAGAGAAACTGATTTGTGTATTTAACCAGCTGCTGAAGCGGCCAATCATCGATACCTGCACACCTGTGACCAGCCATCACCTTCCTCACTCATCTTGTAGGTTTAAATAATCATTTCATAATGTAATAACTGATAATATTATATATATATATATCCCAAAAAGACTGCTTTCAACTACTTTTCCATTCCGCCATATAAGTAATAATTATAACAATATTCATTAAACCTCTAAAAAGATTATTAAGTTCTTGACAGCCTGGAGGACCTGGAGAGCTTCATAGACGAGTGTTACAATACCTTCGTCATGGGGAAGACAAACACCACCACTCCTTCCTCCAAACGCGGCCGTCCTGAAGACTCTCCCGGGGCCGCTTCTTCTCCAGGCAGCGGCATCAGTGAAATCCTGGAGTCCATAGATAAAAAGCTCTCCAGCCTTGATTGCCGCCTGAACCTGCTGGAGATTCTCCATAAGGAGTTCCAAGGCCTGCGAGAGTCCCTGGAGTTCAGCCAGCAGCAGGTGCAGGAGCTCGCAGCGGAGAACCAGGCCCTCAGAGAGACCGTCCAGACTCTGAGCAGCGACACCGCTCGTCTCTCTGAGGAGAACCGCTCCATCAAGGAAACCCTCCTGGATCTTCAGGCGAGGAGCATGAGGGACAACCTGGTCATCTCTGGGATTCCAGAGGAGGCGGGAGAAGACCCGGAGGCCACGGTGAAGTCCTTCATGGAGGTCCAGCTGAAGCTCCCCAAGGAGGAGGTCCAGAAGATCTCCTTCCATAGAGTGCACCGACTCGGAGGAAGGAGGTCTGATAACCAGCGTCCGAGACCCATAGTGGCTAAATTCGAGCATTACAAACAGAAGGAGCTGGTGAGGAGCCGCGGCCGGGAGCTGAAGGGAACACACTTCAGCGTCAACGACCAGTTCCCGGCGGAGATCCTCCGGCGCAGGAAGATCCTTTTCCCGCTGAGGAGGAAGCACCTCACCGCCGGGTCTTGAGCTGTTGTCTCAGTGGACAAACTCTTCATTGATGGACGGCTCTTTCGGGACCCCGAGATCACCCCGTGGCTGCGCTGAAGACCCTCAGATGCTGCGATCTGAACCTCCATAATGCGCTGAAGAAACTGACTAAACTGATTTAAATTAATGGAAAATCAGTCCATCAATCATCCACACCTCCATCTCGTTAAATCAGTTATTTCTCTCCCCTCTCATGTTTATGTTGTTTTGTTGTGTTTGTTTTTCTTTTCCTCTTTTTATTCCCCCCCTCTTCCCCCCTCCTCCTCCTCATATTTAAATCAACTAAAGGCAACACATCCCTGGTAAGTACCCATTTACTAATGCACGAGACATGCGCGCGCACGTACACGCGATCCAGCACGCACTCGCCGACATACCGCAAACACCTCACTTAGGCTCATATAGGACACATACAACAAGCAACTCACACAGCCAGGAAACATTCACGCGCACAAGCACACAGCGCTCCTCTGCGCATTGGTCAGCGGGCACGCGCACAGGACTCACAGACGCACGCGCATTACTTAGCATAACTCTCTCAGTCAGTGTAGTCATGTCCAGTCTGAACATCTTTAGCTGGAATGTGCGTGGACTTGGCTCTGGGCCAAAGAGGCTGAACGTTTTCAACCATCTGAATGATCTAAAAGCAGATCTAGTTTTACTGCAGGAGACCCACTTATCCAGATCAGCTGATCATCTCCTGTGCTGCTCACAATTCCCAATCATCTACTCAGCTAGTTACAACTCCAAACAAAGAGGAGTTTCTATTTTGATTAATAACAATATTACATTTACTCATAAGAACACAATTGTTGATCCAGAAGGCAGATTTGTAATTATTAACATATCGGTTCAGAATAAAGATTTCTGTATAGCCAGTATCTATGGTCCCAATGCTGATGAATCCTCCTTCTTTCACAGATTCTTCACCTCACTTTCAGTTCACGCTGACTCCACAATAATTATAGGAGGAGACCTCAACTTGGTCCTTGATCCTGAACTTGACAGACTCAGCACAGCAGGACACCAGCGCACATGGCGTTCTGCAAGTATTTTGAAGCAATACATGGATGAGTTGGGTCTCTGCGACGCTTGGCGCTCATGTCATCCAAACACTAAAGGGTTCACTTTCTTTTCTCCTGTTCACCACTCACAGTCTCGCTTAGATTACTTATTAGTCAGTAATTCTCTTTTAAAAGATATCAAGGATTCAAACATTCATCCAATTATTATTAGTGATCATGCACCAGTTTCTGTAAATATTTCTAGAGATATACTCACACCTTCAGGCTTAACCTGGAGGTTTAACACATCTCTGCTAAAAGATCAAGAGTTCATTCAATTCTTTAAAAAAGAGTGGGCAACCTTCTTAGAATTTAATGATACTCCGGATATTTCACCATGTGTTCTTTGGGAAACAGCAAAAGCAGTGATGAGAGGAAAAATTATTTCTTATTCAACAAATAAAAAACACAAAGAGAAAGCAGATTTATTAGAAATAGAAAATAAAATCAAAGATCTAGAGGCTGCTTATGCTGCTTCTGCACAAGAACACACTCTGATCTGAAAAATGTAAAGCTTCAGTTAAATGACATCATCAATAAACAAACAATTCCAAATACAAAAACTTCGACTTGAAAATTTTGATAACTCAAACAAATCGGGTAAATTTTTAGCTAATCAGCTTAAAATTAATAAAGAAAAATCTACAATTACCTCTATTATGGACCACACAGGAACTGTCACTCACGAACCGGTTAAAATCAATAAAACGTTTAAAGATTTTTATAAAAACCTATACACATCACAGGTCAATCCATCAGAACAAAGTATTAACTCATTTCTTAATAATGTAACTCTACCCAGATTAAATGAGGATCAAAGCTCAAACTTAGACTCTCCGCTCTCATTGGCTGAAGTTCATGAAGCTCTGTTACTGATGCCCAACAACAAAGCTCCAGGGCCTGATGGCTTTCCTGCTGAGTTTTATAAAGAATTCTGGAAACAGCTGGCACACAATTTTTATAAAATGGTTACATTTATCAAGGAAAGCCAATCACTGCCACCTCACATGAATTCAGCTAACATAATCCTCCTTCTCAAACCAGAAAAAGATCCCCCAATTCCTTCAAGCTATCGCCCCATTTCTCTAATCAATGCAGACGTAAAAATTATTTGCAAAGCCCTCGCGCAGAGAATGGAAAAAATCACTCCTCATATAATTCATCATGATCAAACTGGATTCATCAAAGGTAGACACTCAAGTGATAACGTCCGCAGACTTGTTAACATAATAGATTTTGCCACTATTAAAAACCAGGAAACAACCATACTCTCATTGGATGCTGAAAAAGCATTTGACAGAGTAAACTGGAAGTTCCTCATTGCTGCCCTCCATAAGTTTGGGTTTGGGGAATCCTTCATTGATTGGATTAAAATATTATATCACAACCCAAATGCATCAGTCAGAACCAACAAACAGACTTCTGACAGGTTTTTTCTTGGTAGAGGGACCAGACAGGGTTGTCCACTGTCCCCCTCTCTTTTTGCTATATTTATTGAACCTTTGGCTGCAACAATAAGACAGCGTGAGAGCATTAAAGGAATTACAACAAAATACAGTAATCATAAAATTTGTCTTTATGCTGATGACATATTACTTTTTCTAAACAATTCACATTCCATTAGTGAAACAACAACAATTATTAATGAATTTTCCTCTATCTCAGACTACTCAATTAACTGGAACAAATCAGTTTTATTGTCACTGAATGGTAATGTTGAGCAAACGACCTCAATCCCAGTCAAATCAGGCAATATCAAATATCTAGGTATTTATTTCTCCCAGAACTGGTGCAACTAAACTACACCCCATTACTGAAAAGTATACAGGATGATCTAACCCACTGGGTCAACCTGCCTCTGTCACTCATGGGTAAGATAGCCACAGTAAAAATGAACATTTTACCCAAAGTTAATTATCTCTTCTCAATGATCCCCACACAACCACCACTAAAATGGTTCAAAACATTAGACTCAGCCATATCCAGCTTCTTATGGAACAATAAACCTGCAAGAATTAGTCTAAAAACTTCAAAATCTAGAAAAAGCTGTGGAGGCTTAGAATTACCTAACTTCCACAACTCTTTTCTTGCCAACAGACTACAGTACCTCTTAAGATGGATAAAAAACAATCCAGAAACCAACCCATGGGTGGATCTGGAACAGGCATTTTGTGGAAAGATTAACTTGTCAGATCTACCATTTATCAGCCCCAAAAAAAAAAAACTTGACTGCTACCAAAGTAGTAATATAAGTACTACTTTAACAGCCTGGTGGGAATTTCTTAAAATGTCAAACTCTTCACTACTACCATGCAAAATGACACCCATCTGGAACAACCCAGACATCCTGATAAATAAAAAAATGTTGGTCGGGGATCTGGTCTGGCGCCTGGGTGGGGCAAGCGCGGGGGCCGCGTGGTCTCCCGGGCCTGGGCGGGGGGTGGTGGTGGTGGGGGTGGTGGTGGTGGTGCATTGCGTGGGGTTCTGGCTTGGCTCGGGGGGTGGTCCTTTTGCCTGCACTGGGGGGGCTTGCGCGGGGCCCTGGTCCTGGGGGGTCTGCCTGTGCTGGATGGGCGGCCTGTCTGCACCCGGGGGCTGGGATCACTCCTTCTCTGGCCCTGGGACGGGATGGGGCAACCCTCTTGGGGCCTGCATTTGCTCCAGGAAAAGCCTACCATGGCGGGGTCTGGGGGGAGCGGGCCAGGGGGAGGGATTTCCGTGGGTAAGAGGGGGGGTCCACCACCAGTATGGGACCCTTGAGGCTTCCTCGGGCCCGCTGGTACCTGACCAGGTAGCTACAGGGGCGGTGCTTGGGGGGGGGAGGGCTGGGGCTTGCGCCTGGGGGCTGGCCCCCTCTTGGCTCCTCTCTCTTTGTTTGGGGTGGGGGGTGTGGGGACTGGGGGGTCGGCTTTCGGGCGGTGGGGCCTCTGCCCTGGGGAGACTGGGTGCTGGGACATCACTGCCAGCAAGCAGGAGATGTCCTCATAGTGCTCTACCCTCCAATTTTAATTGCACCATAGACATTTAGGGTTCCTTGGTGAGATGGTGATTGTACATCCCTGTAAGCAATCAGGAGATGTCCTCAGTGCCCTGCTCACCAATTCTAACTGCACCCTTTATTACACACACCCTTCAACCACAAGAAACACACCTCAACATACACACACACACACACAAATACATTACACAAGGAAGGTGGGACTACTGATCTTCTGTCCCCTACCCCATCCCCGGTGGGGGGAACAGGACCTTCAGCAGCGGCGGCCTTGTCTCTTGGGTGTCGGCCTCCTGGGCCCGGCGGCCCCCTCCCCACGCAGGGAGAGGGATCCCTCAGTCCTCTGGCAAGTCCATGAGCGGGGGATCATATTCCACCTGAGCCTGGAGGGTGTCTGTGTCCTTGTGGTGCGGGTTCTGGTCCTTACCCTCGGGTGCCGGGCCCCTTCTAAGTCACAACATAGGATAGCCTGGTCAGGCTATGTACTCCTTCGGGGACCCCCACTTCTCTTGGTCATCCCTCCTCTAGGTGGGGGTAGCTGACCCCCGCTGTGCTCTCTTCTGGATCTCTGCAACTGCCTGGAGCTACTGTGTGGGTCTCCCTTGGGGGGCCCTGGCTCGTACCCGGGGCTGGGGTGGGGGGATGCTCAGAACTCCTGGGTGGTGGTGGGCGGCTTGTCTAGGGTGGTGGGGCTCTCGGGGGTGGGTCCCCGTGCTGGGCCGCCTGGCGCCGTGGGAGGGCTACTCTCCTGGCTGGGCTGGGCCTTGCGCTCTGCGCTTCCGTACCCCACTGCGCTCGGGTGTTGGGGGCCCATGTGGTGGTCCTGCGGGCCCTGGTCTGGGTGCTTGGCCGGGCTGCCTGGCGGGCGGATCTCCTCCGTTGACCCCACAGTATGGGTGCGGGGGCGGGCCCTGGTTGGCGCTGTGGTCTCGGCGGGGGTCTTGGTGCGGGGATGTCTGGGAGCTCTCCCTCCTTTTTTTTTTTTTTTTCTTTTCTTTTCATTCCTTCATCCACTTCAGCTTAACATAACATTCACCTGAGCACAGGCGTCAGCTCACCTTTGCACCTTCAAATAGTGTGCGTGTCAGAAGGTAGTGCTTTGCATGTGTTGGTTGGTATGCACAAGTGTGTGTGTGAACTGGATGTGAACAAGTTTGTGAACACTCTTGGAGCTGGCAGGTATGTTTGTGGCAGCTGAGTGTGTGGACAGGCTCCGCCCATTTTAGACCAATATTCACTATTTTAATGGGTATAGGCTCCAACATTTTGTTGCCTGTAGATTCGCAACTCTACTTTCCCTTTCCATTATTCATCCTCTAAAATCTATTATCCACCGTCCCCCCCACCCCCCTTCCCCCTTTCTTTTTCCGTCCGGTCCAACAAAAAGAACACAAACAAAATTAATATGAATAAAGTTTCGTTTAAATTACAAAAGGGGCTTATACCAACATACAATTTGTGTTCCCAATGATTTATAACCCCCGATTGTAAGAGTAGTATCTGTCTAATGCAAGAGGCTCTCAGATCAGATCTGTCTGCTCAGCTGTTGGACAGGACAAGTTAAAAAACACAAAAAAAAACAAAAAAAACAAAACAAAAGAAGAGAAAACTGCATTTAACAGACAAAAAACCAGGAATCTTCACTCCAAATATGGAATTATTGAGACAGTTGTTCCATTAGACCAGGGATAGGCAACTCCAGGTCTCGAGGACCCTAGTGTCTCCATTATTTCCAGATATCCAAGCCCTACTTATGATTGATTATCTGGTTCCAATGTGTCCAGCTAATTAGAACATGCCAGAGCATGGTATCGTGAAAAACATGCAGGAATGTGGCCCTTGAGGCCTGGAGTTGCCTATCCCTGCTTTAGACCACAATAATAATGTAAAATATTCAGCAATCAGATGTCTTATGTTAAAAGCATAGAAAATACCAGTTTTAGTGACTTTTTGTGTTTTTCTATCACACCTTAACGTCGGACGAGG
Organism: Adrianichthys oophorus; assembly: GCA_036245035.1. Classification (NCBI taxonomy): domain Eukaryota; kingdom Metazoa; phylum Chordata; class Actinopteri; order Beloniformes; family Adrianichthyidae; genus Adrianichthys; species Adrianichthys oophorus. The sequence continues at coordinate 621,944 of BSAI01000038.1, forward strand.
CTGAAGTTGGTGTGCAATTATTTTAGCTTTCACTTTGACATGAATATTAAACTGCTCTGAGTCATTTTCAGAAAATGAAGATAACCCTTATTTTTAAAAGTTATGGGAAACTGTAAATATATATATATATATATATATATATATATATATATATGGCATTATGGTTATTGGGGATGTGTTTCCCCCCAAAAAATTAAACAGTTACACACTGCCAGTCATCAGATACCTTGCAGGAATAAGGTGACCAAAGGAAGAGATACAGACAACAGATGTTAAGACACGAAAGCTCCTCACCATACATGGAGGATTGCATCCCAGATCCAGCACCCTGAGACTGAATGCTAGCCGCAAGGAAGATGGCCGAGGACTAGTGAGCGTGGAAGTCACGATTCAGGATGAAACATCCAAGATGCATGAATACATCAAGCTCAAGACCCCCAACTGACAGTGTGCTCAGTGAATGTCTTAGGCAATGAACAGCATGATGTTAACCATAGCGATGCTCACAATTGCTTACTTCTGATCTCAGTCTATATTCTAACAATATTCTAACAATTAAAATATTTAGCAAAACAATAAATATCAGCACTAAACATGGAAAAAAAAAACCACAGACATAGACCTCAGACTCCAGCTGTTGCTGCTGGTTTTGCCCAGGACTTCTGTGGAAACAACAATCATTTTATTGCTTCTTGCCATAGATTTACCTTTTTTCCTATTCTGCTCTTTTTATTGCAAAAAGAAAGATGATCATTTTCTACAGGTTAAACTTTTCAGAATCCTTGGTTCTGCTCCGCCCTTTTTGGACCTGGTCTCTTGACTTAGTTACCGTTTTTGAGCCTTCTGCCTTCAAATAGTGAAGTTTAAGTCTGATTTGATTTGAAGAATCATGAAAGCAGGCTTTTCAAAAAACAAAGAAACAAGCTTTATCTCGGACAACCTATGCAAGGACAAAATCAGCCATGTTTGCTTCAACTCTTCAGTCTGTCAGAGCGTTTTTAAACCAACTGTCCCCCTTCCCACACATCCTCTGCAGAAAAAAACAGACCGTCCAGGATTTCGCGATGTTGCGATCATAACTATTAACTCAAATTCAAGCAAACCTCGCAAATTTTTGCAAATCGTGCAACTTTACATTTTCACCGCAGCTTCAGTGCAACTTTGACCGGATGACAATGTTGCTTCACGATAATTTCCGACATGGCTCCTTCCTGGGAGCCGTGTTCTCTTTAAAAAGTACTTTTTTTAGCCGCCTCTCTTTTTCTCTTTAAGCCGCGCTTGAATGGTCAATACATACGTGTTTGAGTGTAGAGTCTGCAGGAAAATCATTCCATAAAAGAACCACCTCAACAACAAACCTGTACAGACACCAGAGGGAACCTTCTTCTAAACAGAGGAGATCATTACTGACAGTAGAAACCAAAACAGCTTCTCAAAGCCTTGGTTTTTCCTCTACCACAACCAGAGACTCACCAGTGATGCTTTTGAAATGGATAAAGAGGAAGATTCTGAGGAGGACATGGAGATCTGAGGCTTCATCTGCTTGGCTTATGCTGTTTGTTTGCTTTCCTTTTTCTTTTTAGTTTAAAATTTTCCCTGCTG
>BSAI01000038.1:623945-662664 GCA_036245035.1 Adrianichthys oophorus
GGTGGGTAGGCGGCTCAGTCAGGAAGAAAGATTAAAGCCACCTCCATACAGTGATGGCCCCATTAATGTTTAACAAAATGTCTGTACAGAGAGCAGACCCCCCCTCAAACCCCCCCATCAGGGCCACACAGGCAGCCAGCAGACGCCGTCAATGAAATATTTACAAAAGGCAATCATTTGTTTATTTCCCTGACATGAATAATTGTGATGAATGTTTTATTCATGCCCCCACCCCATCAACTACCCACCCCCGCAAGAGACAGCCAATTATGAAAGTGTGATCCTTTTGTGCTGCAGCATGTTTACAGCCAGAATCCTTCAAAGGAAAGCAGAAGCACTTCTTTCTAACAATAGTGTCACTGTTTCTTGGCTGAACTTCGCTGATAGGTGAGTGCTGCTGGAGCAGGAGGAGAGGGGAAAAGACTGGAGACAGTTGGGGGGGGCTGAGGCCTGTTGGAGCACGAGACTAAACCAACAGTTGGACTGAGGTGCTACAGTGCTGTTTCTTGGACATCTGGAAATCCAGGTTGATTTCAGCCTGTGTGCAGCTTTCTTTTGGAATTGAGAATTTTCCCTTTTTCTCATTTCTATGAAAACTCAATGCCTGAATGATTGTGAACAAAGGTCAGGTCCTATCTGAGTTTGTCAGTTGTTTTGCCTTTGTCTGGTTTTCTTTTCCAAGATGTATTCAGACTGGATTCATATAGGTTCTCTTAAAGTGAACCAGAGTTTGGTTTCCCTGAAAATCCAGAACAATTTTTTAGTCTGAATATATCCAAGCAAACCCTGGTCTGGCACCAAGAACTGCTCTCAAACCAGTGTTTTAAGGTGGTTTGTTTCCAATTGGACTGGGCTCCTCTTTGCTGAGTTCTCCTCAGTCCGAGTAGGGTTCGTCCTCGCAGCAGAACAACTGGACCAAAACTGTAACTGTAACTGTGCCACTGTAACCAGGCATAACGGGATTAGAACAGAGTACCGGAGCAAAGATGAGACACAGCAACCCATTGAAATGTATTGGGATGAATGCAGGCTCATTAAACAACTTTTGTTTCTCACACTGTTTCCCTGACAATATATGTCATAAATACTTATCAGCGTATCTTCTTTGCCATTTCCTCCTCAGTAACCGCCTTGCAGCACGTATCAAAGCCGTATCAAAGTAGCAGTAAAAAGTGTTGTACCAGATACAGACGTTCAAAACTGATCAGCGAAATATAAGTTTGAAAAAGTGAAATGTTCCAACAAGTATTGTAAAACATAGGATTTCCATTGTTCTTTCGCTTGTTGCTTTCTCCAGCTTGCGTAATTCCTGGCCAATGACTCTAGAGATCTTTAGTCATGTGGTTTTGTTTATAAACTTTGGTTTCAAAGAAAAAATGTCCAATTGACAGCAGTCTGAGGACAGACCAAAGACCAGAAAGAGAACCAAAGCCAAAATCTAGTTATTCAATTCCAACAGCTGCTCAATTAGTATCCAAACCAAAGGTCTGGTTAGCTTTCATACCTGACAAACCAAGAGGACCAGCAGAGGACACCAGGTGTGGATCAGACCAGAACCGAACCGAGGTCAGACATGGACCAGATCTGGATCTGACCACAAGTTAACCTGGATTAGACCTGAAGCAAAATTGCCAGAGGAGACTTTACCATAGAGACAGCAGAATGCATTTAAAACCCTAACCCATGGAGATAATGACACTCCCTGCTTTATCAAAAAGAGTCTGTGGTAGAGGAGTTGAAACCAGACTTTGACCAGATGTAGGTGGAAAAAGGACAAAACCTGCTTACGTTGACCACAAGTAATACGTGCACATGTTTAGAAAATTTTGAGCGAAAAGTCACCTTCTTTTCAAAGTTTTTGATGGAGCAGTTATCTGAAAAAGTGAGGTGTTTTCCTAAAAAATACATGTGATTCTGGGTTTTCTTTGGATCCCAGCAAACTGGAATCGTGATGCTGCTGTGTTTTCATTGGTGACATGAACTCTAAGCATATTCCATCTTCACTTACTTTCCAACGTAGTTCAGATGAAGACGTGAAACACAATCTCAGAGCATCAATTTTAGATTTCTGCCATTTGAGATCAGTTGATGCCTGAAGACCCGCACTTCTATTTAAACTGAGCTTACACAGGTAACAGTTCTGGCCCTTAATAATGAATCTGTGTGCCTGAGAGGATATCCACAATGCATCATTCATGCAACATAACATCAGTTTTTTGAGTGAGAGCAGCTGTTGTTTTCTCACCAAGTGAAGCTAGTGGTTCTGAAAGCTTCAGAAGGTTAAATGAATGTGTGAGGGTTTCTGGTCCTGATGCAGCACAGCCTCCTGGTTCAGGGGCAGGACCATAAAACAGGAAGCCTGGACTTCTGCAAATGTTCTTGTTTTTTCATCAGCATCACACCTGAAGGTGATGTGTGGGAGTGCTGATGATTTCAGTTGGTAATCCATCAAGAACACAGGAGTTCTTAAAACAGGATAAAAATAGCTTTGTGTTGTTTTTGTTCAGCTTGAACTGATAGTTGTATTGACTTGTGCTCTGAGTTTCTTTTAGGTAATTATCATCTGATGGAAACAGTTTCGATTTAGACAGACTTAAGTTAAAGCAGCTACATGTAAAGAAAACTTCTAAACGTTTTCCCCTTGAAAAACCTGAAAGAAAAAAAATTGTGCCCCATCAATTTGTGATGGTTTAAAAAATGGCTTGTGTTGTGAAAACAGGATAAAGTCATGGAAAGCCACAAAGCAGCTGACAGGATTTGCTGTTTCTTCAAACAATATGCAACTAAAAGCAGCGAGCTGAACAACGGAACAGCCAGCTATTCAAGAACACCATAAAAAAGTATATAAAAAAAAGTTGTTTTAACCAGCAGAGAAACAGGAATTAAAGTGATTCATCTGTTGGTTAAAACCTAACTGCCTAATAAACAACAGCACAGCAGAATCCACAAACACAAAGCAGAGTTGGTTTGAAGGCTGCATCGAAAGAGTTGGAGACTGTCAAGGATCACAGATCAACAAGTCTACAATAAAAAAAAAGCATAAAATACAAAGTTAGTTTAGAGTTAATGTAAAACTCAGTTTTAAATGTTTTTAGTCTTTCAAAATTATATTTTTAATTGTATATTCAATTATAAAGGATTATTATTTATTCATTCATTCATTCATTCATTTTCCAATCCGCTTTATCCCTTTCGGGGTCACGGGGTTGCCGGAGCCTAACCCGGCTACTCATGGGCGAAGGCAGGGTACACCCCTGGACTGGTCGCCAGTCTGTCGCAGGGGCTTATTATTTATTATATTCTAAATTATATTACCTCTACTTGACTGTTAGGTACTCATCTGAAGCTGCTTCACCATATTAGCTTTGTTCTCTTTTTGCTGCTCTGTCCTAATGTCCCTGAAGCTGATTAAGTTAAGAACCTGATAATTGGCCTCTCTGGCCTCACAGTAACTCAGCCTGATGGGCTTTGGATCGATTCAGAGAGCTCATGTGGATCTGTAAACCAGGAGTATGTGAGCTCCTGAACACAAACAGCACATGTCGTCAGGAATCTGGTGTCTGAACGTTGAACAGATGAGACTCTCTCAGAACCCCTTTAGTTCAAACTGGAGAAAAAAAACCTTCAGACTTCAGGTGCTGGAATTGCGATGACCACGGTCCAGCCATCAGCTGGTTTACAGTTAGTTTAAGAAACACCAGAGACCAAAAACGAAGAGCAAGCTGCCTGCGCTCTGCTCCTTGTCCAGCATATAGTTACTGTAAGCACTGACCAGGAATCTGCTGCTTCAATTCTAGCACAGGGGTGAGGTAAGTAGGTAAGGATTTCTCCCAAATAAAAAAAAAACAATGTAAAAGTATTCATGCAGCTGATTGAAACAGATTTAGAAAGTGCCTCTTCTGTCACGTCTCTCTACATCTCTGTCTCCAGATGAAGCTTCTGTGGATCTGAAGGACGGAGATACATCAAAGTCTGCTGGCAGAACACTCCCGCATTAAAAAGCAGCAAAAATGATCCTCACACCACTTTAAGAGTGTGACTATTGGAGTCTTTGATCACACTGAAAGATTGCTGTCTACAAGACCCGCAACTTCTCCTCTGTAACCTGATGCCACGCTCACACAAACCAAACCATCCAAAACATCAGACTGACATGACGGGAGGAGGCACAGAAACACAGGATTCAAGTCAAATCCTGTCAGGATTTATTTTCTTCCTCTGAATTCACTAGAGGGAAGAAACGTACAGATGCGAAACTGCTTCTTTTAAATCAACCAATATAAATGTATAAGTTCATTAAGTTTGTATTGTTCTATAAGAAAACTAATCGTTTACATTTTTAAAGATGCAGATTGTCAAAGTAGTTTGAAAAAAGTTGTTGAAATTTTCAAACACATTTCTTGAAATTATTTGATTGAACTGGAGAAGTGCATCTAAAAGTAGGCTAACTAATGTGAAGATAGAACTCTAAACAAAACACAGATAAAATGGTTTTATAAACATGATTAACAGAAAAAAAGAAGTGGTAGAAGAAAGTCTTACTGATTGCTGTTTACCTTTCTGCAAATCCCCTCAGGGGGCGCCACAGTAAATCACCTTTTACATCACATGTGGCAGAGTTTTTTTCAATTCCAGATGCCCTTAGAAATTGCCCAAAAGAAATAAAAGATAAAAAACATGCATTCACACCGTGAGTGTTTTCTTTTAGCACCAACATTCAAAGGAAACTCCAAGGTCTTTCAAGTGAACTGCTGACACCTAGCTTGATGTCATGGTCCTTCCCAGCTCAGTGGTACAGTGTCCACCCTGACATGGAAATGTTGTGAGTTCAAATCCATGTTGAGTCATACCAAAGATTAAAAATGGGACCCAGTCTTTCCTGGTTTGACACTCAGCATAAGGGGTTAGATTGGAGGATTAAACTACCATAGGGTTCCTGAGTGCAGCTGGATCTGCAGCTTACTGCTCCCCAAGGGATGGGTCAGATGTGGAAAAAAAAATTCACACACGTGACAACTAATGTGACTTTAACTTCTGTGGGGGGAAATGTTTAGCTTCCCCAAAGTACATATCAGAGCAGTCCTGACATCACTGGATTGCATTGATCAGATTGCTCTCATGTTCTTGTTGTGAAACAGTTTTTGTCTTAATGTGTTGTTGATGCCGTATGTGTGGTCCACAGAGTCAAAAGCTGCTTTCGTCTCCATGAAATCACAGATTAAAAGACATTTGATGGTTCCTTTATCTCTCTCATTGATAGACTTTACGTCAACAAAAACGTGTTGATTTTGTTGGCCGTGTTGGTAGTTCTGATAAGAACAGAAGAACAATTGAGCCAACAACAGAAAGCCAAGAGCAGAATCTGAGGTGAAGCAGCAGAACACCCATGTGGGTGAGGGCAGAGTTGGAAGGCGGAGCTCCACCGCGTCTGCACACGCCGTCCAAACTTCAAAACCTGCACTCCTGAAACGCCTCAGGGCTAAGGACCAACCTTCTTCTTGTTTCAAGGGAGGTCAGGGCTTTTACAGGCAACAAAAAAACACAACATACACAAAGACACAACACTCACACACAAATATAAATGTTCATAAAGAATTCACGATCAGAGGAATTACCGCTCAGCTCGCCCTCTTTTTTCCCACAACCGACTGCTCCCTTGTGCTCTCAAATAACACACACCCACACACGCGCACACACACTTAGCCAGATGTAAAGAAGATTCATCGCACATGCATGTAGCCTCACCCACACAAATACTCACTGCCAGCTCTCACACTTCATTTAATTCTCACATAATTAAACAGCATGTGTGTGTGTTTTAGCATGACTCTCACTCCTGAGTGTCTCATTCTTCCTCCTGCTGCTGCCCGGTCACAGAAAGACTCGTCTTTCCACTTGTTAGCAGTTGTTGCATCATGAGCCATTGGAACTCAGGAGATGAACAAACCTGACGAATCCTTACTGCGCTCACAAACAAGGACACAGCTGAGCCGGGGGCAGGATCTCCCACAGTCTCTGTGCTGCTGCACTGACACCACACCAGCTGAAAGTACATCAATGCTTCTCATCACATATGATGGAGAAGAGACCCCCACACCCAAAAACCTGGGGGAGACTGAATCTCCAAAACCCGGGGAATCATGAAATAGGAATCGTTTCACTTGCTTCTCTTTGGAACTGAAGGGTTACCTGTGGGTCTCAGATGGGTGAACCTGCCTGTGCTAACAGCTCTGCAGGACATCTGAATCTGGGCGAGCTCTCATTCAACCTCTCAGCTTGAAATCATCTGCTAAGACTAATAAATCACTTCAGGTTTTTTAGTATGAAGCACAGTTAGGCTAACTGGGTATTGGTTACCAAATCCATTTGACTGCAGACTTTGGTTAGTCTGTCTGTTGGGATCACTCTGCTCTGTCCTCCAACAAGATTAGGTGAACTTTGGTGAGGCTGGCTGCATAACTTTCAATGTGACCACACACAGAAGACTAGAAAACCACCAGACAAAGAAAAAAGTGTGTAAATATGTCAAAATCCATCAAAGTCAAGCCACTAGGGATACTGCAGCAAACATTAAAACCCATGGGTGTAACAATTAATCAGATTCATCAAATAATCAAACTTTACATTTCTACAATCCAACCAGATCGATCTGTCTGAGGCAAGTTGTTCATCAAACCGACCTGTAACATTACAAATGCTTTTCAAAAGCAATTATGTCGATATTGGAAAATATCACTGGGATTGAGACACGGTCAGCTTCCTTTAACTATAACGTCAACCAAGTGCATCACAGTGGAAAACACACAGCAAAAACTGATCAACCATCATTCCAGTCCAATGTGTGGAAACACTTTGAATTTAGCAAAGACATGTGACCATCCAGTGTGGTAGAATGTTCTTAGAATGTTACCCTTTGGATTATTTTGATGTGGAAAAACAACAGTGGGCTGATTTTTTTCAAACTACTTGTTTGTACACAGATTTAATTTACACTTCATTAGAGGAATCAGAAAACGTTCCCCTGCACTGTTCAGCAGCAGGTATTTATCTCTGCGTCACACTGATTGAAGTTTTGGATAAAGATGTCCTGGATCAGTCGTAGGTCAGTGAATCTGATCCAATTGAATCCTTTAAGAACCTTTATCGACCATTAGTCGGATCAGCAACCACAAATTATGATTTGAAACGAATAGTTAAAATGAATGGTTACACCCCTCTTAAAACCAGGTAGAAAGCTGAATTTCAGTACGATTAATATAGCATGTTAAGTTATAGAAAGTGTAATAAGATTTGGACAAAGAGGACAACAGCTGTACACTTACATGACAAACCCTGAAACAGAAACAGATGTGCTGATCTTCAGGATCAGATCTGACAGTCCGGGTTTTTTTATCATTGCACATTTTTTGATTTTACTTCTTGAAGAAAATAGTTATTTCTCACTTTCAAGCTGAAAAATTAATTAAAAATAAGAAGACACTTGGTCCACCCGCACTTTAATAAACATGCATTCTGCGTAGTTATTTCTGGGTCTTGTAATTTAGACCAATAAAAAGAACTTTAATTTCATTTTGGTGCAGAGGATGTGAAGTTGTGGAAGTTCAATTTCTCAGAATGCTGAGATTATGAAAGGAGCTAGGAGCAAACCCTGATGATTACCCTGAAAAGATGAACTTGTTTAAACCCAATCATGGGGAGTGTTGTTCCTTCTGATGACAGAGAGCAGAATGTGGTCTTAGATTGTGATATTAAAGCACTACTGCAACAAACCGTGGTTGTGAACACATCATCTCCACCACCTTTAGGCTGTTGTCAGCCTGGCAAAGGCCACTAATGAGGCCTGGCTTCCAGTATGCTCTGCACCGTGCAGGCGACAGATCGGAGGCGAGATGAAGCGCTGCCATGTCTCTGTGTTTGTTTTCCCAAACACCCTTGAGGTCCAACGCTCTCCTGACATTTGCAGAGCGTGGGCTCTGCTGCAGCATTGCTCTGGACAGAGAAGATCCTTACACAAGCTGACACCGCCCCCCAGCCAGCGCCAAGCACGGCGCCTCTTAGCCTCGCTTTTGAGAGACGAGTGGGTCTAAAGAGGAGAGCAGTACTTACATCCATGGTAAGTTCTGTGACCAGGTCAGAGCAAAAACACCATTAACGAGTCCGCACTTATTCAGTGAACATCAGGGGCAGGACGCTGAACCACGGCACGAAGACATCACAGAGAATCATAGATTCGCTTGATCCTACACCTCCCAGAAAGTCACACTGCCATCTAGACAGAGACTAAAATACCAAAATGTCCTGATGAAGACAACGACCTGCCTTCTTTTCATGAAAGCAGCTCTACCAGTGGGGGCGTCGTGTCCAAGACAATGACAGTCAGACCCAGAACTAAAGGTCATTCATCTGGATGTACTAATGGGAGACTGCTGTAAGTCATTGGCTGCATCTCAGTGGTTCTGCCCACTGAGATGTTAAATGTTTAATGAGACCATAATACTGCCCATATTTAAACACAGGTTTAGTCTGAATATTTGCTTTGAAGATTCTGCTGCAGACACACACTGTGGGGCAGTTGTTATCGCACTCTACTCTAATTGGGATGACCCAGGTTTCAATCCAGACCGGGTCCCTTCTGTGTCTTTCCTAATAAAGTCTAAAAACATCTTTGTGGTTGATTGGTGACTTTAAATTGTCTTTTAGGTGTGTGTTTGTGTGGGTACTTTAACATTAGATGAGCAAATGGCACAGGGGTTTGTGCTTTTGCCTTACAGCAGGGGTGTCAAACTCATTTTAGTTCAGGGGCCACATTCAACCTGTAAGATCTTAAGTGGGCCGGACCAATACCATAATAGCAAAATAACCTTTGGTCAACTTGTTATCTGTAGCTTTGGTTTTGTTTTGTCTTCCTCAGTTGGAAAAAAAGGTCTTTAACTACTGGGTTTCTTTGAGATATTCATATACATTCAAGCAGAGGTCAATGGATTTCAAACAAAATGCATTTTACTAAAAAAAAATATTTATTCAATTTTATACAGACTAAATTGTTTCCATTTGGCACTGAAGCAATCCTGAAAGTAAACTCAAGAGGGGGCTATAAAAAAAAAATTAAACACCCAGCCTAATACATATATGCATAACTCAATGAAAGATTAAACTAAATTCACCTCGCAAACATTCGTAAAAATAAGAATTTGGAGTTGACTTCCCTTTATCTCCTGAAACTTGGCATGGTTCGGCCTTCACCAGGCCCTGAATATCAGGATTCAAATCCGGGGTAGCAACACATTTAATGTCATTTAAGTGTGCAAAATACAATGAAATGTCCAAAAATCTTTTCCTAAGTTGCCTGGCTGAATTTTTTGGCAACACCTGTCTTCTTCCTGACCACTGACAAGGCGCCATCAGTGACCAGAGTGACATCACGTGACCAGATTACTCCACATCCAGCGCAGTAATGAGAGTGCTGACTTCAGCGGTTGTTGTGTGTCCATCTTATGAACCAACCTGATTTAAACTCCGCTGTGATGGTCTCATCAACACCTCTAATAAATATGCACAGTTGTGTAATATCTGTGATGTTGGTGCTTTCATCAATAAATCACAGAGTTCTGTCATTCATTTGACTGCCCAAGTCTCCTGAGAGATCTGGTTTCTGCAATCGTAATCTTTGACATGCTTCTGTTGACAAATGTCGGCTGCTTTTTGGGGCACATGACTTTTGCAGCATTTAGCATGCATTTTTTCACAAGTTCTTCATCCAAAGATGGTTTGGATGTCATAGTGACGCCGAATGTTATATTCTTTGATCACTACGACCTGTTGGTTACATACCAAGCACACTGGTTTTGCATTCAGCTCCGAGAATAAATAAAACTCTGTCCATGTTTAGAGTTTATTCCTGCAACTGCTCCCTAACCTGCATATGGACAAATACCAAACCAAGCTATCAATGCACTCCAGATCAGATCGATCAGGCCACGCCTTCAGACTAACATGGTTAGGACAAACTATTTCCAGCACATAACACCCCTAGGGTTTCAGTTGTAACTGGAGCAGATCCTGAAAGTGAAGAAAAATCGGTGCACGCAGGATTCTCAGTATCTGTTGAAGTCTTCATCACAGCCTTAAATTTTGTTGTGGAGTGAGTTCTCCCTGCAGGAAGAGGGAGGTGTTAAGATAAACCGATCCGAAACACAGACATCAAATAGGAAGCGCTGCCTTGTTGTGGAGAGCCTGGAGCAGAGCTGAGCTGCAGCTCTGCTTTCAGAGCTGAAGTGGAAATGTGAAGCAGGCCGAATGAAACCACAACCACACACACATCTGTTTGTGTGTTGGAATGTGTTGTTGCAGGTGTGCATGACTGTTTGTATGAGCCTGAGTTACGGTAAAACATTGCATGCTCCCATTTTCACACAATTATACATATATTTGTATATTTTTCTCCCACAGAAGTGAGCTCTCATACAATGCTCTTCACATGGATGAATCTCCTTTCAGCCTGCAGTGGAACAGAGAAGCAGCCAGAAACTTTTACCAGATGATGCTTTACAGAGTGAAGTTTTTTAGTTGTGTGTGTGTGTGGGTCTGCGTGTGATGGAAACACATTAGCCCATAAGTGAACAGCATGAAGAAAGTTTCCAGTCTGAAATGGGGAACAGATGAGGGGGAATGTTTTGAATTGGGCTCAAGCTCATTGGCTGTTGATGGAAGGACACTCGTGATTCAATTTTTCCCCCTTTTAACATGATGAATGGGTGATGGGGGGTGGGGGGTGGGGGTCCTTGTTTCCTGCTCGAGCCAAGGAGCTGTGTTTTGGATTCGTCCATCCTGAAGATGATATCTCAGGAACGCCTTCAGGGGACTTCTTCAAAGCAACAAATCTCTCTCATACTGATTAGACTTTGGCAGCCATACATCCACATTGGTTTTGGAATTTAAAAGTCAATTCAGGGCACTCTGCAGAAAACCAGTCACTCAGAAAGCCTGTTTTGGGGAATTCCTCTGGAAATCTGCTTCTAAACTAAAATGAGAATTTGTCTGTCAGTTATTTACAATCATTTTTGCAATCAGGGAAAGCATGTGAAATCAGGAAATACCAACATGTTACCTTACCAAAAAAAGTAGAAAAAATGTTAATACTGAGCAGTAATATTTCAGATTTCCTCCCTCTGGATTTATGTTGACACAGACAGAAACCTTTTTTTTTCCTGCATAAATCAGTTTTGTTAGTCTAGCAGAAAGATTACCGAGCTTTTGGAGGCAAGAAATGTTTCCAACAACCATTCAAGGGCTCACATTTACACAATCATGTGCCATTGAAGGGTCAGTTTCGGTTGGATGACTCCTGAAGAATCTGTCACTGCAACAAAACCAATTCCCAAAAATGGCATCAATGAAACTGCTGTCCAACCAGGAGCCCTGAGAGACAACTGTGACTCATGAGATGTCATTAGTTGGTGTCTGAAATTTGATTTATGATGAAGAAACGCCAGACTCCAGAGTTTAGTTGTAAAAAGTTTCTGTCCCAAAGTAATGATTCAGACTCAAAAGCCATGTGCAGATTTTAGCTGACATTTGGTTGGTGTGTGTGTTTGTGATGTGTGTCCACGTTTTCAAAGTCTGCTTCACCTCCAAGGGTAGAAAGAACTCATAAAGATAATCCCTACACTGCAAAAACTAATTCTTAGGAAAGGAAAAAAACATTGTTTCAAGAAAAATTGTTTTATGTTCTGCCTTGAAAAAAAATATTCTTATCAAGAAAGCATTTGAAGAACTAAATAATCTCAATTAATTTGTAATTCATCACCCCCAACACTGCAGACTGGACACATTCTGTCCGCTTAAAGTGAACCAGAGTTCATTTACCCCGTAATCTGGAACAAATTTTCAGTCTGAATACACCAAAGCGAACCCTGGTCCGGGTCCAGGAGCCGCTCTCAGACCCACCTTTCAAGGTGGTCTCGGTTAGTTTCCAATCGGACTGAGCTTCGGTTCGCCCTGAGATTCCTCAGTCTGAATACAAACTGTGCTAAGAGCGAAACAATTGATCCAAAACAGCCCCCGTAGGTAGTGATCACGTGATATAAACAAAGTATGAATGAAGCAACCGCTAAGCCGGGAACAAATGTAAAGCAACGATTCTCATGTTATCAAACAGGAAAATATGGTCCAACTGCTTTCTTGTTAGAACGTTTGTTTGAACACCAATGATAACGCTTTTCTGTGTCTCTTTACGTGGCATGCACGCTCGGCGCTGCTGTGACGTCATCTTAAAAGCCACCTTGTAGTTCCTTAACAGAACCCTCTTAAAAACAATGCCAAAACACCACAACGATGAGACACAACAACTCACTAAAATGTGGTTGTAGGAATTCAGGCTCATTAAAACAACTTTTAACGTGAAACACATTGTTTCTCGCTGTTTTCCCAACAATCTATATGTCATAAACACTCGTCATTGTACCTTCATAGCTGTCTTCTCCTCGGTAACCACCTTGCAGCATGCCTCTTGCCAAAGTAGCAAGAAAAAGTGTTGTACTTGACATTGACGCAAATTGGTCAGTGAAAATATTGAGACAAAAATGAGATGATGCATTCTGAAGGCAGGATCTGTGTTATCATTAAGAACAGGAAAACGTCATGAACAAAGGAGGAAGTCCTGACTGTTCAGAGGAAATGTTGTGGATGCCTCTGAGAGGTTGAATATGGAGAGGAAAGAAAGGCGTGAAAACATTTCTGATAGTCTGGTTTTGTAAGAGAAGTGGGCCAGCTGAGAGTCTGTCAATGCAATGCCTTCATTTTCAAAGAGCAGGGACAGGAAAGGGTGGGGGCAAGAAGGCTATTTTATAAGGGGAGGGCAATAAATGTGACCCACAAAGAGACGGAGGAAGAGGATGGAAAGAGCCAACAAGGCCAAAGTTTACAAAATCCTTCAGTCCAGAGACGAGATGGAAAGCAGAGGACAGAGATCAGTGGTGAGGGCTGACCCAGAGGGGAGCGGGGTGGCCTGCCAGTGGAAATGCATCATGGGAATCATATTGTAGTTGTGTGCTTTGGCTCGGAAAGTGAGAGACCATTTATAATTCAGGGTAACTAGTACCACCCCAGGCAGACATTTTCAATCTGGCTTAATTCTTTTTCTCTTTCTTCTGCCCCTTCCCTCCTTCCCTCCTCCTTTTCCTCCTCTTCTTATGCCTTGTCTGCCTGAGAAGCGTGTCGCTGTCGCTCTCTGTCTCTTTGTTATCTTGTTTGTGCTCGCTTCTTTTCTCCAGTCATTTCTACAAAAGTCACTTGGCCTTTTTTCTGCAGTTTCAGCTAGCCTGTGCAGGAACAGCCTGTTTGTTTGATCGTTTTAAGTGAAGCATTTCTGACTGAATGGAGAGAAAAAGACTGAGTACTGATGCAGCGTTTTGCCATCTTTTTTAGTTTAAATTGTTTTTCCCCAAAATGCTGGAAAAGAAAATATTAATCCTCTCCTTCCTGACTCGGTATAATATTTAAGAACGCCTCCACCGTCACTCAGGGGGCTGCTGCTTTGATGTGACTGAAGTTTTAAAATTTACATTAAAGAATGCAGACAAGACTCCCCCACAGATGTTTGAGTTTGTCACTGCTCAGCTCAGGATGGCAAACCACTGACATGAACCCATCCTTTCTGTTCATAACTGCAACTCCAGGGAAATGTTCTGGATGTTAATACGGCATCATGATCGCTCTGTCTCCACGGTCCCCCAGCCACCTGCTCCATGCTGTCATCGTTCCACTGAGGAGCATTGTGGATCCACAGCAGCTGAATCACCATTATGCACGCATTATGTAAATACATAAAAAGCTAAGCAATATGGAAAAATCAAGCAGAATGTCTTCATTGCCTGTGAGACTGTTTTATTTATAGTTGCTTTTCAGAACAAACAGCCTTCTCTTAGATAAAGCCACCAGCAAGCATTAGTAGTTTTCATGCTAATGTGCGCCCAGAGTGCTTCCCTGGAAGTTTGTTTAGCACAGAAATAAAATGCTCACAAACACACTTTAAAGACGTCTAAATCGGGAGTTCATGTCGACACCAGATGGGTAGAGCTGAAAGAGAAGAACAGAAATGGGAGAAATCCATTGAACCCTGCAAGAGTGATCGTTTTTCCCAAAACATCTTCTTTTCTTCTCATTTACTCATAAATCCTTCATGCATTTTTAAACTTCTGGCCTCAGGGTCTGCAGGTTTAACAGACATTCTGTACCTTCTTCTCTGGTTCATCTTTGAGCATGCTAAAGCAGTGGCAAGGTCTGCAGAGAGCCAGTTCTCCATCTCTGTGGGATAGAGCCAAAAAAAAATAACATCTGTACCAGGCAGCTGCATCTGAGCATGTCTTCAGTCTGATCTTTGTTAGAGCAGGGACCGACATTCTTTTTTCAGTAATAACGTCATCGTTGTGATTTTTTTAACCTCCTTTAAAGACCAAATACATTATTTACATATTATAGCACCCCCAGCAATCCTCTGTTTACTTCCACTAAGACACTTCAGCTCCGTCACCTTACTTTTAACATTTACAAAAGTAAATCTAAGAAAGTAAATCCTTGGTTCAAGAAAACTTGCAAAACAAAAACCTTATCAAGAAAGTTTTTCCAATAGCAAAATAATCTTAGTTTAAGGGAACATGACTTCGTGACTAGAATTTGTTTCTTAAAATAACTATTCTTGGTGCAAGACCCTTTTTCTCACACCACTGGCACATTTGCTTATTGAAAACTTTTTTAAAATATTATTTTAAGATCTTTTGACTTATTTAGGGGGTCTATTTTTGCAGTGAGACTCATCCTAGGGCCAAAACCCCAAACCAAAGCTATCCTCAGAGAGTTCTGCATTTTGCTTTACTAATGGGTGTTCTAACTGAGCATTTGTCTTGGAATTGTATTCATTGTCTGTCTTAGATTGAAGTTAAAGTAATTGAAATCAATATTGCTTTCTAAATTCATGAATTCAAGATGAATCAACCACTCTTAAACCCCTGAAATCCTTTAAAGAGAAAGAAACATACAGCTTTACTGAATATTCTCTAAAAATGTAATTCAATTCAATTCAATTTTATTTACATAGCCGAATATCACAGCCATAGCCATCTCATTGGACTGATTATCAATATATTGCAAGAAGCAAAAAAGATTATTAAACATGTAAAAGTAAACAATAGCTGGTTATAAAACAGACTAAGCTGAACAAACATCTCTGTCCTTACACCCTCCTTCGCGATGAGGAAAAACTCATTAAAAAAAAACCCTATCTTTTTTTTGGGGGAAAAAAAAACTAAGAAACCTCAGGGTTGCCCACAATGTCCAGCAGTTCAGTGGTTCTCCAGATGCTGACTCAAAAGTCTCTGCTTGGATGGCTTGGATGTTTCAGGTCAGAAGTTTTCATCAGACACATTTTCCAATAATTTGTGTTTGCAATGACCTGCAAAATGGCACCACTACTGGCTGAAACAATTTTTGGTGCTCACACCTGAGAGATGAAGCCAGAATCAGATGAGCTTTAAAGTCCTGCTCTGATCATCTTTTAATGCACTCTAAAATCGTACCCAGTGGTCAATTAAATTAAGATTATGCTGTTTTTAGCCAAAATCAAAAACATAGTTTCTGCAGAACGGCAGTAGTTCATCAAAAAATTTGCCTCTGAGTTGTGGACGGAACCACCGGCGTGGAGTAAGCCTGCCCTTATGTCCCATCATTCCTTTTTTTTACACGCACTCCTGCTAGCTTACAGCCCCTCACACCTCTAACCTTACATTGACAAAAGTGGTGAGTTATTTTGAAACTATATTTCTAGCAGTACAGTTTTGAGCCAGATGAGGAAAACAAAGATGTACATGGATCTATTTGTTGCCCTTCTGACTGTAGTTTGTATGCAACAACTACAAGCTTGTTCAAACAGCATTTTTTCATCTGATCCTCATTCCCCACATGTTGAATAAAGAAATACTCAGAAACACAGTTTTAATTGGAATTTTCTTTAAATATGTCCTCTATAAAAACACATTTTTCATGAATGGAACTTACAATTCTGCAACAACAAAATTATGTACGAATGTGTTGAGACTGATTTTTTTCTAATCAATTAGACAGCTTAATTTCTGAGAGTTTTCTTATGCGCATAAACATTTCATTTGTCTAATCCAGTTTGAGTTGGACCTTTAAGAATAACATAATGAGGTCTGTGTGTCAATTTTTTCCCCCTTTATTTCCTTTAGCTTATCAATGGCCCATTGCCAACTCCCTCCTGGCTGTTTCCCATCAATTTAATCATTGTTTTAGTTTACTCTCAATTTACGGTAAAAATAACCGATTACAAGACTTTTAGTTTTTAACCAATCAGAATCTAGGTTTAATTAGAGAAGAATAGAGGTCTGAAGAGAATATGCTGACCAGCAAAGACATTAATGAGGGAAGTTTCTGCATTCAAGAATTTAATAAAAATTTTAAAACATGAAAAAAACAAGACTTTCAAAAAGGGAAATTTAAATATATCCCCCAATTTCCATTAAAAATGTTTGGGTGGAACACAGAAATACCACCCAATGTGGTTAACACTGTCTAAGCAGAGTATTACCTTAGTGTGCTTTAAAAGTTATTGGCAATCAATATGGATAACAGGTTCTTTACCATAAATTTCTAATTTCTGTCTGTTGTTCAACAGTGTTTGTAAAGGAAAAAAGAAAAGAAACGGTCTTAAATACATCCTAGTTGTCTTCAAATGGAGGAAAATCACAGACACAGTGTACTGTCATCCGTTAACACCGAAGATGTGACACCTAAATAACCCACACTCTTTGAACTACCGTAATTCTTCGACGTGAATCAGCTAATTCACGTCGATTGTGTAATCATTTCACTGGTGTGCAGTGTTGCGAATCAGTTCAAGGCTGATTTTCTCCCCTTCAGAATCATTTGGGATTATGGTATTTGCCAAAAAGATTAAAGAGTTACGGTAATTAAAAGACTGTCAACACTCGAACTAAAACTCTGGCATAAAAGGGTTAGCCGGACGGGTAATCGTGTGACATCATGCATCGGATTCTGGAAGGCCAATATGAAGCCTGGCGAGAGTTGGTGTTTCTTACAAGATTTTACTCAGCCCACCCCAAAACCATGCAAAAAAAAGGAATTAAAGGGAAATGTTTGTTAACTTCACCCATTCAGCTGCCCAGCACAAAAACACTGGTCAAAAATTTCACAAATGTATGCCTTATCACAATAAACAAACATTTGCAAAATCAACCATCACCTCCTTCCTCACTACCGTTGTATTAATGAGAAAATAAACGACAAACATGAAACCAGGCTGTAAGTCCATTACTGGTGTACAGCTGAACTGTTTTGCATGGGAATGATTTAAAAAAAATCCTCACTTCTGATACCACCTGCCTTTGGTCTTTGAAGGAACTGTACATTTCAATACTACTGGGTTTGTTACAAACCAGGGAACAGAACGTGGGGGGCTAGGTGTAAACAAAAGGAAGCAGTCCAACTAGAATGAAGGACTTTATGAGATTCCTCTCATCTGTGAGCTTGGCTCACATAAGCAGCTGGTCTCTTCCACCCAATCATGGTGCAGAGTCACAGAAGGAGGAGGAGCCAGCTCTTCTGGTTCTTCCACTTGCTACTGTTGCTATAGATTGTTAAACACAAGTTGTTACAGTTGTTCCTTCAGATTTTATTCATCAATTTGTTTTTGTTTAATCAAAAATCTCATCAGGGGCAGAAGAAAGCGTTCAGCACGGTCCCATGCACGGTCCAGAGCAAGAAAAAATGAGTTTAAAATGACATAACCCACTGTTAAATCCCTGCTGTCATTCATTTAACAACATGAAGTCACATCCAGGAAATACAAATTTACCTTGCTTTTGAGTTCAAGTCAGACAAAACAAAACGATAAAGCAATCTTCCTTTCCTGTAAAGCCCTTGAATATTAAGCCTAACTTGGATAATTCAGGCCTGATCTTTGTATGGAAAAGTGTCACATTGGAAAAAGGCTTTAAGTGTTGGTTTGGTTATTTAAATAGGTAAAATAAAGTCTTATGAGAGAATAAGATAATCTAGTTATTTAGATGAGTGCCTTCTCAAGAAAAAAAGAACTTTTTTTATTTTCTTAAGGTCCATGCCAAACCTGACCGGCCTCCATCATGTTAAACCCTCAATAATCAGCCTCTCACCAACAACTTTCCCCTCCATTATGGTCAAGTGTGCCAGACCAAATTCACTTTCAATGGCTCCATTGTCCTGAGACGTGTTTTGTAACAGGAGCAGCAAACAAAAGGCTGTAGTGTGAAGCTCCCATCTGCACGTGGGACAAAAGGCCTCCAATGGCACATGCTTAATTTGTTGATGAATGTGTGGGTGTATGCCTTTTGGGCTGGGAATCAGCGCTAATATCATGAAGACAATGCAGTGTGGTGGCAGACGTCTCCTAGCAGACGGGTGACAGGTTGGCACAACAAGACTCCAGCTGGGTCTCTACCAGAAGACTACATAGGAGCTGGTGTTTGTTCGCACTTTGACAATTCAGGGCACCTGATCAGGATGAACGGGCTCCAGGCACCCATGGTGACTTGGTGTGTTCACAGAATGTGCCCAATAAAACAAGCTGAGCAATCTTGACACCCCAGAGATGTGATCTGGGTGGAACGTGCAGTCATCTATTAAGAGCATGCCATTAAACTCGCTCTAGAATTTTTATTTTATTGGAGCAGGTTAATTTTAAACCTCAACTGCCAATCCAATGGCTGGCTTAATATGACTTGATTCTTCAGAAACCAGAAAATGTGGGAAGCAGAGCAAGAAGATTATTACTGCAGAAACTTTATTCATTTTTGTGTTGATTTGAGTTCTTGCAGACTGGGGTGGGGGGGCAGCTCCAGTGGTGCACGTACTGTAGGTGAGACTGCTTTGAGCGTTGCATTCATTTGCACATGAAAAGAATTTCAAAAAAGAGATGAATATAAAATATCACAAATGCAGCACAAATATGTTGTCATTAGCATATTTCTGTGAGAGGCCTTCTCCCTCAGGATACTGCGACCAAAGAGGAAACAGGAACTTTACCTCCACAACAGGCTGAAGACGCACAGCTTTCTGTCTGAAAATAGGAAACGGTGGATTAAAGTGTTGTAAAGCTGATGAAGACATACAGGTCGCAGGGAAGGGTGGGTGGTTCTACCTATTTAAACTTAGTTGATTTGGCACTTTTATAACTTTACAGCTGCAAATGTAATTTAAAAAAAATAATAATTTTATTTCTTTATTTGCTGACAGTTTCCCTAAAGCCAGTTTGGGTGAGGATTTTTGGTGATATTTCTTGGTTTTGGTTGTGTACCGTCACACAATGTTCAAGCTAACTTTCCACAGCAGTTTCCATTTTAATTAACTTTCCTCGGCACTGGCTGGTTTTCAGGTTTCTGTTTGTCACCCTTCTATTGCTTTCCTAGTTAATAGTTTTCTCATGTTTACGTTTGTTTATTAAATGTTTTAGCTACTACCATCGGTTCATAAGAAATTGCTATTAGAGATATTACATCTTTTTCTTTGGCAAGCTTTTAAAGCATTGAAATAAACCAAATGTGTTTGAACCCTAGGAATTCAATGATAGACCCAAAATGTTTTGTTTTGTTTTGAATTTGACATTGTCAATTGGCCTTGGGATGAAAGGAATTGGTTTGTTGAATATGTGAAAACATTCCTAATTTAATTTTTTTTTTATGAATCAAACATTTTTTGGCTTTTATGGGGGGAAAACATTAACAGGCTAATGACTGTTCAAAACTATTTGAGCTTTAAAGTGTATTATAATGTTAATTTCTCACAAAAAAACAACCCCAAAGTGGTATTTTCCATTCATTCATGCATCTATGAGCATTCCTCTCCAACCCTGCTCTCTGAGCATCAGACCTTCCCTGTCCCTGAGAATGACTGTGCCGCCATGTTCATATGTGTGAACGTGGGGGAATCGCCCTTTCCAGGAAGAGTCTGCGCCGCCAGCACTGCCCGCAGGCTAACACACACACCCACTTTCTCTGCAGAGGTAGTGGTGATCGGCAAAATGCTATCATTTCAGCACAGACTGAGAAGATGGGGTTTGGATGTTGTTTGTTTTTGTGCAGACAAACTGCAGAGGCCGGCTCTAGGTTGACATCATGAAGTGGGCGGTGCCCACAAGGAGCGAAAGGCGGTGCCTCGAGGCGTCTTACTTCTAGGTAGAAAAATGAAAAATTATTTTGACGTTCAATTTGTGCCCTTAGTGTGACTTCAAATGTCTCCAGATTTTAGGAATACTACGTTGTTACGGCCCCCTGGCGTAGTGTGTTTGTGCACTACTGTGCATGTTCTCCTGCAGAAGCTGCACCTCAGCCTCCCTCTGCTGTCGGCCCCACCTCCAGCAGGGCAAACCGCTTCCATTTCACCTCCACTCATGTCATCCAGTTACCAGGCTGGGATGGGGGAATACAATATGTAAAGGCTTGGATTTCCTTAGACTGGCGGCGGCTGAAATTCTTGGTGGAATCTGTTTTGCCTCAGCCAGCCCCTGTTGTCGGCCTCAGCTCGTTTAGCCTGTTTTGGCTGGTGTTTGACGTTGCAGACGACTGCCTGCGCCTAATAGCGCCTTTAATTTCACTTTGAAATTTTTCATATTGATGACTAACAATTTACATCAGATAGATTGATATTGTTGGATCACAGAAATATTAATCGATTAATCAAATTAGTAAGTTATTGTCACACCTATATATATGTCTAGGTATCCTCTGGCAGCCGTGATACCTTTACCTAGACTTAGCAGGGAGAAAATGGAAGTGTGGATGGAGTTTGCCCTCTTACTACAATATTTTTAAATTAAAAAAAAAGGCTATAGTGTCATTTTTGATTGGATGCTTGTTCCAAATGAGAAAACCAAACATATTTATATTCAGAAAGTTCATGTTTGGTCATTTGTGGCTGTGAGGGTTTCTCACTAAGAAATCGTTTGTGCAAGTCATTTGATGCGTGTCGCTGAGTGTGTTTGCCACCTATGTGATTCAAACGTTTAATACCACTTAAATAGAAGCAAAATCTGAATGTTCATTAAACGCAACTTTTTTGGTCATTTTTGTACAGATGACTGAAGTTTCATGGTCTTACGCTGAAAGATTAAACTGGTGACAATCCTGTGGAGGCGTTTTTTTCTGGTTCCCTGCGTTGTTCAGGCAGCTCCTGTCGTGTTCGGACAGCAGCTGGCTGAGCAGAAGAGTGAAGGACAGTTCACCTCTCTAAAAAATTAAAGCATTTCAGCTTATGTCAGTGTTTCCTCCAGACTTTTCTCTCATCTTTTTCAAGTTTTTTGATGTGAAGTGCTTCAATGCCCAGCAGAGAAATGAACGAGTCTCTCCTACAGTCTACTAAGACTCTGATCAACAACTGTCATCCCCTTGAGACAGCTGTTCCCATAATGCATCCCTGCAGACCTATAGCACCCTGAGAAATCCAAAAGTTTATAAAAGTTATAGAGCAAATGAAAGTATTTAAGTGGCCCCTCTTTAACTGTTCATACAGCACTCTTTCTTCTATGTTTTGTTCATTAAGTGTTTTTTGATCTTGTGTAATGGTGGAGTTCTCAGGCTAGGTTTTGGGTTAGCCTACCCACCTAATGTGGGGATCACAAGATGGGATCTCTGTCTGGAGAGACAGTCTGATCGGTCTTCCTGAACTTTATGACGTTTTTTTCTTATTTTCATCAAGACAATAATAATAAAAAAAGGTCCCCTAAGTTTATTCTTGGTTTTATTTTTGCGGGACAACAAGCTTCAGACACAGTCAAAGAGAGACAGAAACACAGCGGGAGCGGCCGTCATCCAGACACAGCAGGACTGAAGCTCACTTTACCCAGAGATCCTCTGAATCAGGGGCGCTCACACTTTTTTGGCATGAGAGGGACTTAAAACACAAAAAAACAATGTGAAGTTTTCATCTTTAATTGCTCAAATATACAACCAACATGTTGTTACATCAGAAACACAGGATTCCTGTTTAGAAACTATGAAAAATCCATGGATGAACAAATCCTTTTGTGACAACCCGAGCCCTTCACTCAGCATATTGTGGGTAGCTGTCTTTATTGAGTCACAAACTCTCCTGTAGGTCAGCTGGTCTCATGGTGATGGTAGTTAGTCCCCATGTGTGGTGTTTTTTGTTATTGAACAAACCCAGGCTTTGAATCCCGCACCCGGCTTTGGTAGTTCATTTAATCTTTTTTTCCTTTTTTTTTGCTAAATTACTCAATAAACATGACTGTAAATATTAATCAAAACATCAGTATAATTCTTTGAATTTTAAACGCCATTAGAATGTCTTTTCTGAATGGCCATGCGTTTTTTAGTAAAATAAAGTTAACACAAATATATCTTGTCTATGAAACCTTTGGTTTAAAATTTATTGTTGTTTTTTAAAACATTTTTTTCTTCATAGGTATAAAAAATATAATGTAATTTTTTTATGCTTAATGTAATGTAACTATGTATTCAAAAAATAAAACTAAAAAAAAAAACAATAGCAGATTCAAACTTGTTTACTTCTGGATTCAATATGTTACTGGCTCACGACAAACCACTGACCCCATGAGCGGGTGACTGATGAGAACTATTTGCTATTTGTTGACTGAATTTTTCTTTTTTTTTTGTGAATAGATGGTTTATATATTTGTTAATTTATTTTTGATGGCTGTGATCTACATTGAGGGATGATCCCAGATGTTTATGAAGAACTCTTCAAAAACACCCCCAAAAACCTGATCTGTAAAACATTCTCTGTCTTCCAAGGATTATAAATAAGATGAACACAGACACCGCTTCATTTAGCGATCAGGCTAAAAACGTGAGCTGGCAGCTCCTCCCACTCACGGCCGGGGTGGCGAGCTAAGGGAACACATTTTTTGCCACGTGGCGAGCAGTAAATTCGCCGCGCAGCGGAAAAGGGGCGGGACAGGTGAATTGGCATATCGCTGCCAATAAGAACTTTCAATGGCAGGCTAGCTTGAAAAACATGACCCTCAAGGCCTGGAGTATGACACCTGTGCTTTGAACTGTAAAAACAAATTATAGCTCCACACACTGTTTTACAAATAAAATGAAATTTGCAAGATCTACAGGCAAAAATTTGACTCAGCAGTCATTTGATTACATGATGTTTGCGAACTGCTGAAATCTGAAGGAAGTCATGTGAACAAAGCCTAAAGAAGTGATCATTTCAGTACCAACAGGCCAACTAGCACTCATGTGGTCTGGTTAGCAGAGCTCTTTAAAGGCTACAAAATGAAAGGAAGGCTTTTAAAGTTGAACATCTTCATCAACAGTCTTCAGTCAGTCTTTGAATCCACAGATGCACTGAAGTCCATGTTAAAAATGTTACTTCTTGTGTCTTTTAATAATTGTACTATCATAAAAGTCTGCAGAAAATACTAGTCATGAATAAATCTGAATGTAACGCTTTTGATCAGTGAAAGGAGCTCAAAAAGCTGCAGATTTTCTGGCTAAAACAATAACACTAAAATCTAATTCAGCTCAACAGAAGAAGGTGTACAGAAAAAAAAAATCATTTTTGCTAACCACTGTGCTCTTTTCAAGAATCCTGTTAAGGTCAACACCCAGTGAAAGAACGTGTCTGTAGAACAAGAACAGAGCGTGCATGTGAACGTGTGTGCATGGGGTTCATCAGGACTCAGATATTTGGTGATTCATGATGGGAAGTTTCAAGGATAAAAAAAATCTACCGTCCTTCATGGACCCACTACAGGGACGAGTAGCTGAATCTCATCCATACTAATGGTTCATCTCCTGGTTCATAACCACACAGAGAGAAATATGGCTTCTGTAAGAAAGATCCCTTTTTTTATGTCTCACTCACTGACTGACTTGCTATTAAAGTGGCAGATCACTCCACAGAATTTTTCTCTTCCTTTTTATTCTCTTTGTCTGTGTATTTGCTTTCAGTCTGTCCACATCCTGTTTGTCCTTTTCCTTCGCACACTCTTCATATTTGCTTTATTTTCCTCCATTACTTGTCTATCCCTCCCCTTCCTCATCATGTCATCCGGTTTTCGTCTGGTCTCTGTCCTCAACGTCCTCGCCGTCTCATATCCAGAATACCATAGACAATTTGTGCCAAAGTCTTTTTGCACCAAAGGCCAAAGGAGATGAAGAGAAGTGAGTCTGAGACGTGAGATATGATGAACAGCAGGGGTCTTGGAGTGCCCTTCTTAACCAAATGCCAGCATGCTCTTTTGGTTTCTCTCTTCCCTCTTTCCTTTTCTTGCCTTTTGTTTTCAGATTGACATCAACGTTACTGCCGCCCTGTCTGGCCTCTGCTGAGGATTAATGAATTCAGCTAGAATGAGATATTGGGCCCATTGTCTTTGCGAGCCTGAGGATCATGCGAGTGCTCAATAAATGTCTCTTTGTTTCAGAGAATACAGTGACGAAAACAAACCCCTGAAGCCTCAAGCTCAGCCGTCTTCACTTTCCTGTAACTCACAGATGTTAGGTCTCTCTGACATGGAAACGTAAACACAAAGGAGTCTAAGAACAGATGTAGGTCAGAAAGAGGCAGGCTATTGGGCACAAAGGACAGACGAGGTGAACAGACAATTAAAGGACACGAGGTTTCTCCTCTCTCTTTAAATCGTCACACAGTGAAGAACAAATGCCCTCCCCTGCTTGCACGTACGTTGGCATACTAATTAGGTTAAACGTCTGCCTCCTTGGAGAACAGAGAGGGCAACTGTCTGTCCTTTTGTTTTTTTATCCCTCATTTTGTATCCTTTCCAACCATCAGCGCAGCTGAAGAAGTGTCCTTCAGTAAAGCCTGACGTGTTCTGTATGCAAGAAGAACATGGAAGATTTTATGAATACAGGTGTTGCAGACTGAAAAATGGTTTAATTTCTTTAAAGGCCCACTCCAATGAAAATTGTGCTTTTGGTGTTTTTTACATGTTCTTGTGGCCTTTTCTCATGATGGAGAACATATATAAGTAAAAACAATCTGAAAATGGCATTTCTGAGCATCTCTTTATTCAAACTGTTGAGCAAAAATGCATTTGGAAAAACCTTGTAGCAGTGATGAGTGCTTCAGTGGGCGGGCCACAAGCTCCCTGCTCCACTTCATTCTAATGCATCCACTTTCCTCGTCCCAGCTGGAATCTAGCTGAAAACTGTAAGGTTGGGTAGCTCCAGTATTGGTCACCATTTTCATTGTGTGAAGATGAGGTTGTGAGGGGCTGTCAGCCAGTGGGAGAGAATGTTAAAAAAAGAGATCATGAGAAATAGAACTGGTAACTCTTCCTACAATCAGTCCCACCCACAACTTAGAGGTGAACTTCTGAATTACTCCTGCTGCTCTGCAGAAACTATGTACTAGAAAATAACAGGATTTTTTTCAATTTTGGCTTAAAACAGTATGATTAAAATTTACTATATTTCAAAATCTGAATTGCACTTTCTCAAAATCCTTTAAGTTATTCTTCCAGAACTCGTTTTCCTCCATTCATCTTCTGCTTGTCTATGTTCGGGGTGGGGGGTTTCAGTTAAGAATGTCTACATCTCCCATCTCTATCTTTTCAACTCTTCAGGGGGAACTTTCCCTTAAGGAGGACCAGGAGTGTCTTTGTATTAGTAATAAAGCTTTTTATTGACTAGTAATAAATTGTTCATTCATTACCAGGACAGCTGAATACAATTTCCAACTCAAAATTTTAATTAAAAATAAATCATATTAGTGAAAAGTGTTTTTTTATATATCCACAATTTTAATTTCCAATTTAAAAGATAAATACAATGGATTACATGAATATTATCATTTTGATTTTAAAAGGTAATTTTTAAAAGGAGAGCTAAATCAAGTAATTCCTAAAGTTTAGCAGAAAGCCATTTTTGTTTATCATTAGTAGCTACACTGAGAAAACAAAAAGATATAAGTTATTGCAAAAATATGTGAAAGATATTAAGAGTGGTGGAAAGGAAAGAAGAAGTGTTTTGTTGTTTGAGATTTCTTCTTTATAACTAAAGAGGACTCTAAATTAAAAAAAAATAATGATCGTTTAAGTTTGCCTTTTGGTGATAAAGACAAGAGTGAGATTTTACAGGATATTGACCCAGAAATCAATTTCTACGATGACATCCATTGTGACTGAATATTATTCTGAAGACTGAGGACTTCAAGGTGAAACTTAAAGGTTTTCACATCTACATTTCAACTTTTCTCAAATTAAGGTATATTTGAACCAGTATGATGAGAAATTTACTGTCATTGCCATCTCAGAAACTTGGCTAGCTGAAGATAAAGAGCTTTTAAACACACTGAAGGGATATCATTTTTCTCTTGAAAACAGAACAAAAGAGGGGGTGGGGTCGCCTTGTTTGTTCGCATGAGTTTACAACGTAAGGTTATTCCACTAGTCCTTTTCAATTGAAAATGAAATTGAATGTTTGATGACTGAAATTCAAAGGGGAAGCTTGAAAACTATTCAAATACGTTGTATTTCTAGAACCCCAGGTGGATGTTTGGAACAGTTTGAAAAGAAAATGACTGATTGTTTGAAAGAAGAAGCAAAAGGTTGACTTTAGTTTGTGGAGATTTCAATATTGATTTGTGAAAAACTAACGATGATTTAAAAACAGAATTTGTAAACACAATGTTTAGTTTAGGCTTTTACCTTCGAATATTAAAACCAAATAGAATAACTAAATAGTGCTACACTGTTTGATAACATATTCATGAACAAAACTGGCATAAAAATCAAGAGCGGACATCTGTTGACTGATATTACTGATCGTCTAACTATTTTTGTAGTTATTGAAATAAAAAATAATCAATGAATGAATAATAAAGGAAATAGTAACGAAACTGTCAGGGTTGACGTGAGGACACAAATGCAGACGGCAATAGTAATTGCAAAGTTTCTCATTTATTTGAGAAAAGTCCTCGAAAACTGCCCACAAACTCATGAAGGTACAAAAACCACCCGACAACCAGTGCAGGGGAGACGAAGACTTATAACCAAGAGGAGGGGATGAGGTAAGTGAAAACAGGTGTGCCAATAAGGGAGGGAGAAAACACAGGAAGTACAACCAACAACAAAATAAAACAGGAAGTGGACACCAAACACAAAACCAACAAATGTCCTGGGTCCATAACCCCACAGAAACAACGAATAGCATTTTCAGAGCTAAAAGACCCTCAGCAATTGAAGCAGTAAAAGATGCAATTTTAATAAGACTGGCAAGAAATCTATGTAGATAATGTCAATGATTCCTATTTTTTTTTATATATTTTCATGATAATTTATGATTCCTACTGCCTACTGAAAGTATGTAAGAAAAAAAATCTTAACTAAATCAAAACCTCGGATAACTAAAAGCTCAGAAAAGGCTGGTAAAAAAAGAACAAGTTATATCAAGATTTTATTAAAAGCAAAATAGAAGAAAATGAGACAAAGTATAAAAATTACAAAAATAAATTAGTAGGTATACTGAGAAAACAAAAAGATTTTATTATGATAAGTTATTGCAAAGGCATGTGAAAGATATTAAAAGTAGGTGGAAAGTGATAAATAGTGTAATAGATAAGGAAAAGATGATTATTTTCCTATCCCACTGGGGATCTCGGCAAATGCAAAGGGTCTCACAGCTTGATGTGAGATTTAGTTTACATTACAACCATTGTCTTTCCCCTCTGAGGTTTCCTCGCCTGTTGTTTTCCTGTGCACTGAGAAAACCAAGTAATAATGCACTGCTAAATAGCAACGCCACCTAGATATATTCTACTTAGGATGTTTTTGCAGACCTTCAGAAGAGTTTTTGATCAACTTACCCAAACTCATCTAAAGGTTTATTATATTGGGTTTTTCAGGCTAAATGGAATTCAAAAATGAATTCATTAACAATATAATTTTGCTATTTTCATTGAAACTAAAATTTTGCCACCTGTAGTTAATATAGTTTATCAATATATTAAACTGGAAAGGTCTTTCTTATAGTCCTGAATGTTCAACAAAGAGGGTTGCAGATATTCCGATCACCTCTCATGTAAGTGGAATTTAACCCTTTAGCACAAGAGCTGTTGCTGACGACAGTAAATAAACACTCTTTTAGATAATCTTTGACCATTTAATCACATAACCTTATTCCAATGTATTCTGAAGCTGAGGAAAGCCACTTTCCATCAATATGCAACACTGAGAAAAGTAGCTTTTCTCAGCTTCAGAACCTTTTGGAATTATGTTAATTATGCAAACGGTGCAAGAGTCATGGTAGTTCAAAGAATGTCAACAATGTAATATCCACCTGTGTGTAAGGCACAAAAGTGGAAAATTAAGCTTTGTTTTTAGATCTGTGAAACTCTGAAAGATACTTCATGTGCTTCACTTGAAGCACATGGGGTTTAATGAGCACAAATTGTATTAAAGATGAATATACCACAGGAGCTTGGATTTGTCCTCGGTTTCTATGTTAAACAACTTATGGACATCTGGAGAATTTGTAAGTAATATATTCACTCTGCTGTCACTTTGTCCTTTACAACTGTGACATTTCATAGCAATCTTCATTTTAATAAATTGCTAGAGAAGGCTGCAAGAACACAAATAGAGATATTTTTTCCTCAGGAGAGGATTTTTTCCAAACACACAGCATGTTGTTCCTTGACTTTCCCAGATCAGATTAGGCAGCTGCAGAGATAACAAGCAGAGTGGGATTGACATTAACATACCGCAGTGTTATGTGAGCGGGTGTGCAGAGAATGATGGGGAGGCGTACCTTTAAGTTGCATATCTTACAGCAGCCCTCTCTTAAACTGCATTCTTGCTAACGAAGTGCTGACACATTGACATGAAAGATGCCCCCCATTTTTTTCTCTCATTAGTCACATTGGCTTCAGCAGAAACTGGAGTCATGTAGAAATCATCATTTCTTAATGTTAGGCAACTTCATTGATTTCAATTTTGATCCAATACTCTGTAAATGCAAGGCAAATTTCACCAATATCAATCTAATGCTGATACGTTTTAACCACGGTGAAAACAGTCCATTCCCCCAGTAACTTCTCTGCCATCAACACCTCCCTCTCTCACTGTCCACTTTGCTAAGGAATGATTGTAATGCCTTAGTTACAAGTGCCCTCACAGGTGGATAAAGGTTGTCTGTGGGCAAAAGTAAGAGTGAATTAGGTGAGACACAGGCACATCATACAGAATTTCCTTTTTTCAAACCCCCCAAACTCGGCACTCCATTAGGGCTGTTAGGTCAGAGCACCTTACCAATGACTGGAGTGTGGCACAAGGGCACCCACCATACATCAACATCACGAGTGTGACACATGTGCGTGCAACTTGCATATGCTGGTTGTACAAACCTCAAAGGAACGTCAAGACACACTTTTTTTTTTTTTCTCTCTAAAGATGCAGCTTCCCCACTCTAAAATATTTCAAAGGCTCTGACAACCCAAAAACCCACAGCACCTGTACCGGTCAACCCCCCAAACGGATGCATGTGACTAAAATATAAGGGGACACTTGGGAATAGAAATGGACTCGTGGTTTAAAAGATGTTTTTATTCAACTCAAATTTCAAAGAAGCTTCCTTTAGAAACTTAAGCTGCTCCTCTTCATTAAAGTGCACCAATTTCCTGAAACATGATTATTTGACAAATACCTTGGGGCAAAAAAGTGTTTATCATTCACTGATTCTTAAAATGAATACGTTTTAAAGAATTTCTTGAAGAATGGTACAGTAGCTAAGACTTTAGCTCCCACTAAAAGCAAGATCTCTGTCCCTCACAGACCTGTTCCTTCTTATTTGAGAATATATTATATCCTTCATTCATTACCTGTATTAATGTCACCTGTTTGAACTGGTTATCTGTATAAAAGACAACTGTCCACAACATTTAACCGTCAGATTCTAACTTCTCCACCAAGACCAAAGGGCTGTCAAAGGACACCAGGGGCAAGATTACAGACCTGAACAAGACTGGAATTCAACAATCTACAATAAACAATCAGCTTGATCAGAAGAGATTAACTGCTGGAGCAAACAATTCCTGCAGAACTCCAAAGATTCCTTGCCAGCATGTGTTCAGGCCTTTATGAAGTTCTCCAGAGACCATGGATGATCCAGAGGAGGATTACGAGAATATCATGTGGTCAGATGATACCAAATTTGAACTTTTTGGTGTATACACCACTTGCAGTGTTTGGAAGGGACTGTAAAGCATGGGGGTGGTAGCATTATGCTTTAGGCTTTTTTTTTTTTTTTTTTTGCAAAGTGTCCAAGTCAACTGATCGCTATGAAGGAAGGGATGAATTCAGCCATGTATTATACCTCCTTCCATCAGCAAGAGCAAAAGGATGTAAATGTGGTCCTGCAAGACAATGATCCCAAACACATAACCTGTACAACAAAAGAGTGGCCACATACAAAAATAATTTCAGTGGCCTATCTGGTAAATGGGCCTTAGTTTAAAGGAGAATCTGTGGAGGGAGTAAAGACTTTGTTGCCCAACAACAGCTCCAAAACATCACAGCTCTAGAGAAGATCTGCATTGAAGAATGGACCAAAAAAGCAGCTACAGTGTGTACAAACTTAGGAAACCTTCAGGTAACCTTTGACCTCTGTCAGTGACAACCAGAGTCACATTACAAAGCATTGAGGTGAACTTTTGTTATTGACCAAATAACTATTTTCTGCACAGTTATATAAATACATTATTTAAAAATCAAACAATATCCTCCACTTGTAGTGGAGTGTCCATCCTAGGAATGGTAGCTCATGGGTTCGGGATTTATCAAAGACTTATCTAAGGGACCAGATGGCTCCCTTGTTTATTCTAAACAGTAAAGGGTTGGATGAAGGGGGCATGGCTGCAGATGTGTTTTCCCTGAGTGTGAAGGGTCACATTTTTGAGGAAAAAATGTTTATCCACACTTGTGTGTGACAATAGTGGAGCTTTAACTCTAAATGTGTTTTCTCTGCATGAGCTCTGCAGATGAAGCTTTAGCCTCTATAAATACACACCAAATCACAGCCCTTTCATATGTGGAGGGTCTAAGGACTGAACCAGTGATGTTCCAGCAGCTGAGCCTTGGCTGCCTCACACAAACAGATCAGTCTTCATTACTAAGGGAGGACTCTGCAGCACAGCTGCAAACATCATCATCTCCACGTTAGCATGAGCATCCCTGTCTACAGAGAGCCCAGAGTGCTAACAGCTGCAGGTGGCAGTGCCTCATGAAACGCCTCATCTCACACCGGGGCCTGCAAGGAATTTGGACCTCCTCGCCATTTTATTTCCTTTGGGTCCAGGAATCCACAGCACGTTTTGTGTCTTTAAACTTGACTCACGAGACACAAATATCTTCTAAGATAAACACAGGTTCACAGTTGAGTGGCGAGAAAGACTCCTGTGTTTTAAATTGTGTCTCTGGATGTCTCATGGGTTAATGTGGATAGCTGGGGAAGGCTGCATGTCAGCGTCGGGGGCCTGTGTGGGTATTTATATTCCTCCTCTCTGAGTCACGGCAGGGGAATCACATTAGCTATGGCTGTACTGTCACCATCCAACAGCTCCACAGCCCCCCCCACAGTTCTCCCTCCCTCGCTCTATCTGGATCTGTATTTATAAAGCACCAGGCCCTCATGTTTTAATCCGTGGAAGTCCTGAGAGAAGTCATAACATTTTTTCATCCTTAGATGTCTCTAAATAATCCTGAAATTGTGAGCAGGTTAACGGCATCTCATATTCTTACAAAGCCTGTTTAAACACTCAAAGAAGGCAGAGGTTGATGGGGTTTATGCTATTGATTGGTGGTTGGAAAGCACTCATATGTAAAATCATCAGGCAGGAACTTTGGAAAATTGAAAACAAAAAAATGAAGTCTGAGGATCATTAAAGAAATAGGAGGGTAGAAAAATAAAGCAACGAGATGATGGCGATTTGTCATTATTACTGTCAGGTGGAGATGTTAGTCCTAAAGGTGGAGCTGGTCCACAGACACACTCAAATGTTACAAACATACCTGTTGACTCCAAAGATCTTCACACACAAACATGTTAACACGTACACAATACAACTACAGTTCACATGCACATACTTAGGCATACATTCCATCACTCATACTATTTCTGCAAAAGTGAGATGGCACCTGTGCTCAGTTGAGTGATCATGTTCTAATGTGGTGGATGATGGAATGTAAAAAGAGGGGGAGTGCCCAGTCATCCCCACACCAAGACTCCAGCCGAAGTCGAGGCAGTAGTGGTAGCCAGCACCCCCCAGACACCCACACGGCATAGCAGATTGAGGAAATCTGTCTGCCAGGTGACCAAACTCAGCCACCCAGAACAGGGCTGGCAGAAACACCACTGGGGCCCCCAACGCCAGAGAGCAGGGGGGCACAGGAGCACGGAGAATGAAAGTTCCATTCCAGCCAGAAGAATAGACCTCCTGTCGTTCCAGGGGTACTACTCCAGGGCCCAATCCACTGGAGAAACAGCCCACCACCACCTGGGAGTCCTGAGCAGGCCTCATCCATAACCAAGGCACAAACCAGGGCCCCTCAAGGGAGACCCGCCTCAACGCTCCAAACAACCACCCGAAAAATGGTTATTCTGACAAAAATAATGACTGAATAATAGCTGTTTCTTTCTGTATAGAAGTCTAAGGGAATTTGGCTTATTGGAGCCAGCAGGTACTTCCTATTTGGAGCGCGAGAGGGAACTACCTCTAACTATTGACTAACCCAAATAGTTTTTTTTTGCAAACTTCCTTGTGACAAACACGAGGAGGCAAATGGAGTCAACTTAAATAGCGCTTTACTTCCTTTTATTAAAGGCTCAAAGTGCTTTAAAGTTACAGTTGCATTCACCCATGAATGCACACATTCACACACTGATGGTTGTTCTGCTCCCAAACAGTGTCGCCAAACTATAATCACAAGGAGCAAAGTGGGGTTCAGTGACTGGCCCGAAGACACTTTGACACATGGGCAGACAGGAAAAAAAACAAGGTTGACCACTGTGCCTCTACACCACAGCCGCCTCATTGGGTCCAACAAGTCTCTTTTGAACAACATAGGGAGGATTTCAGAGACCTCTTGAAGCAGGCAGAAGGGGTTGGTTGCACAGTGACCTGAAAGTTATGACTCTATAGCCTTGTTTCCACTGAGCCGTACGGTAAGGTTCACAATGGACCTGGAAATTCAGGTGAGCGTTTCCACTCAAAATTGGACCGTCACAGCGCATGAGGGGTGGAGCTACCAACAATGGCAGTCATGCAGCAGCTCATTTTATTCGCTTGGCTTTTGGTACTTCGTACACAAGTCATTTAATGCTGTTGAAAGAGGAATGCAGGGAGAGGAATACAGCCGCTTACGTGGCGCTTTCTTTTGTCGTAATGACCTTCCACCAATCAATGGGTTTCAACAGTAGCTCTGTGCTAACCAATCCGTTCCATTTTTCTAAGGACTTGCAACCAACAGGAGTCCAATAATGGAACAGTTTGGTTTGGCTTAATGGGTCAATTTTATAATTGAAACTTCAAAATACCAGACTGTACCGTACCGCTCAGTGGAAACGAGGCTTTTGTTTTCAGATTACATGATGGCAACAAAGCTGTAGAAGTATCTCTCGTTAAATGTGAGGTTATTTGCTATGATTGCAGGTGGAGAGTTGAGGGTGGGGGCCAAAGGAATTTTGTTCTGAGGACCAGAGATTTCTGGGAAGAAAATGCTCCAAACACTAAACTTTTTTTGCAAAAAATCTGGTGTGTCAGAGCTAGACACAGTGGTTGTCCAACGGTTGTTTGCAGGTTCAGGGACTGTTTTACAGTCCCCTTTTGTTTTCTGTCTGTCCTTCAGGCAGCCTGAAGGTTCAATCAACCTACAGGATCCTTTCTATTGTCTTTTTTGTGTTTTAGCAGCTTGCTTTTTTTTAGATGTATAAAACCTTATGGCATGGCAACTTATTTGATAGAAATGTTCTCAAAACAGCAGAAGTGCTGATCTTCTTCTCCCCTGAGATTGAGTTTCTTTAAAAAGATGATAAAAAGTTGAGCGGTAAATTGGATAAATCGATTGTTTGTTCAGTTTTGCAGCTCTGTTGTAATAGAGAACGAGGCATTTTCCCCAGGTCTTCTCAGGACCTTTCCCAAGTTAGCTTCTGCCAGAAAAAATCAATACGGTGTGTTTCGATTCCAGTGTCTCCTCTCAACTCTGAGATAACTCGAGTGCTAATATCATGGACTACTTAGCAGAGCACTCACATGCACAGAGCCAGCATCCCTGCAAGAGGGCTTTCTGAGCTGCCAGCCAGTAAGGTGCTGCTGCTTCATTATCTGCTTGGTTTGGTCTCCTGGAAGACGGCTGATATTCCCCAGCAATCCTTGGAGCCGCCTGCCTTCCCCCACCACCTGACTCAGCTGAAGAACACAAATGTTTGTTATTGAGGAAAAACAGCAGAAACAAACATTTATCTGCAGCAAGCACAGACTAATCCATCAGGGATGTCCAAAGTTAAGGAAGTTTGGTTCCGCACAGGCAGCTGCTTGTCTGAATCTTTAACCCCGTAGAGTCTGACAGCAGATCCAGGCTGTTATCACACAGAGAAGTTACGGTCACCTGAGTGCACTTGGAACAGTATCCTCTGAATGTGGAGGTCTTAGCGATTCCTTTGAAAGAGAAGATAAAAAGTAAAATTTGGGCAATGATTTAAATCCAAACAGTCCAATCTGCATCCGATTCCAAATAGTGCCAGAGACAAAA
Source organism: Adrianichthys oophorus (assembly GCA_036245035.1). NCBI lineage: Eukaryota > Metazoa > Chordata > Actinopteri > Beloniformes > Adrianichthyidae > Adrianichthys > Adrianichthys oophorus. The sequence goes on from BSAI01000038.1 coordinate 658,765, forward strand.
TGTAATATTAAAATTTGTTTTCATTTTTTTAAGAAGCGATTTATGGTAGAATTCTATTTAAATATCTATTCTATTCTATTCTCTTTTATTCTATTCTATTCTATTCTATTCTATTTGAAGACTCACTCAGATGAAAATGTTGTTTTTGTGGTGTTTTTTTCTGAAGAAGGACATATATCAGGAAAATTAAGCTCAAAAATGCATTTCTGAGTATTTCTTTATTGAAATTATTGTGAATCAGTAACCAAAAACATACTTTTGGTGGTGTCTGTGTCCTTGTGGTGCAGGTTCTGTTCCTTACCCTCGGGTGCCGGGCCCCTTCTAAGTCACAACATAGGAGAGCCTGGTCAGGCTATGTACTCCTTCGAGGACCTCCACTTCTCTTGGTCATCCCTCCTCTAGGTGGGGGTAGCTGACCCCCGCTGTGCTCTCTTCTGGATCTCTGCAACTGCCTGGAGCTTCGGTGCAGGTCTCCCTTGGGGGGCCCTGGCTTGTACCCGGGGCTGGGGTAGGGGGATGCTCAGAACTCCTGGGTGGTGGTGGGCGGCTTGTCTAGGGTGGTGGGGCTCTCGGGGGTGGCGCCATGGGAGGGCTACTCTCCTGGCTGGGCTGGGCCTTGCGCTCTGCGCTTCCGTACCCCACTGCGCTCGGGTGTTGGGGGCCCATGTGGTGGTCCTGCGGGCCCTGGTCTGGGTGCTTGGCCGGGCTGCCTGGCGGGCGGATCTCCTCCGTTGACCCCACAGTATGGGTGCGGGGGCGGGCCCTGGTCGGCGCTGCGGCCTCGTCGGGGGTCTTGGTGTGGGGATGTCTGGGAGCTCTCCCTCCTTTTTTTTTTTTCTTTCATTCCTTCATCCACTTCAGCTTAACATAACATTCACCTGAGCACAGGTGTCGGCTCACCTTTGCACCTTCAAATAGTGTGCGTGATAGAATGTAATGCTTTACATGTGTTGGTTGGTATACACAAGTGTGTGTGTGAACTGGATGTGGACAAGTTTGTGAACCCTCTTGGAGCCGGCAGGTATGTTTGTAACAGCTGAGTGTGTGGACAGGCCCCGCCCATTTTAGACCAACATTCACTAATTTAATGGGTATAAGCTCCAGCATTTTGTTGCCTGTAGATTCGCAACTCTACTTTCCCTTTCCATTAGTCATCCTCTAAAATCTATAATCCACCGTTCCACCCCCCCACCCCCACCCCCTCTTCCCCCTTTCTTTTTCCGTCCGGTCCAACAAAAAGAACACAAACAAAATTAATATTAATAAAGTTTTGCCCCTGCGACAGACTGGCGACCAGTCCAGGGGTGTACCCTGCCTTCGCCCATGAGTAGCCGGGTTAGGCTCCGGCAGCCCCGTGACCCCGAAAGGGATAAAGCGGATTGGAAAATGAATGAATGAATGAATGAATAAAGTTTTGTTTAAATTACAAGAGGGGCTTATACCAACATACAATTTGTGTTCCCAATGATGTATAACCCCCGATTGTAAGAGTAAAATCTGTCTAATGCAAGAGGCTCTCAGATCAGATCTGTCTGCTCAGCTGTTGGACAGGACAAGTTAAAAAAAAATAAAATAAATACTTTTGGAAAAAGAGCTTATTTGTGAAGTAGAAAACATGTTGATCAGGCCACAAGCTCCCTGCTCCAAGCTCTCAGTTGTGGCGAGGGCAATGGGGGGCGGGGTTCGCCCACAGCTCAGAGGTAAATTTCTAATAAACTCCTACAGCTCTGCAGAAAGCATGTCCTAGAAAACGACACAGGATCAAAGGTTAATGGAAGCGTGTCTTTAAAAAAATATTTCTCAAATAAGATTACAAAATTTGTCAGACTTGGCATTCTCATCGAACAGAGCTATAAAAAGTAGCGAGTCTATGGTGGACTGCAGATGAAGATTTTATGACTCGTATGAAAATACTCTGATCATTTCCTCAAGTTTCTGCCGTGAAGAACCCTGACACAACCCTCTGCTCTCTTCCTCTTTACGCACATGTGATGAGAGGTGCAGAGACGTGGTCGGATCATCTCTAGGGATACTATCTGCTTTTAATTGGATGATTTATTAACTGTCAAATACAGAGTTTTAGATCATCTTCTTTTGATCATCTTCTGCTGGTTAGTTTGAGTGAGTCATTAACTCGAGTCCTGAGGCACACCTCACACCTCTGCAGCTTCTCTGCACTCCCCAGTGTTGTTATTTTCAGATTCACATGTACATGAATGTGATGGGAGCATATGCACCCGCAGCAAACTTCATTTGATAAAACCCGTTTACACACGGGTGAGTAAGTCCTGACGAGGCAGCTGGAGGGGGGAGAAAACACAACACTTTGGGTGGGATTTTCAAATAGTCGCACAGAGGAAATGAGTTATTCTGGTGTTGTGAACTTACCTCCAGGTTTGTAATTAAACTTAACCACACTGTACAGAGACCAATTCCCAGAAGAAGAAAACTTCGGTGGACAGAAAAATGAGGGCAGCGGGACTTCAGGACGTTTTCACAGTTTGAGCTCCTGCAGCAGCTGGCGTCCAGCCACAGCCATGTGTTTGCAGAAAACGGCAGCGATTCAGTCCTTAATGACTGTAAGAATTACATTTTGGAAAAATAATTAATGACCTTTTTCAGGGAAATACGAAAAATAAAGTGATTATTAGATAAAACCCTGAAATTAAAAAGAGAACATTGAATTTGTGTTCTTATCATTGTTCATTTAAACCTCAGATCAAATTCTTGGTGAGGTGTTTCCACCTCCTGTTGACATTCTTTACCTGGCCAAGGTGTATAGCAGAGCATCTGTTCCAAGTGTAACATAAAGAGGGTGAGAGATGGAAGCTCTGCCGTGAAAAGGGGAGCTGTGCGCAGGAGGGCGGAGAGGGAGGCGCTCAGTTTTGTTTTTGAGTTGTTATCATCAGTTTAAGTTGTTCTGAAATGTTTTTGTGTTAAAATGTCTCACCAGAAGCTTTTGCTTCAACATATTTTCTACTTCACAAATAATCTCTTTTTCCAATAGAGGTTAAAGTAGTCTGATTAGTTTCTTATTGAGTAAAAGTAATCGATTTGTTGGTTCCATTTTGTTAATGTAATTACGTTTTTTTTAAATGAGATGAACTTATAATCATAAAATAAACTCATTTTTACCTATCTTGACATGACACTAAATTAGGAAGCCCTAATTTTGTTTTTTATCAGTGCTCCAAAATACATGTCATATGACTAAGTGAAATGATTAAATCTATTGTCAGAGCTGTTTATCATTAAGTTTAAAGCACATGTTCTTATTCAAGTACACGGTTTATTTGTCATTTGTTGTTGTCATCGGTAAAATCCACATGTGTTGACTGGTCACAAAAAGGTTGGGGACCACTGACTCAAATCACCTTTCTTCCCCGTTCTGATGTTCGGTTTGAACTGCAGCAGATCGTCTTCACCGTGTCATAAGTACATTCAGTTGCTGCCGTGTGATTGGCTAGTTAAAATTTGGGTTAGCTTGGGTTGAAAAAAAAATAAATTGGGGTTAGCAAACAGTTGGACAGGGGTATCTTATGAAGTGACCAGTGACAATGAATTTATTTATTTTAAGATAACTAGTTCTGTTAATTTGACCTTTGACCTCTGTGACAAATTATTGTGACAGTTAAGGTTTTTTTTTTTTTTTAATCTTTGGTCTCAGTTCATTCATTCATTCATTTTCCAATCCGCTTTATCCCTTTCGGGGTCACGGGGTTGCCGGAGCCTAACCCGGCTACTCATGGGCGAAGGCAGGGTACACCCCTGGACTGGTCGCCAGTCTGTCGCAGGGGCCACAAACACACACCCATGCACACTCACACCCACACCTAGGGACAATTTTACAGTGACCAATTAACCTATGAAGCATGTTTTTGGACGGTGGGAGGAAGCCGG
>BSAI01000038.1:676573-707314 GCA_036245035.1 Adrianichthys oophorus
CACAGTGATCATCTGCAAAAGAGTTCAAGAGCATTTTTTTATTTTTTTATTTTAGGAATAGAATATTTAATGGTCAACATATAGCAGCATGACAAAATTAGGCCAATGTGTTAAGATGCATAAATAATAAAAAGACAATAACAGAAAGCAGAAATATAAACAGTTTAAAGAAATATATGTACATGTATACAAATGTCATAGAAATGTTTGGTGTGCTTTGTTTAGGAGTCTGACAGTTCATGGGTAGAACCTGTTTTTGAGTCTGCTTATAGCTATATATAACATAGATATATTATATCTATATCTCTATTCTTTTTGACAGACCTAATAACTTCTTAATTGAAATACGCTTTATGATTTCAGAAATATTTGTTCCCAAAATTGAAACTGGGTCATTCTTAAAAAAAAAAGTCACAGACAGAACAGCATACGTAATGGGTTTTTATATGTAGACCATACTGACTGTAAATGCATAACTTTAAAGATAACCCATTTTCCATAAAAACATTCAACTAGTGTGTCTCCTTTTATTAGGTGCGGTTGTTTTGAAAGCACAGCCAGGTAATGCTTTCCTGCAGTGGAGCCTGGATCAACAGAACCTGCTGAGCTCAATCAGCTTTTCAAAAGAATTCATGTTAGGAAATTGTGACTCATTATCATTTTGACACATGTGTTATCACTATAATACATGTGCTACAACATAAGTCCACATGCTTCATTTGTGTTTAACAACAGTCTACTTAGTTGAGGTTTCTACTGAGACAAGAGGAACACAACTGATCTGAGTCCGGGTGTCAGTTGAAGCCATGGTTGACACGCAAAAATTGTTTTTGCTTTTCCTTTGCAAACTTGTCTCTCATTAGTCAAACCTGCTTTTGCAGCTAGATTCATTTATATTAGGTTAGCATCATGCATAAATCACTCCTAATGTTTTGCTCATGTGCTGATTTATCCCCTGATGATGCAGACTGATGATCCGTTAACTCCCACAAATCCCAGCATGTGATTCCCACATTAACAGGAAGAAGAATGGCTATCTGTGTTGGACAATGGTTCATTTAAATACCATTAATTCATCTTGTATACATTTGATTAAGAACCCAGAAAAAAAACAAAAAAAAAAAACGCTTTATTTATGCAAAGTCAGCAGAGGTACAATCCTTTTACAGCGATAACAGAGATGAGACCGCTGCTGCAGTTTTCTGCCGACATCTGCACTATGTTCACACACACGTACACACACAGATGAACTTTTTAATCTGATTGTTCCGGAAAACTGAATGTAAAATTGCAATCAGTGTAGTACAATTATTAAGCATCCTGCAATTCAATCTGCACCCCCCTCCTCCTCTTCCTTTGCTAAAAATCAGCACATTTGCTGCATAAAAGAAAATGAGAACAAATGAGTGGAGGGGGACACAAAGACAGAAGTGAAGAAATACGGAGATTGAAAATTGGCTGAAAAAAAAAAGAAAACTCAATTTCTGTCACATCTATCAGAGAAAGCACGGCAGCAGAAATGAAATTAAAGATATGAAATAGGCTCAAAGATGGGAAAAAAATTGTGGAAGGAGGCAAAACTAGAGAGGGGAAGAGATGAAAGAAAAAAAGTAAAATAAAGAAAATATGAACGCTAAATTTGAGGTGCAGCAGCGAGGAAATAGATGTGGGAGATTATGGTTAACCAGACTTTTACATCTAGATAAGCAAGTTAGTTTGAGTGAAAATAAACCAAACTGTGAGAGTCAGAGGTAGACCAACACGGATAAAGCTTGTGGAAGTCGCAAGACATTGCTTTTGTGCTCTGAGCGTGCTCTTTGGCTCCTGATAGTGTTGGACTGTGATAAAATCCAAAGCTGCAGCCCTGCGTGGAGCAAGTGCACAGAGATCATACGCTTCCAGACTCACAGTGAAATGTATTTTTGCACGGGGCTTCAGACTCCAGCTTGGTTTGATGTTTCTTTCTGTTTGTGCAGGGCCTTGAGACAACCTGTTTCTAAATTTCAACTGAATAAAAGAAAACATTAAAAATGTCTGATTAAGGATTGTTCTATTTGAACTCACTTCAGATCATTCCAATGAACTTAAATGTTCTGGCTTTTTTAAAACCAATATTTTACTGATTGATTACGTGGAGAAGTTTTTCTCGGAGGAACTCTTTAACTGAAGATGAAACAAAGGAAATAATAAGGAAATAAAAGGCAAAGCATTATCAGTATACATCAAACCATGCATCACGAAACCACACATATTCTATGAACAAAAGTGTTCTTCATTCAGTGAAAGCTGCTGTGTTTTAGGTGAGCGTGATGGCTGTAGATTGCCTCAGTGAAGCTCTTCCAGAACAATGTCTGGCGTTTTTTTCTGACAAGAGTCCCTGTCTGAGTTTGAGATGAGGACAACAGCCACAGCAAGTTCAGAAGATCGAGAATCTGAGGCTCAGCGCTCGGAAAAAGTGTCCCAATCTTCTTGACTTCACTGAGAACATGGAGGTTAAAAACAGTTGACCTTCATAACATTGAAGTCCAGTTTTAAAACAGATGAATCTATTCTTGATGGCGTAAAGCAGGATGTCAGCCAGATCCTCTGTCATATATCACCACCATGACAGCTCTCTTCCTCTCCATCTTCTCTACATTTGTTCCGATGTACACTTCAACACATCAGTGTCAGACAACCAATAAAAGAGCATCCCTTACAAGCTGAGGCTGCTTCGTGACACATGTTTAAATTCCTGTACAGAAAGAACTGAATCCAGACGTCTGACACCCTTCCATAAGGTTTCCAGACAGACCATCTGACTCTCTAATCACTCCCTCTCCTTACAAACATAGAAAGATAGAGCCTAACCTCTTATTCTGACCCTGAAACCAAATTAAAATGCAAAGAGCTTCCGTCCTGAGCACATGCTCACAGGAAGAACCTGTCTGTGCCAAAGTCAGTTTGTTGGGGGCTTCAGTGTGCTCATGGAGTTGGAGCTTGCCGGGGCCAAACACAACAGTGATCTTCGAGTCTGGCCTCCGTCCAGCTCCCAGAGAGAACTGAAGGGAGCCATATTATCTGCGCTCAGAGTTTGGATGTCTGTGCTTGCAGTTGGCATCACTAAACTGAAATGTGCACATTCAGCAAACGTCGTGATTGTTCAGCCAAACCCAGAGAAGAATCGAAACTCCAAAGCAAAGAGGTGGAGGAGTTTTCTGATTTCCTCAACAGCACATGAGACACATTCTTTCTCAGTGATTGAACTTTATATCTGCAGGACCATTAATTTTCCGGAGCTAATGTCCATCAGTTTTGGTTGAACAAACCGCTTCCAGGAATTTGAAGAACGTATATTTTTCTAAACACGAGTTCACCCTTTAGAAGATTTATGATAGTAAATCACGTCCATATTTGTTCTCCTTTACGCTTTTTCTCTCTCTTCAGGCATCAGGACCCCTCTTTGTCTAAACAGGATGAACTTAGTCGGGGGGGCAGATGAGGAAAAATGTAAAACATGTGAGCTGCGCAGCTGGGAACACGAGTGCAGCTTGTGTCAGCACCTCATCATTAGTCGTCCTCTCAGCAAACACGGGTTCAATTCAGGAGCCCACACCGACATGGAGCATGTGAGCATTGAGGTCAGGGTCAGTGAGCAGGCTGCATGGGGGCGCTGAGAGCAGCCGCAGGACGTCCAGGCGTCACGAGGGCTGAAACTCTGGAGCACGAACGCACAGAGGATGCTGGTCTGGAATGTGCAGTTGGGAGGGGTCTTTCTGCACTTTTATCAGACAGATCTGCCTGGCAGTAGAGAGATCATGTCATTCATGTTAACTCCCCCTCCAGCCCACCACCCTAATTAAAGACACGAGGTCCACACATCCTGTAATGAACAGCAACCTCAGGACAGACAAGGAAGTTTTTTATTTTTTTTTATTTTATTAAAGTCCTTTCAAATGAGGAAACTGCAAAGACCTGATTTTCTAAAAATCTAAACTCAAAGATCAAAAGCATGTGTGCACTCATAGATTTCATGTTATGTAGAATTAAAATGTATAGCTGATATGTTAAGACTGAGTTAACAGGTACAGACTGAACTATATAATAAGGACTTAACTATTGTTAACCTTGTAAAGCTCAAAATATCTAAGAACTGATTTAAAAAAATGTTTTAAACTACGATATTTCTAAAACCTTTGATAAAATCCACAAAAATTTTAAATCATAATATATAAATATATATATATATATATATATATATATATATATATATATATATATATATATAATTAAATATTGTACTTGTTTAGGAAACACAAAACAATTAGCATACAAGCATTAAAAGTCCACTAGGTCAGCTTTTTAAAGCACAAAAATACTCCTAGCAAAAGTTTTTAAATGAAAACCTTATTTATAACCCTGTAAAGCTTTCTTATGAAAGTGCTTTTTTTTTAATCCAGTTAGCATTCCAATGTTGTGCCAAAACCGAAGTCTACAGTAATTGAAGCGTCATTGTTTATTTCATTTCCCACTGCAACAGTTTTAATTGGGATCATGTACAAATTCATTAAAATTAGAAACACTGCACTAAGTGGATAATGTGTACCTTTGTGAGCTCAAACTTGAGAGAAGATAACCGGACAAATACTAAATAATTATTTGTCTTGAGAACATTTCTATTTTAGCAGATTATTTACAAAATGTTTATGTGCAAAGTGGAGCAAAAACGATTTTAAAATCTAAAGGTCAGCACCAGTGTGACACTTAAACACCAAGGTAAGTAACTTTTTAGGAAATATTATAATAGTGGTTATTCAAAAATATCAAGTCGTCTTTTTTTAATCAATAATGTTCTCTGCCATAAGTTAGACAGACAGACAAGGAGGGTCAGAGCAGGAGATGTTTGAAGATGCAGAAGATAAAGAGACAAGTGATGAAGACGAGAACAAAAAGGACATTAACATTGAGGATTCAGATACAGAGCCAGAGACAAAGGCAATGATAAGGAAACTGATGAAGGATGCAGCAGCTCCTGCAGCAGGTACAGATGGACCTTATGGCATGCATCATTTTCCTTCCACAAAAATTGTAGTACCAAATTTAGAAACATAAGAAACTTTACTAAGCATCACTTGTAAGACATTACATTTAGATGCAAACATATTTTATGTCAAGTATCCAGTGGAATTAGTGTGTGATTGTGTCTTGATTGGCTGTAGACCATTATCATATTTTTTTGCTTTAAAAGTTTAAACATGAGAGAAACGTGTTCATATCTGTTTTTCAAAAGTGTATAAAGTGTGTATAGTGAGGAGTATTCCGGCATTGGGACATCTTGAATAATTGTTAAAATAATGATGACCACCATGCAGATTTTGTCTGTTGTAGGTTATTTTTAAGACACAACCACAGCAATAAATGAGGGACAACTGCACACGGAAACTTTGGCCGGACTTTTCTGAATGGGAGCTGCTTTGAATATTTCCCAATGCGACTATAATGAATTGAAAGCCTGAGAAAACAGAAATTCTGAACGTTATGGGTTGGTACAAGAAGTGTTGTCACAGGGTCACTTTTGTTCTACTAACGTAGATACAGTCTCTTTTTCAGTGCGTCAGTGAAAAACAGTCTTGTTTCTGTTGTGCATTATTGGGAAGACTTCTAAAATATGTTGTTACAAATATAATTTTGAAAATGTGATACGTTGAGTTAGTTGTTGCATTTACATGGGGTCCTGTGCTGTCCTCTTGTACCACCAGACAACCCTTTGCCCCCCTCTCAAAACTTCTCAGATCTGCCTCTGTTACTGGAGTCTATCTGCAGTTCCAGTGGATGTAAGAATGTATTTCTTCTTGTGGGTTTGGTTCTGCTTTGATCCAACGCTGGTTTCCTCTGACGAGCTTCTTGATTTGTCAGGTGTTAAAGCTAACCTGAATCTGGTTTGGATCAAACATTCGAACTCTGGTTCTCTTGAAAAGGAAAGTCTCTGTTCACTTGCAAGTAAACTCTGGTGCGGTTCACATCAGTGTGAATGCAGATGGATTTTCCAAAGACCAAAGAGAGGACGACAACCAAAGGAAGGAAATGACATACGCTTTGTGTTTTAAGAAAAGGAAAACAGTCAACTGTCTGCTGAGTAAACGTGGTGTACAGGGGAGCTGCAGGCACTTATTCATATATGATCATCAGAGCAGTCCTCTAGCAGGACAGGTCACTGCTCTACCTCCTGCTTTTTGTGTCCTTATCACAGGAGTGTTCCAGACAGAAAGCAGCTTCAGGTTTGTTGGATCTTCTGCTCTGTGGTCTCCATGCTTCAGATCTGGTGCAGGCGGGTGCATCAGGTCTTCCTGCAGGATTGGCACAACGGTAACTCTGTGTCCGGCTGCGTTTTACTGCCGTTAATGATTTCATTTATCTTCTGCGATGCCCCAAAACCACACAAATGAGCATGACTGTAATTAGTCAGAAATGATAAATATAGAGAATAACAAACTTGATGCAGCCGCTATGTCAGACCACTGCACAGCAGCTGCTCGATCCTGATGGTTCACAGCAGGTGAAAGTCTTCATTAAAACTAACATGAAATCATCGGTGGCTGTTTTATACAGAGTCAGAGGAAAGTTCTGGAAGTTCGATGCTCAGGAGGAAGGATCCAGATGATGGACACGTTCCTTCATCATTGGCTTTTTTTTTTGGTCTTGTCTTATGTCGCTCACTGTGCACCCGAACACAGCACACTCAAAGCTACAGACTTTCTCCTGAAGGGCTGCTCAGGTACCCCCACCCCCACCCCATAGAAACACGTGACTGTGGCTTGGTACTCTCAGTTGGTGGAAAGCTGCTGATTAGGTCTCACGCTGTTTGGATTTGAAGGAGTGGAGCATAAATTGGAGCGCTCTTCTAAAAATAGGATTATTTACCACTCTAATATGCAGGTCTTTGTGCGCTTCTGTAGGTTCACAACTTCTTCGTGCGGATGGGGAGGCTGAGGGGACCGGAAGCGTGGTTGTTGCAGAGCCGTGAGCTGTTCATGTGTCGGTCTGGAAAATACAGTATGCGTAGTATGTTCATGTACAGGCATTTTTCCAGAACAGTCAGGGTTCTGACTTGATGAGTCTGCAAACATGCAGATGTGATGGAGGAAATAAAAGACATTTTTGTTTGACACCCTTTATTTTGTAGATTTAATTTTCCATTTCATGTGCCATTTATTACTTTCAATCCACAAGTTAACGCTCCTGTGATTTTGAGTTTTTTTTCCCCTATTAAATTGTATAACAAAATAAATCTATAAAATCTCTAGTTTTGGCATGACTGGCAGACACCATATACAATACAGACACTGTGATGATGACGTTGATCTGACAGCTATGAAAATGGAGAGTCAAATGAGTTCAGGCTGTTTGAAAACCAAAACTGTAAAACTGTGAGTGTGTCTGCAGCCATGTTTTATCGCATTAGCCAGCAGATTATCAGACATCATAGATACTGAGACGTTTCGGATGACACCAGTGAGATGATCAGCAGAGCCTTCTATGTTGTGTCGGCTGCATTTCAAATTCTAAGTAAGGTATTTCGCCTTTGCTTCATATGTTCGCTTTTATTCGACAGTGACATTTAACCAAAGCTTTTTTCAAAGAAGGTCAGTGAAGCTCCAGAGACTGTAAGAGGAAAGGTGATGAAGAGGAGCACAGCTGCTGGTGTTTGCAAGTCAGCTGGAGGAAGAAAATACCTTTTTAAAGGACTCCCAAAATCACAAAAAGAAAGAATTTATGAACAGGTCAATCATTACAGAGGTGAGACCAAAAATTCTGCATCAAGATATAATTAACGTAAAACTCAATGATGTTGTTGACTTTATGGTGAGTTAGTATCAACAACAACAAACGTGACCCTCAGACTTAAATGAAGTGCACCCTTTGTCCGTCTGCCACTGCAGAAACCACTGTCACCAGTCACACTGATCCCAGTCACAAGACTAGTTGGTACCTGCACCAGAACCCACTTCAGTTCTAGTTTAGTCACTTAACACATGAGTATGCAAACGCATCATAAAAGAGGCTCTCTGAACCGTAACAAAGCCTCAAGTGATAAAACATAATTATATAAAAAAAAAAAAAATAGAAAACAGCAGCAGCCTGTTGAAACTGAATTGAATTCAATTGAAATTGAAGTTGTGTCCACTACTAACAAGTGTGATAGTAGTAGTAGAAGTAAGAAGTAAAAAAAAGGTCAGGTGACATGATCCACAAAGGTTGTTCTATACACACTTTTTTTTCCTTTTGATTTTTTGGACATGGTTTTTGACATGGCTCTCATAAACCAAAAAAGTAGAACAAACTGGCCTGTAGGGGCTGTGCTTCAGAGGCTGGCAGCTTGATCAGCTTCTGCTTTAAAACAGCCAACAAAACAAAAGAACCTGTGATTCTCCAAAAATGAATTCATACATTAGCATTTCATTTTGTTTTTTTTATCTTGTCTTGTCCAACAGCTGAGCAATCAGATATGAGCTGACAGCCTCTTGCGTTAGACAGATTTTACTGTTACAATCAGGGGTTATAAATCAAATATACACAAGGTGTATATTTGTATAAATCCCTTTTGTAATTTAAGCTAAACTTTATATTGATTATATTTGAATCCTTTGTTTGACACGACAGAAAAGAAAAAGGGGGAGAAAAAAGAGGGTTTAGAGAGGGGGGGTAATGGCACAAAAGACAGGGGAAAAAGGGGGGGGTTAAAGAAACTGGGGGATGATTGCAGGGGAGGAGGGGTAGGATCATGAAACAACAGGCAACAAGATGCTGGAAGTTTACAATCATTACAGTCAGGTGTAAATGTTAATCTATAATGGGTGGGGCCTGTCCACAAACTCAGATGTTAAAAACATCCCCACAAACAAACCTGTCAACATGCACACAAACAAACACACACTTATGCATACAAACCAACACATGTAAAGCATTTCGTTCTGTCACGTAAACCAAATATTAAGCTGAGGTGGATGATGGAATATAAAAAAATAAAATAAAAAAAGCAGGGAAAATTCCCAGCCATCCCCACACCACAACCCCACGAATCAGCAGTGCCCTGCCCGGCAGCCCGGCTGAGCACCCAGACCAGGGCCTGCAGGATCGCCACATATGCCCCCAACACCCGAGAGCAGTGAGGCACGGAAGCACACAGTGCAAGCCCTAGCCCAGCCAATATGAAGTATTTCACATCTTAAGATATAGCCCTCTCCATATTAATATTGCCCCCTACCCAGCAGGCGGGAGGACCTCTGACCCACACTTTGACCCGTGGCGTTCTGCCTGGATTTGGTGATGAAAAGGGCATCTGTCGTGCTGTTCTCAACTACCGTCTGTTTTTTCGCACCCCCCCATCCAGCATGCTGACAGTGTGGTGGCAGGAGGCAACCTGCAGACCCACAGATCATGTTACTTTGTGGATTGGAGTAATTAAAAAATAAGTTCCCCTAAATATCACAGAGCTTCTTCACTTTAAAAAAAAGAAGAAGAACTTTTCCTTTCATTAAAAAAATTATTTGATTACCATTAAAATATTTTTCTGACCGCTGAAATATTTTCGCTGAAATATTTCTGCTGAAACATAATTTCTGCACGTTTTTCAATACAAGGGTACATGTTAATAAATGTTAGTGTGTCTCTTAACTCTAGTTCACAGATCGACTTCACATTAAAATGTTTTATGAACGTTTGCCGATCTGAAGGTGGTGAAGATGGTCCTCACTGTTTTTGGCCAGCAGGCAAAGCTTTTCCTGACAAACATAGACTTGTGGATTCTGTAAAGTTGAAACCAAATCCAAACTTCTGTCATTACAAAAGGTGTTAGTTTGTGTGTTCAGTTAGAAGTCCCTGCACTTTTTTGGGATAACCCCCTCTCTCTTTCATATATATTTATATATATGTGTGTGTATACTGATATTCCTGTACTTAAATACACATATTTATAATGAACATCAGATTTTAAAGTGAATCAGACAATTACTTTTAATTAAATTAATACATTTTGATGAAAACATTAGATTAGAAAACATTAGATTAGAACATGAAAAAAGTCATTTTTCCTTTGCCAACAGCTTCTTGAACTGGACCTGTGTGTTCATAATTGTTATGTTAACAATGCAGCAGTGGATGGTATGGTGACAACAGAAAGGTTCTGTGTGCTTTCTGAGCTTGGGCCAGTCAAGAAAAAATGGCGCATTAACAGCTACATCTGCTGCTACATCTGAGTCTGACACTGAAACACTCACACCTTTCTAAAGTTTAGGAGAAAGAAAAACTCCACATATGGAGGCATTTAAAAAACTATATATCTTTATTTTTTTTTGGTTTATTCATTTCTGGATGGCCACTGATACTTCTTCACAATCAGCCAGTCAATCATGATCGATCCCAGGCAACCTCTGTTTTACAGAATAATGATGCCACTGATGTGTGGGAGCCATGAGACTATCAATTCAATTCAGGATCTTTAATGTAAATGTCTATCTGCAAACCCCAGATGGGGTCGGAAGGTCTTCATCATTTTCCTTTGAAAGGGCGGCGACAGGTTGTTCTGGGGGGACCCACCTCGGTACCTGCAAGCGTTTGACCTAGCTCTTGTCAGAGGTGTTAAACATGGAGGAGTTCTGAAAATGAAAAATAGAGAACGTGTTCCAAACTGTACTCTGTCTGCCCTGCGAGCAGTGAGATCAAACACTGAGGACGTGGCATCATTAGCAGGCTTTCAGATGATTTTTGCAGGCAGGGGTCCAGCTCACAGGAATGGAGGAGAAGAGGCTGAAGGGCACTGCTCTTCATGGTCTTCTTTCTCTTAGTGCAGACTGTTTTTGATCTCAGAACCAGAACCGAGATTCTTAGCGGTTCTGAAACTTCTGTTCTCATGGATTCATGAACATGTCAGACTTTTGCTGGAATCTGCAGAGGAAAATGTGAACCTCCCTTAGATCTGTTTGGAAGATTCTGTTTGTGTTTTCATGCTTTCATGGAACTCTCTCTATCAGATTAAATCTTTAATCGGGATGAGGAGGTTTTTTAACACCCTAATCAGATCAGAGGCACTTTAATCAGATTAAGAGGCTAGTATACACCTTTCCATATAATGATTCTCTCAAAAGAGTGATCATGCGCTCAACATGATCTCATTTTTCTGAATAAATCTAATTATTTTCTTCTTCATTTTTGTCAGGAGATTTGAAAATGGATGATGCTCTCAAGGACTCTCTAAACATAAGAGGAAAATAAAAATAAATGTCTTTACATGAGACCTTCACAGATTTTTATAAATATTTACAATCTTTACTCCAATACAGTCTGGGTCCTTAAAAAGATGGAAGCATTTGGTTTTTAGTAAGAGGGGGTTTGCCATTTTAGAATGAACGGTCAGCCAAAAAGTGAAAATAAACATCAGTAAAATAGAGGTTAGTCAGTGTTGCAAAAAATTTAATTTAAAGTTCCTGTTTTCATTATGTTAAGCTCCCTGGTACTCCTTAGGAGCTTCATGACTTGCTATGTACTGTAAAAGGTTTTAGTTTGATTGCTGAACACTTTGAACAAGAAAACATCCAAAACCTGTAGTTTTTATGTTAATGCCCAGCATCCTTCAATAAGTTTTCAGAAGAATATTACTGTCTTGTACACAATATTTTTCTAAAGTAACAAAGCTTCTGTGGTAGTTTTTTTTTAAACCCTGTGAGTAAGTGTTCAACCATTTCCAATAAATCCAATTAATTCCAAGTTTTTTTTTGTTGTGGTCTGAAGGAGCCCCTTCGGCATCAAACGCTCAATGGTCTGAAAGCCAAGAAGCTCATGAAGCTGCAGAAACCTAAACATAGAGTCCTCCTCAACACATTCAGCTAAATTCATGCAAGGTTCCTGCAAAAAAAAAAAAAAAAAAAAAAAAGATCTTTTATCTCAAGCCTGACAGTGGAAGAAGTGCAGCAGAAATGTGAGCCATCAGCTGGGACTCCCAGTCAGACACAAGGAGGATCTGCTTCCTCCTGCAGGAGACGGCGCCTCTCTCCAGTCTCCAAGCAGAGACCTCTCCAGAGCCAGAACCACATGCTCCCTACATCACTCAAAACCAATATTTGACTAACTGCAGTCCCCAAACTGTGTCGTTCTGGATGTTTTATGAAGGCACGAGGGGGCTGGAAAGCTGCTCACACTGCAGCCCTCCTTCTCTTTTCTTCTGTACTCTTTTTCCTGCTCACTTTTCATGTCTGCCGCGCGGGGCTCTCCAGGGACTGCTGCGAGTTTTAGCTGAATGTGGAACAGAGCTGAACTTTTTTTGTCTTTAATGTGAGGATTCATGTCTGCAGCTGAAGCGGCCTCCCCAGGATAAAAACACAAACACAAACGGGAAAGAGGAAAGGGAAGAAAACGTCAAACAACTTGTAGGAAGGAGAAGAAGTAAACAATTAACATATAAAATTTGTTTAAGCGTGGTCACCCTCTCAGAATAACAGCGTCCTTCAGAACTACAGTCTTTCTGCAGACGGATCAGAGCACACTTTGACTCAGTTCTTGTTGAAGTTTGTCTTCACATTGAGGAAATATGCATACATGTAAATTCAAACAACTGCTTATTTGGGGGCGCTATCCTCCGAAATGGGCCCTCCCTCACTCTGATGAAAAAAAGCTGGAGGAAGAAAATCAGTTAGTTTGCTTAGTCCTCTGCTAATCATTAATGAAAAAGTCTGCGTCTGCAGATCCTCACCGCACTGTATTTACCCAGCGAACATTTTCAAACTTTTTCATGATTCCTGCTCCCATGAGCTTAAGACAGCAGCAGCTGCAGACTGAATCCTCACAGACTTAGATAATCGCATTAAAAAGATGCAGTGGCTTTGAATGGCATGAATTTACAGTCTAAACAGAGAAGCCAAGGTTTACTTTGCAGCAAAAGTTATTTAATCAGGACAAAGAAGAAATGAGATTAAAGATTAAATGAAAGACAAAAAAAATGTTTTTCCAACAAACCCACTTTCAAAGCATATGTCTGTTGCAGCATCATTTAATCCTTTAAAGTTCCACTCCAACTATAGCTTTTTCTATTGTAAAAATGGTTCCCAGAAGTCCCAGTGGTAATGAGTTGAACTGTTGGCGTGGCAGTTAGCCTCTGCAAATTTCTCATCATCCCTTTGCTTATACGTGGAGAAAGGAGCCTTTGGCTTTCGTCACAAACCTGAGCTTTTTCAAACCGCAGGTTTTTATCTGCTCCCGCATTTTCATTGGAGTGGATCTTTAACATTAGGAGATTTTGTCTACAACACCTAAGCAACCAACATTCTGTGACATATTTTAACTTTTCAACCTTTTATGTGACTGACATGTATCAGCTGGTTCTAATGTGGAAAAAAAGTCTCCCCTCAAATTGGCTTTGCAGCGATATGTAACACATTACAAGCGTAAAGTTTTGTATATTGGCGCAAAGTTGCTTATTTCTTGCGTCAGGATGAGCTGATTTGGTCCAAGTGAATACTCAGTTCTTATTGGCTGCTGTGTGTGGCTTAAAAAGAGATAACGGACAGTGATAATGTTCACCTAAAAAAGAAGTTCCGGTCACATAGCCCACATGTTCCATATCACTGTGTTGGTTGTTTGAAACAAATTTTTGCTTCATCGTCTGGACAAAGACAAGCGGTAGGAGGTCAACTAGTTCTCCTACCTATCATGACGATCAGCTCATAGCTTTTCTTTGGCACTGCAGTCGAGGTTGGTGCTGGCTCAGCCGTCACCACGACAACGCGCTGCACCACGTATCAAATACATGTAGTTGGCTTTTTGTAAAAAAAAAGATTTAAACAGAAAAAATAAACAAGAATAAAAAACAAAAAATTGATTGAACATTTCTTTCTTTTTTTAAGTCACCATAAGATAAGCAGGATAAGGCCCAACAAAATGAGCATTATCAGAAATGCATGCACCTCACGGAAGCAGTTCTCCTCCACTTTGTCATGCATTAATTTCTAATAACATGCACTTCGTCTGGAATTATCCTTTAAATGTTGCATATCAGCTGTTTTCTCAGCTTCAGATTCTGCTGGAATTACATTACTTGCGTAAAAGTTTGAAGAGTTACTGTACTCAAACGAATGTGAACACTGTAGCAAAAGCTAAGATGTTGACGGGTTAAATGAGTTTGAGCTAATGCTGAAAATATCCATTAGCTCTTTACTGATCAAACAGCCATTTGAATGAGCAGAAAGATGCCACTGCCAGCAGCTCATCTACAGTAAATCCATTGTTCGATTCTCACTTTCTTAGTGTGTGATTACTGGAGACTTTGCAGCGGTCGCTGTTCCAGGGCAGCGTAGCTTCTCCACCCTCAGATGATGCTCCACAGCCGGGTGAAGACACTCTAAATCATGTTTGATCCACATTTTCACTTGGGTGGCACAGACGACACAAAGCCCTGAGGCTACAAGCAGTGACAGGAACAGAGCATCCTTCACTTCTGAGTCTGCTCACTCTGTAGCTTCTGACAGGAGAAACTTAGCAAACATTTCCGTCACAAGCTCAACAGGAGACGTGCACACAGAGCTCATGTTTTTCTTTAAAGCATGGCCTGCTTTTGTTTTGCTATAATTCCTCCTTTGTGAGTAAAGGAGACTCAACCTTCCGCTCATAAGGAAAACATCAGATTCCCATACTTTTCAAACCAGAAATGGATTTGTTATCTAAGGCGCTAAGAAAAAAAACGTTTAACCAAATGTAAACTCCATGTCACGTAAATAATGTAGAAGAAAAATAATAAGTTCTTGAGCTTCAAGAGATGCTCTGTTCTGGTCGGACCTAAAAACACAAACTCCCATACACCTCACCTGCAGCTTGCCTTGCAGTGTGGGGACATTGCCATATTTGTATAACTTAACGGAATGGAAGCACATAACAGTTTACTCTTTGCAGAGCAGCAAAGTAAACTTCAAGTTTGTCTTTACCGCTGTGGTAAACAGCGCTGCAGCCTGACTACTTTACAGCTCTCTCTGCCGACAGTGACTTTACAACCTAGTGACTGTTTAGGTGAGGAAACAAGATGAGGCAAAGAATCATCGTCATTTTGGTAAATCTGCTATGCCTCTGAGGACTTCCAGTCTCACAAAAGTAAAAAAACCCTTTACACAACAATGTTTAAACCACTTTTAACTCCACCAAAAAAGACATTTATTTTGCTTAAATCTATATTTTACAAGTCCGGATGTACAGGCATGGTAAAGGGGGTAAAAAACATGTGACCCACATAAATGCACAATTAACTAAAGAAATAAAATTACAAATTAAAAAAAAACAACTTAAGGATGCAGACAGATGGACAAAGACATAAAAACGATAAATGGAGCCTCAATAGTGTGCAAACCAGTGTCCTCCTTGTGCCTGTCCCAAGCCTAGAAAATGTAGAGGGTATGGTGCCAGGAAGGGCTTTAAACAAAAAACTTATGAGAAACAGATATTTGGATAGATGAAGTGACATGGTGATAGCACGGCTTTCCAAGCATTTTAGGGGCTCATAAGGATATGTCACCCCAAACTCTCAGGACACCCAGACTTCCCCCCCTGATATTTCACCTGCACCCCATAGTGGAGCTGGCTAAATCTGGGCCTGAAATTTTATGGCAGACATATGCCATAATAGCAAAATGGTTCCTGCGTTACAGTTCTTGTGATGGTTGGGGGTTTAAAACCCAGACATTGCATCCAATCCCTAAAGCTAATTTCTAATTAGTTTTTTATAAAAGCATCAGTAAACTTGAATGTATTTTGTTTGTGGCTTTATTCTGAGTCTAGTGTTCCTAAAGAAGGAGAGAATAAGGGGTCCATATGCCTGGCTCTCAACTTCAATCTTGGACTCCTTAGTTCAGGAGTGAGGCGTTTCGGGGAAAGAGTGCAAGCATCTTACTTTATCTATGAGTTTGAACTTAAATGGATTGGAACCTCAGCAGAATAGACAAATCTGTAAAACAGGTTTCAAACAAGGTTTTAAACACAGTTTTCATCATATGAACACATAAAGAATCAGGTGATGCACAAATTTCACATTTGGGGTTTTTTTGTAATAAAATATAATGAAACGTTTTCCCAGTTTCAAATTGAAATTGTTGCCTGGAGCTGGAGGACAACTTTTCACTCTGCAGAAAACAATAATTAAAATGTAGTTTGTTTTTACCAACAAAGTTCTCTGGTTTCTGTGCAGATTTTTTACTGCATGGTTTTAATCAGCTTTGGGAAAAAAAGGAAAAACAGCTGCCGTTCAAATCTGTGCCAATGTTTTGTGCATGTTCACATGAATTCATTATTTGCACACACGTGCAAGTGAGCGGCGTGCACGTGAGCGTTGTGCACACAAGTGCACTTTAGTTTGTTTGTAGTTTTCATCTGAAAACAGTTTTTGCTTAAAGAATTAAAAGAAATACTTCTGAACAGCTGGATGGATGAGCAGGCTGTAGTGTGCATGTGTGCATGTTGGGAGGTTGGTGATAAACTATTATAACCCTTTTGGCATTCACCATCTGCACAGCGCTGCTGAAACATTCTGGTGGACCATGAAATCTTTACCTCATGATGTGTTTATGGGAATCCGTAGATTTTCCAAAGGAAATGTTTCTGTTTCCAAAGTGTATGTATGTGCGTGCTTGTGTGTGTGTAGAGGGGTGTCCTGTGTTTGGTATTGGGGGGGTATTGAGGCATTGGGGTCTGCTGGTGTCTGGAGACAGACACAGAGAGCATAAAGGGTCTCATTGTTTCAGATCCCCTTAAAGAGGGGCGGTGTGGAGTGAGGGGAGGATAATGTTTGCAGGGATGTGGAAGAGTTGATTTGGTGATGGGACACCAGACGGGGGGAGGAGATGGTGGTGGAGTGGGAGAAAAAAAACAGAGAGGAGCTGAGGTTTCCATTTTCAATTACCCTCCCTCATTCTCTCCCAACATTAGAACCTTGGATGTGGGCTGACTTCTCCTTGTTATATGGACCAAAACCATAAAATAAGCTGGGTTTACCACAAAGCAGCAGCCTAGAATTTGGATGGAGGCTTGTGCAGGAGGATGAAAGCCCAAAGAAGTCCCAACAGCAGAAAGAAGGAGCATACCAGAACTATAAATGGCATTCAAACACACATAAGCTTCCAGATTAAACGTAAGCATTTATATCCATGTCCTGTGAACTGAAATAAAACAGCTTTTATTGTAACAAATCTGCTCTGATTTTACATCTCAGAAGGAACTACTCTGGAAGCTGAATCTGATGAAATAAAAAAGATGTATAAAAGCCTTTTCTCAGAGTTGTGATTCAATAAAAGTCTTGTTCATGTTGTAATGTTTTACCAAAGGAAACAATCAGCGTGGGAACGCCAAAAGCTTTTCTTTTGATGGACTTCAAAACACTTCAATCACAGCAGCTGAAAAGGCTCTGACAAATACCACACTGTTGAATTGATAGTTGAATTTGTTTTATTATATCAGTGAGCCCAAAGGCTCAATCCCTCAGCTGTTATAACTAACCTAAACTAAGTTAACAGCATTAAATGGTAATAAAGTAAGGCCTGAATTCACAGCTCAGCTCTCACTATGGTAAACTGTGAGGATAATTATTTAAGAGGCTCTGATCTGAATGGTTGCCTAGGCAACTACCTCAGTAATAATTGTCTGTTCCTCTGCTCCTCATCAGTCTTTGATCTTTTTGATGTTTGCTTAACCTGTTTCCCTCTGATGGAGTCAAAGATGAGTCTGACAGACAGGACTCTGTTGCTGCTGTGAATTCAGAAATATTGTCTTTGCTTTTTCAGTGTAAAACTTTTTGAAGTTGTGGATTTTTTGCTAATAAGCAGATATGTGGCAGGGAAGGTGCATGTAAAGTTCAGCGTGGGGTGGAGTTGCAGCCTGGGCTTCCATTTGCATTCATTATGTGTGTGTTGGCATTGACAGTTCATAGATGGGCCAAGCATGTGTTTAGTTACCCACTGCTGTGGTTCTGGTTGATCCAGAGGCAGTTTTTTTGTCAGTCCTGTTTCATCATTTTCAACAAATCCAGACGTTTCCCAAAGACAGAATAAACATGTGTGTCAGTTGTTGCCCATGTACTCTCAGGATCTGACAGCCATTTGTCAATCCAACCCATATGAGTACTAGTTTGGTCTTTAATATAAAATGTCACAAGTTGTTTTGTTTTTCCATCATCAAAACAACAATGAAGTCCACATTCCAGTGGACATTTCCTCTGTTCACATCAAAAGTTTCCATTTTTGTGCAGTGGTGAAGCTCAAGTGTTCTCATTCCACCTCAGCTAACCCTGACCCTCAGTTTGTTTGGATCCAGCTCACAAAAGCACTGCACAAGCATGGATGTACTGCCAAGTCTCTGGAGCTCTCAAATGAGGTTGCGAACCTCTCTGAACCTCATTGGTGCTCATTCATCCAGGTCATCTTATCTGAAGGGTTTCTGTTACTTAAATTACTTGGCCTTTAACATTTATGTAGAGGATTTTTCTCTTCTCATTCATTTTTGACAAGCATGGTTGAGAAGGTCATCTTTTCTTCTAGGTGTGAAACCATGACCCAGGCTGGTGATGACAGTACTTGTCAGAGACTGGGTAGGTTTAATGGAGGTTTTGCGTAACACTTCAAGCTGGCTGAAAAATAAAACTCCACACAAGCAAAAACCAAATATCCCCTTTGTTCCTCTGTTTGTCTTGGTCACAGTTTCCCTTATGGGTGGAGACAGGTTGCCTGCGGGCGAAAAACTGGCAAACCTGAAGGAGGCACACAGGTGACCCAGACCAAAATTTAAGGTTGTAGACCACTTGGTGAGCCCATAGCGAGAAGATAATGATGCACATTTTTCTATGAGCATGCGTCAGGTGGCAGGTCATAGTGACACTTAAACAACGCATGGGTGTAATTAGACTGGAAAAGTCCAGTGGTTCAGATCGAGTCAGCCTAATTTTGTTCAGATTGAGACCTGAACTATGTGTTTGCTCTGACACATAAACCAGACTGTTATGTTTTGAGCCAAAGCTTGTAAACAAAACCACGTGACAAAAGATCTCTTCAGTCATTGGCCAGGAACTACGAGGATGGGGCAAAGCAAAGAGAGAAAAAATAATGGAAGTCCTAAGCGTTGCAGTCCTTGTCAAGATAGTTCACTTATTCAAACGTTATATTTCACTGACCAATTTTGAACATTTGTCTCAAAGTCACGTACAACACTTACTTTTGCGCCTTTGGTACGGCAGAGGCATGCTGTAAGGTGGATACTGAGGATACGGCGGCTAAGAAGGTACACGGATAAGTGTTTATGATATATATACATACATATAAAAACAGTGTGAGAAGCAATGTGTATTCCGTTAAAAGTTGCTTTCTACTCTGTTTACATCCTGTAATACCCATCTACGGTGGCTGTTTTGGTCCAGGTATTCTGCTCCAAGCATGGAGTCTTTTCAGACTGAGGAAACTCAGAGTGATAGGAAGCTCAGTCTGATTGGAAACATACCGACATCACCTCGAAAGATGAGTCAGAGAGCAGTTCCTGGTACCAGAACAGGGTCTTGGGTGCATTCAGACGGAAAATTTGATCCGGATTATTGGGGGAAACGAACTCTGGTTCCGTTTAAGAGAACCAAGTGTGTCCAGTCTGAATAAACCCTTTGAAATCTTTGCACTGGCTCCCAGTCATCTTTAGGAAAGATTTTGAGGTAAGTTAAAGATTTTGATACGTTTAAGTGGAATTGGACCATCATTTTTATCTAATTTTATTTTAGTTTATGACTCTCAGGTTCTCAGGTGCAGGTCTGCTGGTGGACACCAAAGTCAGAACAAAAACCCACGGTGAAGCCACATTTCAGCACAGTGGGCCTAACTTGTGAACCAGCCTGCATGAGGATGTAAGGGGTTCAACCTCTGTGGAGGTTTTTAAGAAAATTTAAGACAAATCTTTTTAAAAAAGCTTTTAAGTCACTTTTTTTACATGTTCACTCATTTTAATTTGATATTATTTGGTGTTTTAATGGGATGTGTGTGTTCGTTGGATATTTATTTATGTATTTATTTGTTTGTTTATGAATTTATTTATGTATTATTGCTATTTTAGCTACTATATTCTACTATTATTTATTTGATAATGAAAAGCACTTTGATGTGCTCTTTAGCAGGAAAAGTGCTATATAAATAAAATTGAATTTTAATTTCTTCAGGATTCAGGCTGTCTCCTAAGAAATTCTGTGGCCTCCATGATGGGGGTGTTGGTGAAAATGGGTGACCATGACCATGATGTCATCCTAATGTGTTTTACAGAGCTGACAGCCCTGAATCTTGTAGATGGCAACTCCTAAAATCTAAAGCACAAATTATTGGGTGTTTTTTTTTCCAGAGTTAAAAGATGGGTGGGGGTGGGGGTGTCGCATAGAGTACTAAAGATATTGATGTGGTTTTCACTAAAGAGAATACTCCTTTTATATTCAAGTTTGGGACATTTAGTTTAACTGGTTCTGAAAAGGTTCTGGTATCTGCTGAATTATGGGATATTTGCACACTGAGGCATTCATTAAACATCAAGAGGGTTTTACTGGAGCAGCTGGTCTGCATGAGAATGAATGCAAGATGTCTTCTGCTCAACTTCAAAACCATATTTTCAACATTAGGATTCAATTAATGATATTTGCATTAAAAATACAGGGGACTTTTTTCTGCCTTACAGAGCCAGTTCTGCTCTGTTCCTCTGTCTGGACTGCAGATGTGATGAGGTTTTGTGTTGGTGTACTTCATTGTTTACCCCTGATAAACATTACCCTGAAAATTGAGAGGAGCATTCTTCCCTCCTAAGTGCTGTAGGTCATTCCTTGAAGCCTCTGAGCCCTGCAGACTGGAATGAATCTAATGCTCCTCCATTAACTGTGTTTAGCAGCAAAACCATTTCACCTCTGAGAAATGTTTTCACAGCCGTGCACTCAGTGACCGCATGTCACTCAGGGGGTCCCCAGACATCAACTAATATTGTATGTGTGCATGCATTTGAGTGTGCGTGTGTGTGCTGTGAGTCTCTTAGATTACTTTCAGTCACAGCAGAATTCAGAACTTCTGAAATGGAGCGTGACACATGTGGTTTGTGTTTGGATTTTCTGTTTGCACGTGTTGACATGCGCTAATAAAACAACCAGAGTCAGAATGCACACACACAAACAGAAGCGCAGGCCAGGGCACACATGCACAAGCAGCATCTGCTCGTTTGGTGCATATTTTCCATGAGGCACTGGGACCTGCTGGTCTGCAATTGTAGTTTTCCGTCAATCATTGATGGAAATGAAGAAACTGAGCGATGAACTCTGAGCTGCAGCATCTGAGCTCCAACCTATGAATAGTATCTCTATTTTCATTTTCAGAAGCAGCTTATGAGACATGTATTTATTTGTAATGATTCCACAAGGAAACCGAATGCACTCTGTGCACTTCAAAAGTTGATTGTTTTCAGTCAGAATCTAACAGAGGTGATAAACCAATAGTTACTGCTCATCGGTAAAGGTTGTGTGGAGGACCAGAAGTTTAGGCAAGTTTTTTGTTTGGTGGATTTGAGACACAGGAGCTTCCGACTATCCTGGCATCCTCCAGAAGAATGAAGTGGGAGGTGCTGAGTGCACGGCTTAGTGTGGTGCTCGGATGTGGTCCTGGGTTACTTCTGTGATGTGGCTCATTTTCATCTGCATCCAATGTGTCATTCTAAGAAGCTGCTGCCGATGCTGGTGGTCTGCATTGGCACACATTTTGATAGAAATGTGTTTGTGCTCTTCATATCTTTGGAGGAGCTCTCACGCACACACTTATAACACACGCATATAACACATACACACACACATACTTCTGGCTCTTGTTGAGTCTGCTGCCTTTAAGCAGTCGGGTGGTGCCTTCCACAAAAATAAAGAAACTGAGGAAGGAGACGTGAGGTGGTGACAGGAGAGGAAATTACATTCGCAGGAGTTTTCTAAAGCCACAGTAGACTCACACCAGCAACAGGGTGGGGCCATGATCAAGCAGACTCTAAAACTACTTTCCAATAACCAGTTATGTACGCAGTTTTGCTGATTAGGTCAGAAGGAAAAACCAAAAAGCCTTTCTGTTTTTGTTTTTTTTAGTGTAAATGCAGATTTTTTTTTGTCATTAAACCTGATATGCAAATATTTTTACTCATTGGATGGGGCCCCTCTATCTTCTGGGTTCCCTCATTCTTTAAAAAAAGTCCTGGAGTCCAGCCTTACCTGCTGCAGCTGCTCATGTGGATTCCTCTGACAGGTGATAGATGCAGCCTCTTCAGCACAGTGACTCCAGCTGTGCCTGCTTTCCACTTCAGCTGCTAACAGAACGATCAGGCACAGACAGATTAAAGGCTGCCGTCCTCGCATGCTGTCTGAGTTTGTTGTCTTTGAAAAGTTTTGCATGAACTAACTGAATCTCCATGATGAACTTGTGCACATATGTTTATTTGAAGCTCAGGCTCCCTTGTGTGATAGCTGAGCTCATCTGCTTATGCCTTTGTCTTATCTGTCCTTACTGGTGGATATGGGCGAATCTGCATGGGACATGCAGGTGAACTGGAAGAAATTTTTATATCATAGAGCGCCTGGTGAGCCCTGGTGATGCCCATAAAGACCTGTTACCTGTAAGTGACAGGTCATACAGAATACTTAACATGTAAGGGGGAAGTAAGGGTGAAGTAGGTGAGATGCAGGCATAGGGACTGGCTCACACACACAGAAGCACAATAGAAGCAGAGTCTTTGGTAAATGCGCCTCTCCTTCTCCTCATTCGATAGGCAAGTGCAGCCTAACTGCATGGGCTCCTCAGTTGCCGTGTGGAATGGTGGTGATGAACTGGAGGAAGAAGGCAGGTGAGAGCTGGAGAAACTATTGTGGCTCTCTGGTCACAGGTGACAGGTATCAGCACAAGATTATCATGAGGGGCGGAGCAGGGCAAATAAGACAGGCAAGCTCGCCACGTGCACACCATTCAAAATCTACAACTTCTAATTCCAACATTTTTTTTCCACTGTACCATCCCAAGAAGTTGATGCTCTAGAAGTCATAAGACGATCTAGGAAAATCCCTAGGAAGAGTTTTGTTTGTATCTGGCACTAAAAGTGCTTTTTATTGAAAATTCAACATGGCTGACTCTATTCAAGGTGCCAAGAACCTTCTATGATGGTTGTGGACTGAAGCGGGTGGCATGTGTGTGAAATTTTGTTAAAATCGGACGAACAAAACTGTTGTTTTCCCATGATGTGGAAAAAATCTCACTAAGCAGTAGGTCATGTGGCCATCCCATAATAATTTCAAAAGATCTCTTGGATATCCCGACACGTGCGTTTTAGTTTCATTTGTGTATTCTGAATTTTTTTTTTTGGCTCCATAAGCAATTTTCACACCATCATTTTTCTTTTTTTGCGATTTTGCTTGCCGTGATGTTATCGTCTTGGGTGAGGGGTGGGTTGTTCACAATGCTAAAAATTCATTTTAAATTTTTACTATGTGTGTGCAAATTCTTGTGGCTTGTTGCGTATGTGGCGGGGGTAAAATTTTGATTCAAAGGTGCAAAAATATTTACAACTGGGAAAACATTACATAAACATGGACCCAGACAACCCCAAAACTTGTAGCAGCCGTATGGGTCAACCCCCAAACAGGTGCATGTGACTGAGAAATTATCTTTGCTTGGATTTCGCTGTGTGTTGGCACTGCAGACTGAACACACTGCAGACATATAACATCATTACAGTAATGTACGTGCATGACTGAATGCTTGTAGGAATTCAGGAGAAGAGAAGGATATGAGAACTGTCGTTGCAGAGAAAGTGGTTCTGGGACCCACACGTGTCTGCTCATCTGACACTTTGGCCAAATCCGGACTGCTTCCATACCCCTACTGTTTCTACCTATTCCTAGATTTATTCCTCCAAGAGAAGAGATATGGAAAAAAATAGAGGTCATCAATATTTAATATCAGTTCGTAGCTGCAAGTGGTCAAAAAATACACAACATTCATTTTTTAACTTTAAAAAGTCACGCTAAAATAAAAAGTCATTACTTCCATTAAAATGTAAACTTTTGTACTTCAGAGCGTGTCCACATGAAGAAATGTGGATTTCCTCCATGCCACAAGTACGATGTGGATCACCCGTCCGGCGGAGGGATAGTCAGCTCTAAGTCCCTACAGCTCCTTCTTAAAAAAAACGTAATCACTACAGTTTCAAATGCCCCTACAGTTGGAGCAATAGTGAGGAGCCAGAGGGGTAGAGAAACAGTTTTTCCTGCAGGTTTAGTTCTTCATCTCTGACTTTAAAATCTCCTATAAAATCAGGTTAATTCTTTACTTTAAATTTTTGATGAAGCAAAGATATTTCCTTGGTTACACACTTAGGTATCCCCCACCCCCACCCCTCAGGAATGAATAAAGTAATAATTACAAAGGCTTCACTGAGGTTCAGTCAGACACTGATGGACACCAGCTGATTCTGGAGAAATTCTGCCGTTCCCCCTCCTTCCTTCACTCATCATGGGGGGGGCTCTCAGTCTTGGCACACTGACCTGCGGGAGGCTGATTCTCTGCCAAAGTGCCTTTTGTGTGAAAGTGTGTCTCTGGGTGGGTGACGCCGCGCACGACCTGTGAAAATGCATGACTTCACTGTGTGTGAGTGTATGTATGCCTGATGGAGGAGGGGCTGAGGGGTCAGGGGTCACCTGTGACCCCACAAAGGAGCCTGAGCCTTTCACAAAAAGTAATGTGGCCTGGAGCGGGGGCTGGGAGGAGAGGGATTATTACTATGGGCACTTGCCTGTCTCAAACAATGAGCTATCAGCATCTGTACATCCCGACACACTGACACTTATCCCTCGCAGGGGGTGGGGTTGGTGGACATCTGTAGATGTGTAATAGCGTGTTACTGCTCTGAGAAGCGCCGGCTGTCAGGCCTCAGCAGATTGGCTGATTTCAGGCTGCCGTCCATCTGCAGTCATTCAGAGTCCTGTGCTGACCAGGGAGAGGTGAAGGCCAGCAGCAGAAGAGGAGCAGGTGCGGCGCACGCATTGTTCTTCTTTAGACCAATACAACCACAGCAGGCAGGAAATATACTCACTGTATGATGCTTTCAGAAATGAAACATTTTGGTGCTTTTGGATGAACTGATCTGTGTTACCTAAGGATGTACTGTACTGAGCTATGTTTGTTTGGTTCCAAGAACCATGTTTGAAACATCAAACCACTGTAATGTATAGTAAAATAACCCTCAAGATCACTTGTGTTCCAATGGATGTTTTGCCTTTAAATGAAAAGTCTGCAGCTCTTTAAGTTTATTTTTCCAATAAAGTATGTAACATCAATGTGTGGCGAGGGTTATCTTCAGAGGCAGAGGATGCTATGTTTATTGAAATAAAGCAGTAGCAACATTTCTAACTAGTGCAGCTGTGGATTTAAAGGGCTTGCAGATACCTTCAAACACGGACGAAGATGTTCAACTTTAAAAACCTTTTTCAGTTTGTGGACTAAAAGACAAATACAGACCGCGTGGACTCAAGTTAGCTGAGATGATTGGATGCTTGTTTATGTGGTTTTCCTAAAACGTATGCAGTTTTTAACTGAAACTACAGTTGCAAAAAAAGGTCACAACTAAAAGCTGAGCCGTGCCAACTCTCATAATAATAATAATAATCATCATCATCATAATAAACTTTAATTACAACACATTTGAAATGCTCATAAAGAGCCAAGGTGCTGTACAACAACAGAAAATAAAAACATTTAAAGAATCAGAAAAAAATAAATTAAAAGTGTACAAGGTAATACTTATAAAAAAGTGAAATGCATCACAAACATTACATACAGGAGAACAGGAAAATAAACTGAAATGTGGTGGAATCAAAGAAACAAAAAGAGGGAACCTCTTCACAGTGTATTAAAAGTGGGTTTCAAGAGAGGACTTAAAAACAGGCAATGATAAAGAATCTCTAACAGCAATTGGAAGATCGTAATTCTGTGATGCATGTCTGTCTGCACCAGCCATCAGTCTTTAGAGCTGGCAGATCTGCTCTTATTATGAAAATAAGAGAATAAAAGTGAAATGACATTAAAATGTGTTGGTTGACTTGAGATTTGAAAGTTTGACATTTTGTTTTATAGCTGGAATCAATGAAACCAAAAGTGGTGAAATGAATGATGAACAAAAAGTGGGCTGTGTTATCTAAAAGTATCCACAACCCCTAATGTTTAATATGTTGATTAACTAATAAAAATAAGGAATATTGCTGCTGACTGGATGAGGAGTGAGGGGGTGAGACAACTGAGAGAAGTTGGACCAGGAGAATCGTCTAAATTTAGCATGTATAGGTGCAGACTGGTTGGTGTCAGTTGAAAATGACTGTGAAAGCTTCGGCCATCCGCAGAATTGTACTTTTCATCAGAAGATTAAATCTGAGCTCACATTTTTGAGTAGATCCTGAGCCACCTGGAATACCTTTATCCAAATCTGCATAGAGGCCTGGCACCACTGTACAGAAACCAAACTGCTTCAGCAGAATGTCATGAATGAGCTCAGTGTTATGATATCTGACAGGAAGGGTGGCTGGGCACCAATGAGCGAGCTTAGAAAAAGTTTTATTTAGTGTTGGTGCTGAGGCTGTCCCACAGTGCTGACTCAGCCTGTTGTTATCTCACACTCCCCCACTGTCACTTAGAAATCAGCTTGCAACAGATGTCATTAGAAAGAGTCTGCAGTGGATAACTGACAGTTTTCCACCTCGCTCTGACATGCACATTAACTGCAGTTATGTCTGACTGTCAGGATGCGCAGCTCTTCAGGCCTTCCTCTGCCTGCACTGTGAGTAATCAGTGCTGCAAAAATGTGAACCTATGGGTTCACATTTTTGCAGCACTGTAGCAATACTGACATACTGTAGGTGCAACAATCAGTGGGCCACAAGCTCTCTGCTTCACTTTATTCCAATGCATCTACTAGCAGACAATTAGATCCATGTACATAAGCAGTTCCCTCGTCTGAGCTGGCATCAGGATCAAAACTGTACAGCTGGAAAGCTC
This sequence comes from Adrianichthys oophorus, assembly GCA_036245035.1. Lineage (NCBI taxonomy): Eukaryota > Metazoa > Chordata > Actinopteri > Beloniformes > Adrianichthyidae > Adrianichthys > Adrianichthys oophorus. The sequence goes on from BSAI01000038.1 coordinate 703,645, forward strand.
CAATTTGTTTACCATTTTTGTTGCACGCTTATGGATGGGGTTTGTAAACTAGTGGGAGAGATTGTAAACAATGTTACAATGTTAAAATGGAAAATCAGGTCGGGATTTCTCCATGTTCCACCTACAACTCAAAGGCAAATTTCTATTGAACTCCTGCTGCTCTGCAGAAATTATGTCCTAGAAAATGGCACAGGTTTTTTTTTTTTTTTTTATTTAGCTAAAAACGGCAAAATCATCAAAAAAGATCACTGGCTTTTAAGATGGGCCAATAAGTTTGGGGTTTAGTCTTTTTAGGTTTAAGCATCGTCGTTTCCTTTATTTGTATTTGTAACTACATACATTATCTGTTGTTTGAATTTTAATATTTTTGTTGCTTTTTAAAATTGTTTTTATTTATTTTACCTTCACAGTTTCTTTGTTCTGTGATCATTTTAATGATAAATAGATGACAGCATTTCAAATCATTACATTTAATTACCATTGTCTCACTTTTAAAATGTTTTATTGTCTATTTTGATGTTGTGTGTGTTTGTATTTTATTGCACTTGGGTCATGTAGTCTGCATTGTGTTATATTTGTTTACATGAAAACACATGTTTGAACAACCAGGTTTCACATAAAGGTAGAAGTTAAAGAAGATATCCAACCTGGAATGAACACTCAAGGTGATCCTCAAGGGCCAGTTCAGAAATAGATGGAGATACTGCTACATTCACTTTTAAAAGAAACAGCATTTCATTTTCTAGTTCTCGTGGCTACTTGGTGGGAATGTGGAAGTCAGAGGAAAAAAACAGAATCTCTCATTTTCTCCCTCTGATCTTATTACAACCAGATGGAAAGTGAGGCGGTGAGGAATGGTAGATTAGAAATGAAGGCTGTGGACGGCAGGAGCAGGGAGGAGGGTGCAAAGCTACAGACAGACCTTCCTTTAGGCAAGACTAATGAATGAGGTGTTGAGTCTGATGACTGGGACTTTCTCATGGAAATCAATGCTGGCAAAGTAATTAGGAAGTTCTTTCATTAGCTTAAACATGGCTCTGCATAGAAATGCCTCTCAGGCACCTATCTCTCTTTCTGCAGCCTGCCCCAGCAGAGAATCCCTCATGGGGTATTGGATTTGTTTGAGCCTTAAATTTTCATTAACCAACCCGCTGGGATGAAAAGGGGGAAAGAAGAGGAGCGATGAGGAGGAACATGGCACCCAACGCCTCCAGTCAGATCATTAGGATGTTTTCGGAGTTATTTTTGTCTTATAAAGGCTCTGATTCAAATCAAGAGTCAGTCTGACGGCTCCCGAGCTCAGGAGCATGGTCCTGTATGAGCAGGGAATCTGATGAAACTTCTCCTAATGCAAATCAACCCCCCTGCAGCCCCACCCCCACCTTTTGGGCTTGTGCATGATTTAAGAAGGAGCATGCCGCTCTCTGTCTGTGACTCCTAATGCAAATCAGTGACTGCTTTTAATGCCCCCCCCACCCCCACCGGCCCAGGGCACAGAGCCGGCTCTGGCCCACATTTCAGCCTGAAGATATGCACAATGAGCCTCGCAACAGCCTGAACACTCCCCTCCTTCTACATAACCAGAGAGGTTTTGTTAGAAGAACATGAGATCAGATGATGCCAGGAGACTGTTTAGCTGTCAGAAAGTCTTGTTTGCTTTTCACTTTTACATTGCACCACAGCCTGTGCTGTTCAGCTCCCCTGTCTGTTCCTTCCAGCAATTCAGACCAACAGATGGATCATCTCAAGCAAATATGGACAAACAAATGTTCCTACAAACTCAGCTGGGTCATGTTTTTGAACAAAAAAAAACTACCAGTACCACTACCAGTACCATCGAGACTTGACAAGGCATTCTTCTAATCTTTGAATTTCCTGCAAAACTTTAGATCTAGTCAACATGAAAAGAATCTAGATCAGGCCCCATAAAAACCCCATTACCCCATAAAAAACACAATATTTATAATCTAATAAATAAAGTGTGAAGCCTCTAACATTCAAAAGGTTATGTAGTTATACACGTTTGTGTCCAAAGATCAAATAATATCTGCTCTAACAATAAAATCTGTCCTACATGAGGCGTTCTCAGCTTATGTTTCTTTGCCCAGCTGCTGGACTGGGATAAAAATGTTTAAACTTTAGAAATGATGGGATCATTCCAGTGTGAGCTATTTGTATAAAATAAGCGGGTGTTTGTGGATCATATGCAAGCTCTGCTGCTCCTACACCCCTCTGACGAACCTCCATAAAAGTTGATCCAAGAAAAATACTTGGAGCTCAGGGTGAAATGCTGTGAAGAAAGACGCAGACCAATAACTCTAAAAGCAGACTGGCCTCATGAAATGTTTCGACTAAAGAGAAACAACTGTTTCTCCATAACGATGCCACCCCTGGTTCCCATGGTGATAGGATGGTGGGGTATTTTGATAGTCCATAAAACTGTAGTGGACAGTGTTTTCATGTTCTCTACTCTCTGAACTAAGACGTGGTTGTCACATATTTGTAAACTTTGTTCAGAAATTGGTCAACTTCTTGCAAGAAAAGGGTTGAAACGCCAATAAAGAGTCCGCACCCTGAGAGGTGGACCTTGTGATCTTTCTTTCAACAGAGCAATGGAAAAGACGTAAAACCGAAAAGTAGGGGAAAGTAATCTCTCAATTTAAACAATGGAACTGTTGTCTAAATGCTTTTATTTATATTGTAACTGTAATGGAACACAGACCAGGTTCCTGGCGGTTGAGGTGCAACCTGTGGGAGCCACTCCCATTGGGCCACCATGATAAACACGGCTGCACTTTTCCCTGTCTGGACCTTTTTTATGGGGGTCGTGGAAGGAGATACAGTGATAGCTAACAGAGGGAGGCCAGTCGGCTCAAAGTGGAAATCCCATAGAGATTAATTGTGCCTGTGTGGGCTTCTCCATGCAGGGACTTGTTAACAAACTGCTGCAGCGCAGCACTCAAAGGGAAATGTGGGTGTTATGAAGCTGGTAAGGTGATTGGTGCTTTATAAAGCAAATCTGGTGATTTCCCCCCACATGCTTAACCCACCCGCTTCATTTTCAGTCTTGCTCCTTATTGCAGTAGAAATTATTGAACCATTAAGATGGAAGTATCATTGTTTTGCATCATCCTATTAGCTCTATTGTTACAAATTAGATGCTTTAATTACATTTCTGGATGAACTAATCTGTTTACAGTTTAATGAATGCCTCAGCAAAGCGGAATAAACTGATAGAAACGGAGGGGCTGCGGGACACCAGTGAATCTCAGGCCGAAAATGGAAATCACTGCAGAAAGGGTTCAAGCTTTGGACTGCATTAAAGTCCAAATCTCGACAGTGGGAGGGGAGCACTCTTTGGTGAAAGCTGATCTGGGGAACCTAAAGAGTTTCCACACAAATGACCCCCAGAAATTGAGAACACGTGGCGCTTTGGTATGAAAAGTCCACCCCCACAGCAAAAATAAAAAGAGACATAAAGGATCTCGCCTGCTTCACATCTGCCAAGACAAACAGAAGAGAAGGAGGGGGGTGGAGGGAGACTGAGGGGAGTAAATCTTCAGTCTAATGAATGAAAGCTCCCAAAAATGTGTCACCCATTGGCCCTGCACGTGGTGAACATTCAGCTGAGGCCACATTCGAGGCCTTTGTTTGCTCCTTCCTCCCCCAC